>OZ012741.1:56012569-56491114 GCA_963859935.3 Lathyrus sativus | reverse complement strand
AAAGGTATGAATTTGATTTCTAATTCAATGAGTGGTGTACAAAGAATGATTACAAATCAGACATGTAAGCTATAATAGAAACCACATCTAGAATCAAAACAGGGAGATAAAAGTTCTAAGTTAATCATTGGTACATACTTGTAGTTATAATATAAGTAAGTCTTTTGAGGCTCCATCTTGTATTCTCACGCTAGTCATGCCCTTTTACATATCTTGGGTTGCATAATTGTTGACAATTTGATCTTATTCTCCGTAACCTTATACAAACCCTTTTAAGAATATTGTATATCTTTTCAAAATCAATGATGCAAGATAGAAATGAAATTCTTTTAAAGAAAGTTAACTTTCATTTTCAGCCGTACTTGTGCCGATCACTTGTGTATTACAAAATCTATTAGTTACACTGTTTAGTCTTCAACTCCAAGTTTCAGAATATTGAACATTTGACAACTATCGTTGATGTTATTCCTAGATGTTCAGAAGGGCGTATGCGTAACAGCAATGAAAGTCAATGTAAATAGATTTCGTCCCAACCTTGTGGTATCTGGAGGCAGGCCTTATGATGAAGATGGATGGAGAGACATTACGATTGGAAACAAGTGTTTCAAAGTAAGTTCTAACAACTTTCTAAATATTTGACAACACATATTTTGGAATTTTGCAGTTTGATGTGGACACTATTGTAGTTAGATGGTTCTTTGACTAACATTTACTTGAACCCTATGTTTAACTAAGACTGAATTCATGGATGCTGATCTTCATTATCTTTACAAGTTTGTAATTTAGTTTCCGTATGCTCTGCAGTCGCTAGGAGGATGCAATCGATGCCATGTAATCAACCTTTCACTAAATGCCGGGCGAGTGCAAAAGTCGAAGGAACCTTTGGCAACTTTAGCATCATACAGGAGAGTAAAGGTTGGTCAAATTCTCTTATAGCTAAATAAATGTATTTTATATATTTGATTCATCCTAGGCATCACCAGTCTAATATAACTATATACATAAATCAGGGAAGGATTTTATTTGGCATACTGCTGAAATATGCATCTGTTAATGGAGAGCAGCAACAAGGTGATTCATGGCTGCATGTGGGGCAGGAAGTGCATCCAGATTGATGTATGCAGTTTATGAAATTCATTCTCAAAAGCTCCCAAATTCATGTCTTCCAAAACTACTGGAAAAGCCTTTGAAGTAGTGTTTATTGCCTCTGATAAAATATTATATAATTTATTAAATTTTATGTTGTACAATTCTATAGGAGGATACTAGTATATGCTTTAATGTCAGAATAAGTATTGCAAAAATGTATATCAGTCATTAAGTTTGTTTCGATTAAGTAAAATGTACAACTTTATTTCTCATTAAAGTTATTATATAAGTAACATATATTTATATAATTCAATTTATTACTAATAGTTTAAAATTTTTGATTTAATTATAAAACGAGAATATAACAATTCATTATAACAAAGTATCATGTTGATAATTTGTATCAAATTATATAATTGGGTTAATATCTATTTTATGTTTGCTATAGGAATGATTTTTAAAAAATTATATAAAAGAACCCTTCTATTTTATAAAGATTTCTTTGTTTTTATCTCTCATCAAACTAATCACAAAAAAATGATGTGACATTGTTATTTGACTATTTTATTTTTTTTATATGTAGTTGATTTTTTAATTATTTTTTCTAAATGCCATGTAAACTTTTTTATTTTATATTTTTTATTATTAATATTTTAAATAAAAAATCAAATAAATATTTTGCAATTGTCTAGGATTAAACACAGGACCTTTGTGTAAAATTACTTTGACCAAGTAGGATTTAAAAAAAAAAAACCAAAATAAAGATAAAAAATGGTGGGAAATGCTCTTTCCACTTCTGGTAGTGCCTCCTATACCTTTGAAAATTTGAAAATGTTTTTCATGCGTTTGGAGATGTATTTTCAGATGCACTTAAAATCACACTAATCTTGTCTTTTTTGAGTGTCACTCAGTTAAAAAAATATATAGTTCGGAGATGCATCTCCTTATACAATTTGGATGTATTCGGAGATGGATTTTTGAAATACTCCCTGCACTCATTTATGGAATTTTGTTATTCACTCAATTGATTTAAATAATAAATTAGTGATATTTTCGGGCATGCATATCTGAAAATGCCCAATGTAAAAGTTGATAAAACATCCCTTTGCATGATCTTCCTCTTCATGCTAAAAGAGAAAATTCATTGCAAAACTCTTACAAATATTTCTCTCATTCTCAATCAACATTTCAACACCAAAACATCATTCTTGTATTTCATCACTTCAAAGGGAGTAAAACAAGCTGGAGTTGAAGGTAAAGATTATTCATTTTATCAATCATTCCTTGCATTAATCTAGTGTTTGAATTGAAAAATGAACGTTGAATCCGGACATGCATCTCCAGAGGAAGTTAGGTTAGTTTCGTATGTGCATATTTGAAGGGTCCTGTTAGTTTGAATTTTAACATTGTTTTTTTGTTATTGGTGGTAATAGATATGGTGTGCCCGAATATGTTTTCCAAACTATGTGAGTGTGGATGTTAAACCGATCGAAGTGAAGCATGATGTTAAACCGGATAAAGTGAATGAGGATGTTAAATCAGATGAAGCAAATGATGATGTTAAAACGGATAAAGTGAATGAGGATGTTAAATCAGATGAAGCAAATGATGATGTTAAACCGAGTGTTCTATCGGTTATTGTCGAGGTAGATGTTCCTACATAATTTATAAATAAAAAAGTGTTTTTTGTTCGTGAACATATGCTAAAATGGGTCAGTAGGGAGACCCGAAATTTAGGGTTTAATGTTGTAACAAGAAGATCCGACAATAGTCCAGATGGAAGACAAACATTTGTAACAAGGATATGCGAAAGAAGTGGCACGTACCAACCAAAGATTAGGAAGTTGAAATGAGATGACATTGGATAGAGGAAATGTGAGTACTCGTTCAAATTGTGTAGATACTGTAACACCCCGATATTTTATATTTATATTTTAATTGAATTAAATTAATTTTATTTAATTATTTAAGTGATTTAGAATGTTTTTAATTATTTATTTTGCTGATAATGTGTGTTCTATGGTTATTTAGCACTTATGGGTATTTTTAGGATATTTATAGAGTGATATGAATTGATTATAATTATTAGTTAATTTTGTGTGTTTAAAATAATAGAATAATAATTAAAATAAATAGAAAATGGTGGAATTGTGAGAATTGAGGGGAAATTGGAATTAATAGAAAGATGGGGTAAAGTGACAATAATTAGAAAAGAGTTGGAGCTAAGGTGTAACTATTATATTCAATAATTAGGTTTATTATTAAAAAAGATTAGTGGAAGCCAAATTTTACAGTACGTGAAATTTTTGAGAAGGAACTTACGGGGAAAAGAGGAAATCAAGGATTTAAGGGAGAAGGGGTGTAATACCCCAAATTTTGCCCTAAGATTTGTCGTCGCATTTCATTGCATTTTTATTGCATTTAATCAATTACTAACAAATTTGTGTAGTCGTTTGACTTTTTGCAGGTAAATATCATATGGCATGCATTTTTTTTCTAAAAAGTAAAAATGACACAATTGGCAGGAGGACATGTGTAAGGAGTTGTGAGTGTGAGAGGTTGAGAGTTCGAATCTCACCTTTGTCACTTTTTTTTGTTTTTTATTATTTTTACTCTAAATTTTTCTATCTTTCATTAAAAAAATAACAAAAATAGTTTTTTATTATTATTTAATTATTATTTTCGTAGTTTAATTAAATCATTTTTTAAAATATTATTTTTTTCACTTTTTTCTAAATTATTCATAAAAATATCCAAAAAAATCATAAAATAAAAAATATTGAAAATTTTTTTGTTCTTTTTATAATATTTTTGATTTTAGGAATCAATAGGATTATTAGTTTTTATTTTAAGTTTATTTTAATTATTTTAAATTATTTAAATTTTATTTTTTTTTCTTAACTAATTATTTAGTTTGGGCTTTAAAATGGGCTTTAGGGACATTATTGACAATTTGGTGTTAACCCTAATTTGTTCCCTATATATACATGTGTTGCTTTGTTGAAAAGGGGGAGAATGAAAAAAACCTAAGAGGAGTGAGTGCCGTTTACCGTTATTTCTTTTTCTTCATCTATTACTGTTGTTTCTTTTTCTTCATCGTTTACCGTTATTTCTTTTCCTTCATCTATTACTGTTGTTTCTTTTTCTTCATCTTTTACCGTTATTTCTTTTTCTTCATCTATTACCGTTATTTCTTTTTCTTTATCTATTACTGTTACGTTTATATATTTATAATTTTTAAATTGTTAGAGTTTTTATATATATAAGATTAATTTTTGATCGAATTATATCGATACGATGTTTGCACATTTGTGTGCATGACGCGTGACATTTGTGTTAGTTCGATCTGGTTGCGATGATCGCATTTTTGTGTGAGCAATAATACTGTTTTTTTGCTTAATTTCTTTTTCTTTGCGATAAATTTTGTTTCGTCCGATTTAGATCTGGTTGCGCTGAGCGCATTTCTGCGTTAGCAACATTGTTGGGTTATTTGGCACATTTAAAATTCATTATTGCTTTATTATTATTATTATTATTATTAGTATTATTATTATCATTATTTATTATTATTATTATTATTAGTATTATTATTATTATCATTATTTATTATTATTATCATTATTTATTATTATTATCATTATTATTATTATTATTACTATTATTATTATTATTATCATTAATTTATTAAAACTTGTTATAATATAAAAATCTGTTTTTTTAAAATAAATAACATTAACATCTTTTCCAAATTAATATGAAAACCTATTATTTTTAAGAAAAACTTTTTTTTAGATAAATTTAAAATAATAACTAAAATCTTTTTTTAAAATAATAACTAGAACCGTTTTTAAAAAAATATATAATAATAACATTAAACCTTTTTTTTAAAAAAATAAAACCTTTTTGTTAGATAATTAAATTAAGACTATTTTTGAAATTTTTTTTTAATAATATTAAAACCTCTTTTTTTAACTTAAATCAAAAGCTTTTTTATATATCACAAATAAACAACAAAGAATATCTATAACTTTCGCACTTCCGTTTCATAACTCGCCTGATTACTGTGTGACTCTGTCTACTAACCTTGTGTATTCAATGTGCAGCTTGTTACGTTGCTATTAGTTATTTTAATGTGTTTTTCAATTCAAGTTGTATATAATTGTATCCGTTTATCATTTGTAACCCCGCGAACCAACAATCGCATTTACTTTCTGCATTTTATTTCCGTTTGTATGATTTAAATTTCTCACACTTTCATCACTATTACTTCTGTCACATCACACCTCCGAAGGATTAGGTCTAGCCGTTTGGCCGCCATGTCAATAGTCCTTAAACCCTCAAATTTCACACATTCAATTTCAAACCCTCAAAACTACAAACTACAAACCCTAATTTTCACAAATGCCTCGCTGCAGGCAAAATTACCATGTTACCCCTAGCATTAGGTCAAAGAGTCGCCGCACTCATTTTAGGGTTTCCCGCCGCGGAATCCCTAATTCAACCCTAATTCACTTAACAAATTCAACGTAGAGATTTGGAGTTTCTACACTCCACGTAAGCGTGTCCTTAAGATGCGTTTATTCCCCTTGAGACCTTGACCACAGCCAAGAAGTCTCTAACCTCCCTTTTGAGGGGAACTACAGTTACTCTGATTCCTTTCCCGTAAGGATATGTAGGAACAAGATGCGATGTCTTGCCGAGTAAACTTAGAATTAACCCCTAGGTCTTTTTTAATTTTCAATCCTTTGTATATACCCTAAAGCAAAATAATTAATGAAATAAAAAAAATAAACAAAAGGTTCCCGTAGAGTACTACGGAAGTTTAGGGTGCTAATACCTTCCCTAAATTTAACCAACCCCCGAACCTTAGATCTCTCCCTTTTAGGTTTTTCCTTTCTTTAACCTTTCCTTCGGATAAATCAAAGACCGGTTGTAAATGAATTAAGATTCAAGTTAATCAATAGCTTGACATCCAAATTTCACCGCAACAGAAAATGGCGACTTCACTGGGGAGTCCTAACTATTGAGGGTTATCCCTATTTTGTTTATTTTTCTTTATATATTTGTTTTATTATATATTTTGCTCACTTGTATGTATATATTGGGGTACCTTACTTGGAGTTACTGTGTTGTGAGATAAGTCCTACACCCGGACTTGAGCGACCTTATGATAGGATGACTGATATATTCGACGAGGCTTATAGGGAGTGAGTCCCGACTAAGCTAAATCGAGAATCACCGCTCAGTTGAGACACTTTCGAAAATGGTTCGGTTGATCGAGTGTAGTCGTGAAAACTTTTACCGTTATCGATTGGAGTCTGTGATACTGGGAACCGTAGTACCTTTACACCATCTTGACCTTATATAGGACGTAGTGCGGGAACTATGTGGGAGTAGTCCTACAATGGTTGCTACGCGATACTACACTCGAACGAGGTTCTCTTGAGAATATTATCGACCCTTGAGTCAGTCGAGAAGTTGATAATATCCAAAAGATGGGCTGATGACTTTGGGCACTTTTTAGAACCCTTGTTCTGCAGGTACAATTAACCTATAGTACTTACCTTTTGGGAAGGGTAGACCTTAACTCCACTCGATGTCCTCTAACCTAAGACCTTTGTGTGTGTATTTGTGCTTTGCATCCATAAAGCATCATATCATTTCCAGTTTCAAGGAATTTATCAGTCCTTTGCAAATTCAAAAAGGTCCTACATTTTAGAGTCAAAAAAAAAAATTTCCAACTTTCCTAAAAGGGAATATTTGCAATCGACCGTTGAAATTCTTGGAACCATTACATGGCATTAGCATCACATTTTTGCATTGCATTTTCCCCCAGTTTCTCCTTCTTGGTCCTATCGTCTTCTAGTGTACCTTTGAGTCGTCAAGCTGATTCCTCGACACAGATATCAGACCAGAAACGGAACAGGAGTCACTTTGATCCTATTCTCATGACTTACACAGAGCTATATCCTGACTTAGTCCGGCAAGGAATGATTACTACAAAGGCTTTACCACCTCCTCTTAATCCTCCAGTTGGATTTAGGGCTGATCTAAAGTGTGCTTTTCATGAGGGTGCCTTAGGCCACGACTTGGAGCATTGTTTTGCATTGAAAGCTAGGGTGCGTGAACTGATTAGAGCCGGAATACTTGACTTTACAGATAGTCGTCCGAGCGTCCAGACAAATCCCTTGCCAACACATCAGAATTGAAGCTTTGTCATTGGGCCTTTTTTTTTCTCGTTGTTTGCATTTTCCTTATTTTGTTTAAGTTGTTTGCTTTCAATTATGTTTGTACTTTCATTAATGAAATAAGCATTGCGACTTTTGATTCAATTCATTTCCGTCCATTTATTTGCATCTTTATGCTTTATTTTTCAAATGTTTACTTCTTGTCCAAAATTTTGATATGCTAAGATTGGAGGGAGGATGATGAAAACGTTATACCCATAATTGTTGTCAGTATGCTTTCAATCAAACCTTGTTGACGATGTAAGGCATTGTTTCAATTCCCAAACACTGGAGAAATAAGGAAGTTAATCCCTCGTTACCCCCTTCAAGCCTAGAAGTTGGAGTTTCTTTCGTTACAAAAAACCCACAATTTTAACCTTGGGATGGGTAGTTCTCAGTTAACTTGGTTGTGTGTTCATACGATACACCTTTCATTAACAAATTTTCCTTCGCACACGTCAAACAAGTGTCGAAGATGTTTTCTAATCAAAAGGTCGATGATGGTTCACCGTAATCATTAAAATCAAACAATCACTTTCCTTCACACAAAAAAAATAATATAAAAAAAATCAAAAGAAGCCCGCTAAGTCAAAACCTATGAAGGAGACTTAGGCAAAACTGGGGCATCCCGCTGACTGTAAACTCTAAAATAAACAGTTCAGGCAAAATTTAGGGATAATACAAAGAGATTTTTAAATCCTTATCTTGAAAATCCTCAATGTCAAAACAATCAAATGTTATAGGGGAGTAGTGGCTGCCTTTTCATAGGTCCCTTTGACTTCTGAATCATCACTGCGACGATCAATGAAATCCCTAACTTATGGGAACCTGAATGCATAGTATGAGTTAACTGAGCATAGGACTGAAGATCATCACGTAGATTGGGTGGGTACAAATAAATTTTGAGCCTTTATCTTTTGTTTCATAAACCGTGAACCAGGCCACATTACAACCCTCAAAAGACCTAATTGAAGCAAGGTTATTTTGAAAGTATACTACAGCAAGGTTGCGTAACCTGACTCCAAAAGATCCTTGCGAATAATTTATTTTGGAAATACACTTTTATTTTAAACTTTGAGTGTCTTGAACCGCCTTGTTCTGACTAGCGACTCATGCATTTTCCATCTTTCAAGAATAATTTTTCAAAAATCGCATGAACTTTGCATTACCATGTTTGTATGAATATTTTTGTTTGCAAACTGGCTTTCCTCTAAGGAATTTTCAAACAATGAGAAACTTGGTCAAGTGATCTTATCAGGGGCAAGTTCCTTTTACATCCTGTCAAAGAATCAGTTCAAGATTTGTTCAAGGCAATATCTTCTCAGATTTGGTTTATCCAGAGAATTGTTCAAGACTCAGACTGGGGCAAACCCTTAGAGGATACAGCAAAACAGTCGATTCCACGAATCAGACAGCTGAAGCAATTATCAATTCATTTGACCTGGGGCAGTTTACTTGCATAATCCCCAAGCAGTTATTCATCATTCCTACAGTGACTATCAACTTGATACAGTTTAACAGAATGACAGTGATCTCCGTGTTGAGGAATCAGTCCTCCAGTTTTGTCATCTCACAGAAAGAGTCGAGTCTTGTCGTCGACGTCTGCATTTGCATTTGATCATATGTCATAGCATAATTCTTATACATGTGCACATCTTGGGTGATTTATTCCCCATTTACCTCTCTATCTTGGGTGCTTTACTCCCCATTTACATTTCTATCTTGGGTGCTTTACTCCCCATTTACATTTCTATCTTGGGTGCTTTATTCCCCATTTACCTCTCTATCTTGGGTGCTTTACTCCCCATTTACATTTCTAGCTTGGGTGCTTTACTCCCCATTTACATTTCTATCTTGGGTGCTTTACTCCCCATTTACATTTATATCTTTGGTGCTTTACTCCCCATTTACATTTTTATCTTGGGTGCTTTACTCCCCATTTACATTTTTATCTTGGGTGCTTTACTCCCCATTTACATTTTTATCTTGGGTGCTTTACTCCCCATTACATTTCTATCTTGGGTGCTTTACTCTCCATTTACATGTCTATCTTGGGTGCTTTACTCCCCACTTACCTTCTATCCTTGGGTGTTTTATCCCCCATGTACCTTTATCCCGGGTGTTTTATTCCCCGTTTACCAGATATTCCTGGGTTTACCTAACATCATGATGTTTTACCCCCATTTACTTTTTTTTTTCTCCCCGAGGTCGTGTTTTACTCGCGTCTTACCTTGTGGGCAAAATTTATTTACTTGGCACCTATCAACAATTCTGTGTCGTGTCTACCCGGCGTTCTTCCAGATATGACATGTCTTCTTCCCTAGTGCAATTCCTCGATGGGTCGTCCCCTGTGACGTTGTTTCATCTGTATCCGTGCATTTGTCATTTTCATCATACGCATCATATCAGATTCATATCATATTTAGCATTATAGTTCGTTTTGTTTTGTCCATATCATTGCATAGCACTGCGTCTAAAGGCAAAATTTTCGCTTATCTGTATTTAAATCCCTCCACCATGATTTCTCGAGTCTTCGTTGCTCAAATCACCCAGTGAAGTTATTTAAATAGGGGCAATTGTAATACCCCAAATTTTGCCCTAAGATTTGTCGTCGCATTTCATTGCATTTTTATTGCATTTAATCAATTACTAACAAATTTGTGTAGTCGTTTGACTTTTTGCAGGTAAATATCATATGACATGCATTTTTTATCTAAAAAGTAAAAATGGCACAATTGGCAGGAGGACATGTGTAAGGAGTTGTGAGTGTGAGAGGTTGAGAGTTCGAATCTCACCTTTGTCACTTTTTTTTATTTTTTATTATTTTTACTCTAAATTTTTCTATCTTTCATTAAAAAAATAACAAAAATAGTTTTTTATTATTATTTTCATATTTTAATTAAATCATTTTTTAAAATATTATTTTTTTCACTTTTTTCTAAATTATTCATAAAAATATCCAAAAAAATCATAAAATAAAAAATATTGAAAAAAATTTTGTTCTTTTTATAATATTTTTGATTTTAGGAATCAATAGGATTATTAGTTTTTATTTTAAGTTTATTTTAATTATTTTAAATTATTTAAATTTTATTTTTTTTCTTAACTAATTATTTAGTTTGGGCTTTAAAATGGGCTTTAGGGACATTATTGACAATTTGATGTTAACCCTAATTTGTTCCCTATATATACATGTGTTGCTTTGTTGAAAAGGGGAGAATGAAAAAAACCTAAGAGGAGTGAGTGCCGTTTACCGTTATTTCTTTTTCTTCATCTATTACTGTTGTTTCTTTTTCTTCATCGTTTACCGTTATTTCTTTTCCTTCATATATTTTTGTTGTTTCTTTTTCTTCATCTTTTACCGTTATTTCTTTTTCTTCATCTATTACCGTTATTTCTTTTTCTTTATCTATTACTGTTACGTTTATATATTTATAATTTTTAAATTGTTAGAGTTTTTATATATATAAGATTAATTTTTGATCGAATTATATCGATACGATGTTTGCACATTTGTGTGCATGACGCGTGACATTTGTGTTAGTTCGATCTGGTTGCGATGATCGCATTTTTGTGTGAGCAATAATACTGTTTTTTTGCTTAATTTCTTTTTCTTTGCGATAAATTTTGTTTCGTCCGATTTAGATCTGGTTGCGCTGAGCGCATTTCTGCGTTAGCAACATTGTTGGGTTATTTGGCACATTTAAAATTCATTATTGCTTTATTATTATTATTATTATTATTATTAGTATTATTATTATCATTATTTATTATTATTATTATTATTATTAGTATTATTATTATTATTATCATTATTTATTATTATTATCATTATTTATTATTATTATCATTATTATTATTATTATTACTATTATTATTATTATTATCATTAATTTATTAAAACTTGTTATAATATAAAAATATGTTTTTTTAAAATAAATAACATTAACATCTTTTCCAAATTAATATGAAAACCTATTATTTTTAAGAAAAACTTTTTTTTAGATAAATTTAAAATAATAACTAAAATCTTTTTTTAAAATAATAACTAGAACCGTTTTTAAAAAAATATATAATAATAACATTAAACCTTTTTTTAAAAAAAATAAAACCTTTTTGTTAGATAATTAAATTAAGACTATTTTTGAAATTTTTTTTTAATAATATTAAAACCTCTTTTTTTAACTTAAATCAAAAGCTTTTTTATATATCACAAATAAACAACAAAGAATATCTATAACTTTCGCACTTCCGTTTCATAACTCGCCTGATTACTGTGTGACTCTGTCTACTAACCTTGTGTATTCAATGTGCAGCTTGTTACGTTGCTATTAGTTATTTTAATGTGTTTTTCAATTCAAGTTGTATATAATTGTATCCGTTTCTCATTTGTAACCTCGTGAACCAACAATCGCGTTTACTTTCTGCATTTTATTTCCGTTTGTATGATTTAAATTTCTCACACTTTCATCACTATTACTTCTGTCACATCACACCTCCGAAGGATTAGGTCTAGCCGTTTGGCCGCCATGCCAATAGTCCTTAAACCCTCAAATTTCACACATTCAATTTCAAACCCTCAAAACTACAAACTACAAACCCTAATTTTCACAAATGCCTCGCTGCAGGCAAAATTACCATGTTACCCCTAGCATTAGGTCAAAGAGTCGCCGCACTCATTTTAGGGTTTCCCGCCGCGGAATCCCTAATTCAACCCTAATTCACTTAACAAATTCAACGTAGAGATTTGGAGTTTCTACACTCCACGTAAGCGTGTCCTTAAGATGCGTTTATTCCCCTTGAGACCTTGACCACAGTCAAGAAGTCTCTAACCTCCCTTTTGAGGGGAACTACAGTTACTCTGATTCCTTTCCCGTAAGGATATGTAGGCACAAGATGCGATGTCTTGCCGAGTAAACTTAGAATTAACCCCTAGGTCTTTTTTAATTTTCAATCCTTTGTATATACCCTAAAGCAAAATAATTAATGAAATAAAAAAAATAAACAAAAGGTTCCCGTAGAGTACTACGGAAGTTTAGGGTGCTAATACCTTCCCTAAATTTAACCAACCCCCGAACCTTAGATCTCTCCCTTTTAGGTTTTTCCTTTCTTTAACCTTTCCTTCGGATAAATCAAAGACCGGTTGTAAATGAATTAAGATTCAAGTTAATCAATAGCTTGACATCCAAATTTCACCGCAACAAGGGGATTCCATAGCCTAGAAGGTTGCTTGCTTTGTTGTAAAATTAAGGTAAGAGAGAATTACTCTAACAATAAGTGTCAAATGCATGAAGGGTAGTGAGAGACCCTTACCCTCTTCTAGGTTTATCTTTCTTTATTTCTATTGTTGGTAATGGTGTGTTATCAATATGAATTGGTGATGAATCTGTTATGATTGATGATATCAATATGAATTTTGTGTAATATGATTGTGCTAATTATTGTTCATGATAATTTTCCATGAGTATGGTTGTTGTTGTTGAAAGTGATGACTTTTGATTCCATGAACGTAGTTTTGAATATGTGAGTAATTGACGAATTAAGCTATTAATTGGTGTGAAATTAACATGTTCAATATGATATAATTATTGTGTGTCGAATTATGAGTGTTTGTCTTTTTACGGATTCGAAATCGGAGGTCTGGAAGGTCTCTCCAATGGTGAAAAACTAGCAGAAAAATGATGCAGATTGATTTGATATGAAACATGGGGGTACACAATGAAACTTAATTTGAATCATAGACTCCTGGTGGCCCTTGCTTGATTTGATTCGAATCACAGATTACGCATAATTCGAATCATGAAGACATATTTTGTTTAAAGTGCTATTTTTTCATAACTTGAGATTTGTGAATCCATTTATGGTGTGATTTGAAGTGTTAGAAAGTTAATGCATAGCTCTATCTCATTAAAATAATATAATAATAATTAAAATAAATACAAAATACTGAAATTGTGAGAATTGAGTGGAAATTAGAATTAATAGAAAGATGGGACAAAGTGACGATAATTAGAAAAGAGTTAGAGCTAAGGTGTAACTTTTATATTCAGTAATTAGGTTTATTATTAAAAAGGGATTAATGGAAGCCAAATTTTAAAGTACGTGAAATTTTGGAGAAAGAACTTTTGGAGAAAAGAGGAAATCAAGGGTTTAAGGGAGAAGGGGATTCCATAGCCTAGAAGGTTGCTTGTTTTGCTGGAAAATCAAGGTAGGGGAGAACTACTATAACAATGAGTGTCAAATGCATAAAGGGTAGTGAGAAACCCTTACCCTCCTCTAGGTTTTTCTTTCTTTCTATTGTTGATAATGGCGTGTTATCGATATGAATCGGTGATGAATCTATTATGATTGATGATATTAGTATGAATTTTGTGTAATGTAATTTTGCTAATTATTGTTCGTGATAATTTTCCATGAGTATGATTGTTGTTGTTGAAAGTGATGATTTTTTATTCCATGAACGTAATTTTGAATATGTGAGTAATTGACGAATTAAGCTATTAATTAGTGTGAAATTAACATATTCAATATGATATAATTATTATGTGTCGAATTATGAGCGTTTGCCTTTTTATTGATTCGAAATCAGAGGTCTGGAAGGCCTTTCCAATGGTGAAAAATTAGCAGAAATATACTGCAGACTGATTTGATATGAAACATAGGGGCACATTATGAAATTTGATTTGAACCGTAGCCTCCTAGTGGCCTCTGTCTGATTTGATTCGAATCACAAATTACACATAATTCAAATCATGAAGACAAATTTTGTTCAAAATACTATTTTTTTTCATAACTTGAGTTTTTTGAATCTGGTTAAAGCGTGATTTGAACTGTTAGAAAGCTAATGCGTAACACTATCTCATGAAGATGTCCTAAGAGACTAAATGTGAATTTAAGGGCGTGAATAAATTTTTTCCCTTAAGGTGTAATATCATGTGACTGTTCATGATGGTGAAAGAACTTTTAATTGTTGTCATTGATTGATGAACACCTTATGAGGAGTGATGTTGATGTTGATGCATGTATGATTTGTGAGATTTGCATGTATGATTATGTGAAGTGTTATAATTAATTTCATAATTATGATTGGTGAATTATTGTTGTACATCAATATTAATATGCTATGTGAATATGTGTGTTGTTGTCAAGCTTATGTAAATTATTCAATGGTGAGTCATAATGAATAAGCATGAACATTTTTCATGCATCATTTGTGTGTGAACTTTAGTTACGTGGCGTGATATGGTCCAGTGGTAGGATCGGAAATGAGTAGTTGATTTCATATGATGGAAACAACAACGCATTGTTAATTTAATAGTGAGAAGTAACGATTTTGTGTGATCTGGTTCAGTAGTTAGATTGAGAGAAAGTAGTTGAATTCCCTAAATGGGAATTCCGTAAAGCGGTAATGTTTCTATGGCGATGATCAATAACAATTTTTGTTTGCTCTAGTCTAGTGGTGTGATCAGGAGCGAGATGGGCAAAATAATTGTTCTGGACTGGGCCAAGACCTGTCCCATAGACGGGCAGGCCCAACCCAATGCTACTTTGGGGAGGCCCAACAAGGCCCAATACTCCCATGTCGGGCACACTTCTCAACAAGGCCTTTCAATCGGGCAGACCACTACTTGGTGCAGGGGGAGCTCACGCGTCCTCCACGTGTCCCTCACACAGGGACACGTCATCAGGCAACTACCCACTTCCGAAAGAGTTGGTCAGCCCACCTTCCAAAGATCACGAGACAGTTGATCCAGAGCGAAGAACACATGCAGGTCTTCCCTACGCCACATAAGCCCTGGCAGTTACTTGTGTTGGGCTTGGCAATCCGGCCCAATGCAATGTAACCGTCGACCCTGCACTAGGGACGCATTATAAATACCCTCTTCCACTAGAGGATCAGGTATCTTATTCTCTAAATATATTCTCTTTGTACTTGCTCTTTCTAAAACTCTGTTACTCACTTAAGCATCGGAGTACCTTGCAGGTACACCCCCTCCTCCTCTATGACATCGGTGAAAGGAGCTCACGACGCGTGACAGGCTACTGATTCCTTTATGATCAAGTGAGATCAGTGGTGTCGTATGTGGGAACCCTTTGCTCCCCCGTTATTTCTCATATCCAAGCATAGCATCTCAAGAACCAAAACAACTTTCAACTTCCATTTTCATCATGGCCATCCCACGCGACGATAATGCTCCAGAAACCGCCTTTGTCCCCTTCGCTAACGGGGACGGCCACGACCCTAACGTGATCGTCTGCAATGACGAGGGCAACTACAAGGACATGCGCACTGCCTCTTCCTTCTTGGAAGACGCGGCCTTCAACGCCGCCCAGAGCTTCGACAACCTGTCTGCCTACCAACCCATCTCGGTGCCAAAAAGCGCCGATCTTACCATGGTAGCTCTGTTCGCGGCGATCAACCAGACCAACCTAATAATCTTCCAACAGAACGAGCGAATAGGGATGCTCGAGAGGGAGCAACCGTCATGCTCTCCCCCATGGAGACACCTCCACCCAGTTTCCAGTAGCCCCTCTCCTCCACCGCGGCGGACGCGGCTGTTGTACCCCAAAATTTGCCCAACCTTTTTCTTTACTTGGCTTATGTTTCATTTCATTCTTTCGCATTTGCATTTGCATAGCATTGTCCTTTTGCAGGGGATCAATAGAGGTGTGTATTCCAAGAGAATAGTACTAATGGTTCCAGGCTCAAGCAAGAGTGCTTACTCAAGTTATCAAATGCTTATAGCCACCAGGAAGTAGTCAAAGCTCTTTGAGAGAGTGGATTGGTGTGTGTTGCTTACCTTCTATCTTAGGGGTCAAATGAGGATCATCAGGGGTTCACAAGTTCATGATAGTGGATAAGAGATGTTGGAGAAGCTCATTGAGTTCTTTTGAAGTCATTGAGGAGCTCATCTAAGTTGTCATATCATGTGCAAGAGGTCACAGTCAAGGGTGTGCACCTAGGGTTTCATCTGCTTAGTGCAAAGTCCACTGTGGATTTGAAGGAGATTGAAACTTAGTTCCAAGTCATTGGAGTCATGGGAAGTTGTGTTGAGACATCTAGGATGTTATTTCAAGTTCAAATAAAGAAGAATCAAGAGTCTAAGGAGTTACTAAATTAGGGTTTTAGAGGATTTCAGTGTAAAATCCCCTTCTTTAGTGCCTAACTTCAAGGACCATTTACCTCAATATACAAGTTCAATATAATTTTCTTATAAACATGAGACTTGTAGGGTATGTTCTTAGATTTCTTTTGAGTACTAGAACTCATCCATTGGGTTTGTGGAACTCAAGTTATGATGCCATCAAGTTATGGGTCTCAGATGAACATATTTTTCAGTCAACAAAAGTCAACTCACTTTCAAGTCATTTTTGACCTAGAATCATGTTTCTTCTCAACTTTTGATGAACATTAAACTTATTCTTCATGATATTAGCTTTCCAAAAAGTCCTAGAAGTCCTCCATATCATTTGTGGAACTCAAGTTATGAAGCTTGCGAGGTAGGGGTATTTTGGGAAACTTTGATTATAGGTTATTTTGATTATGGGTCATTCTCATGCCTTTAAGTACCTCAAATGGAACTTCAACCAACATGAAAGTTGTTCCAAATGACTTCAATTTCATCATGGAACTCAATTTTGGTTTGAATTATGCATGGTTATGAATATTGGTGGGGAAATTCAAGTGAAATTTGGACTTTTAAAGGTGAATCCAATTGAATAAATTATAGGTCTTTTTCATGTCCTATTTTTATTCAAATCTCTTCACATTATGCTCATGTACAAAATGCACAAACTCACTTTGGTTTATGAGGTGGAAAACACGTGGAATTCAAGATTACTTCACAAAGAAGATTCATATCCAAACTTGCTAAATGGATCACCAACAAAGCCCAAACTAATCCTAATGTGCAATTCGCACTCCCAGCTGCAAAACCAAATGAAATCCAAGTGTGTAGGCATTGATAATCACGTGTGCATGAGCACATGCCAAGTTTTGGGCATTTTCAAAATTCAGCCAAACCAAGCCTCATGGGTCTTCCATTTCACTCCAAATCCATAATATAAAAGCTCCAAATTCATTTGGTGAACTCAGAAGTTCATTTTCGTGGAGAGAGTTCAGAATTCAGTTTTGGAAACTTGAGAGAAAATTCAAAATCGTGAATTCAGATCCAAGGCTTTTCAACTCAAATTGAAGCAAGAATCATCTTTCTCAAGCTCAGTGGAGTGGATCTGCACATTTTGGAGCAAGCTTGACATCAATTGAAGCACCAACGGAGTGTCACCGTTAGGTAATCTTCTATTCCAAATTTCTCTCATGTTAGGCGTTGTTTTAGGATCATTGTGGTTGCATCTGAAGCCCTACGCCATATAGGCAATGTTTGATAGCTTGATTGTCTTGTTTGATGAAGAATTCAGTTGTGCACCTAAAACTTCATTCGTTCGATTCTCATTATACATGCTTGTTTAAGCCAAATGGAGCCTGGATTTGGAATGTTACTTCAACTTTAATTTGATATAAGATTTGTGCATTTTGGTGATATTTTCAGATCTGATCTCCGGCCACCTTGCCGGAGAAGACGACCGGAGCTAGGGCTCCGACGTCTGGTTCAAACTCAGTTGAAGCTGAGGTGTCCTTGGTTGACCTATTGACCAGACTTGATGAACGCTCTAGATCGTTTTGACCATGCACGTGTGGAGATTGACTACCACGTCAATTAATGATACACACCGTTTTGTTTTGGCTGAATAAATTGGGCTTTCATGCTATCCACACCCCACTTTTGGATCATCCCATTGTTTTCAACGTGGAAACTTGCTATTTGCACCATTTCCTTTATTTGTTTTATTTTATTTTTATTTGTTTTCTGTTTTGATTTTAATTAATTAAAAATAGCTCCAATCATTATAAAATTCAACCAAAAATATTTTCCAACACTTTAATGTGTTATTTAATTTTGGATAATTTTTAATTTCATTTCTTATTTATTTTTCAATTAAAATTGAATTTAATGATTGGAGGTATTTTTGAGTTGCTTTTCATTTGTTCTCTTTTGATCTTGCTTGTTCTTGAACCAATTTTAATCACCCATGAATGAGGCTTCTTCCTCATTTTAATGATGATTTGAGGTGCCTCTGAAGATGGTTTTGGTCAAGGTTTGACCTATTTTTGGTTGACTTTGATGTGCATTTATTTGACCCTCGACAACCCTCCTTCAAAGTGGAACACCCTTAGTGAATCAATTTCTTTGGTGATGCTTTGATTGGACATTGGTTGTGGTGTTTTGGCCTCTAGTTGCCAACATCTTTGTGAGGTTTTGTATTTTATTTGGATTTATTTGAATCATTTTCCTATTTTTGGTGTACCTTGCAAGTCAAGCTACTCCTAAGGATGGTTCACACATACTAGTTGACCTAGTTTGGATGGGAGATGACCTTTGTGGATCCCATATGCTTCCAACTCCTCTTGATTCACATTTCTAAAATGATGAAGTGGCTAGTTGCAAGTTTTTAGGTCATAAAGTTGTTTGGTTCTTGTTGTAAGTTGCATCTTTGTAAGGCTTTCCATTTGTTTTCTAATGTTGAGAAGAATAGGTAAGAATGTCTTTAAGTGACTGAATAACTGCTTATAGAAGTGGGAAAGAAAGAAAATAAGTTATTTAAGTGACTTTTACGGTTCTGATTTTTCTTTAAAAAAATTGGAAAACATTCAGTAGTAACCGGTTACCAAGAATGGGTAATCGGTTACCCTGTCACAAAAAGCCTACAGAATTGAAAACAAAACAGTGGTAATCGGTTACTCACTTTAGGTAACCGGTTACCATATGCAAAAAAAAAATAGCAACTCATTTTCTCTTAACCACCATGAGATTTCCAAAAAGTTTTATTTTAAAAAATTATTATAAAGTATAATGCACATATTGAAAAGTCAAGCAAGTTAAAACAAATGGATTTACCTCATGTAAAAATGTAACAAGTGAAACTTATCAATTTTTAATATAAAGCATATAGTAAAGAGTACTTTAGCATTATTTTAGGAAAAATAATAAATTGATATTGAAGATTTACACATCACCTTTGTCTAGGATTCCAAGTTCCCTTTGGATCTTGTAAAACGCTTCTCTTGGAAGAGGTTTTATGAATATGTTCGCCAGTTGATTATGAGTATCTACAAAGGTAACTTCAACGTCCTTTTGTAAAACATGATCTCGTAGGAAGTGATGTAGGATATCAATATGTTTTATCCTTGAATGCATGAAAGGATTTTTCTTAATGTTGATCGCACTTGTATTGTCACACCTTAGAGGAACGCATTCAAGATTTAACCCATTATCATGTAATTTTTGTTTGAGCCATAGAATCTGAGCACAACAACTTCCTGCCGCAATGTATTCCGCTTCAGACGCGTTAAGGGCAACGCATGCTTGCTTCTTGCAAGACCAAGAAACTAATGCATTTCCTAGAATGTGACATGTTCCACTCGTGCTCTTGCGATCTGTCTTACAACCTGCATAATCTGAGTCAGAATAACCTACTAAGTTGCAGATACTACCTTTCGGATACCATAATCCAACATTAGTTGTTCCTTTGAGATACTTCATGATCCTCTTTACAGCAGTGAAATGTGATTCCTTTGGATTTGCTTGAAACCACGCACATAAACACACAATGAACATAATGTTAAGACGGCTTGCCGTCAAATATAATAGAGAACCAATCATACCTCGATACTTTGTGATATCAACTGAAATTCTCGATTCGTCTTGATCAACATAAGTTCCGGATCCCATTGGAGTAGACATCGCTTTACAACTATCCATGTCGAATCTCTTCAATAACTCTTTGCAATACTTGGCTTGGTTGATGAAGATGTCATCCTTCATTTGATTTATTTGTAATCCAAGGAAATAATTCATTTTTCCCATCATAGACATCTCAAACTCTCCTTGTATCATCAACGAGAATTCCTCACACAGATCTTTGTTAGTTGATCCAAATATGATGTCGTCAATGTAGACTTGAACTAATAAAATGTTGTCCTTGATTTGCTTGATGAACAAGGTCTTGTCAACTTTACCCTTTTCAAATCCCTTTTCGCATAAAAAGTTGCTGGGTCGATCATACCACGCCCTTGGTGCCTGCTTTAAGCCAAAAAGAGTTTTTCTCAACTTAAAGACATGTGATGGATTCTTGAAGTACTCGAATCCAGGGGTTGCTTAACGTAGACTTCTTCATTAATGTATCCGATTAGGAATATGCTCTTAACATCCATCTGGTACAACTGAAAATTCAATGAACATGCATAAGCAAGTAATAAATGAATAGCTTCTAACCTTGCAATCAGAGCGAAAGTTTCTTCAAAATCAATTCCTTCTTCTTGATTATACCCTTGGGCCACCAATCTTGCCTTATTTCGAACAATTATCCCATTCTCATCAAGTTTGTTTTTAAACACCTATCTGGTACCTATGATGTGTTTATCACTTGGCCTATGAACAAGTTCCCAAACTTGATTCCTTTTTAATTGGTTTAAGTCCTCTTGCATAGCAATGATCGATTGGTCGTCTCCTAAGGCTTCATCAATTTTAGAAGGTTCAATTTGAGATACGAATGCCACATTCAAGCATGAATCCTTGAGGTTGAGTCTAGTTGTAACACCTTGACTAATATCACCAATAATTTATCAATTGGGTGGTATCTATGTGATCTCCATTCCTTAGGCAGATCGTCGTCTTTTGACTTTTGTTGAATCAGTTCTTCTTGATGCTTAGGTTGATCATTTGATTGATAAGTACCTTCTTTAGGAATATCTACAATATCATCATCAACATCACACAAAACAACTTCCTCCTTGGAGGGGTTAGATTCATCAAATTTAACATGCATAGATTCTTCAATAGTTAAAGTTCTTTTATTATAAATTTTAAAAGCCTTACTAGAGAGAGAGTAGCCGAGAAATATGCCTTCATCAGATTCCTCGTCAAAATTACCGAGATTTTCTTTGTCATTGTTCAAGATAAAGCACTTGCATCCAAAGATATGGTAGTGAAGAAGAGGAAGATGAAGATGAGGATATGTCGGCTGAGGATATTTAGAAAATATTTGCTACTGTGTTATTGATTTCTAGACTATGATTCTATTTAAGTTTTAAATTCAGTTTCGTTTTCATTTGTGTACTCGTACAATGTTTTACTTCTTTTTAAAATTCAATCAAGTTATGTCTTTTCCTATGATAATTGTTTGTACTTGTTGTGTTTTCTATGAATGATTGTTTGCTATTATCTTTAATTGCCCCTCTTCCTTTTTGCTAATGACAAAGGGGGAGAAGGATTGTGGTTCTAACATTTTCCTATGAAGAAAAAGTTTTATTTCTCTTGAATTTAGGGGGAGATTCAACTTAGGGGGAGAAATGTTTTTAAACCAAGTATCAAAGCAAGATTTTCAAAGAAACGGTTGTCATCATCAAAAAGGGGAGATTGTAGAATCAAGATTCAAAAGCCTTTATGTTTTGATGAAGACAACTCATACAAGCTTGGCTCGCAAGATACTTACACTATATACCTGTGGGGGTATATGTACTGTGAAGCTGCTTACACTATATACCCGTGGGGGTATATACACTGAAGATAAAACCAGAAGCTTCTCTATTCTGAACACTTCACAAAAAGCAAGAGGTGCAAGCATATCAACAAGAATAAATTATCAAGATCAAGGCAAAGTCACATATGTCGATATGGATCAAGTTTCATCTATCAAGTTTCAAGTGGTGTTGAAGATTCAAGATACGGTATAACATTGTTTACTTAGAATTATGTATGCAAGTGTTCTTTAATCTCACCTCACTACACCACTAACACAAACCATTTTAAAACTCTTTTATAATACTCTTGATATTTTAAATTAAGTACTTTTACAAAAACCTTCAGTGTTAACCGATTAACGTATGGGGTTAACCAGTTAACACACTTCAAATTTCAGTATTTTTGGGATTTCTAACAGTGTTAACCGATTAACCATATAGGTTAATCGATTAACACATGAAAAATTTGAATATTTTGAACGTTTTAAAGGTGTTAACCGATTAACCTATATGGTTAACCGATTAACACTGTAACAACAAGCAAAAATAGCAACTGTTCATGGAGAATTGCATTGCTCTATGATCTTCTTACTGGCTATTTTTGATGTCCCAAAAACACACCTTTTTGGAAAGGTTTTTGATCAGTATAAATTGATTTCTTTTTCAAAATCAAAATCACCTTCAAGAAACAAATTTCAAAAAATTACTCTTTGTCTTCAACCTTTTGAATTTTCATAAAAGTGTTCAAACATTTTTGAAAGAAGCCATTGAAATACACTTTCACATTTTCACAGCTTGCTTTCACATAAAGAACACTTGTATAATTTTTGAGTAATCTTTGTTTCGAGAAGAAGATCAATATTTCATATTGATATATATTCAAATTTTTACTTATATACAAATTCATATTGACTACAACTTATTCTTAGAATTATAAAAGATAAGTTTGTAGGGTTTTTCCTTGTGATCCGGATTATGGATACCAGAGGTCCTTGTGTGAGATATTCATTCTCGGTAGGACTTAAAAATTGTGTAAATCCAAGAAGGGTGTTCTTGGTTGTTAGGATTGTCTTGTGTAGAAATCTAACATTGATATTAAAATACTCTTTCATGTTGAAAGGAGAGTGAAGTACTCTCGGATTGTGAGGGGAACCACTATAAATCGATGTGTCCTTTACCTTCTGCACTTTACTGCTTTTCATCATCTAGAAGAACTTAAAGAAGAAATACAAGAATCATAAAAACCGGAAAAAGTGTCTAAGAACCTAATTCACCCCCTCTTAGGCATACATATAACTTATAATTGGCATCAGAGCAGGTTAAGGTAACCTGCTCCTATCGATCCAGAATGGCTTCCGCTAGCACCAACTCGGTTTTCAAAGACGGTGGAAGTAGTAACAAACCCCATAGTGTTTTCTGGAGAATATTTTGATTTTTGGAAAATTCGCATGAAGGCACATCTAGAAGCCCAAGGAGAAGGAATATGGGAAACTGTTGAAGATGTCCCTCATCAACCGATAAGTGTCGTCAATGGTGTAGGAACTGTGAAGATTAAATCATCATACGATGATGATGACAAGAAAAGGATTCTTAATGAGAAAAAGGCTATCAACATATTACAAAGTGCTTTGAGTATGTATGAGTTCTTCCGAATCTCTCAATGCAAGTTGGCAAAAGAAATATGGGACACCTTAGTGGAAACACATTAAGGCACCGCCGAAGTAAAAAGATCCAGATTGAACACACTAAGTCAAGAATACGAAATGTTTAGAATGTTTCCTGGAGAATCCATTTTGGCATTACAGAAAAGATTCGTCCACTTGACAAATCACTTAATTGATCTCAGTAAGACCTTTACTAACGATGATTTGAATCTTAAAATTCTTAGATCCTTAACCAGGGAATGACAACCAAAAGTGATGGCAATTTCGGAGAAGAAAAGTCTCTCAACAATGACGTCCGCATCACTTTTTGGCAAACTTCAAGAACATGAGTTAGAACTTGGAAGGCTTGAGAAACATGAAAATCAAGAGAAAAAGTCCAAAGGAATTGCCTTGAAAGTGGAATCAAAAGAAAAGAAAAATGATGACTCATTGGAGGAAGATGAACAATTCATGCTCCTTGTAAAAAGGCTTGGTAAGTTTTTCTATAAAAATGATAAACCCCTTTATGATAAAAAGAATAGACATTTTAGAAAAAGGGAGGCATCCACATCAACGCAAGATGTTACATGCTACAAATGTGGAAAGTAAGGCCACATAAAACCAGATTGTCCAAAACTTCCAAAGAAAGGAGGATTCAAAGGCAAGAAGGACTTCAAGAATAAGAAGGCGTATGTTGCTTGGGAAGATAATGAAATAAGCTCCTCGTCAGAATTGGAAAGCGATGAATGTGCAAATATGGCTCTAATGGCTTCATGTAACAGCCCAATTTTTAATAATTAATTATTTATACTAATCAATTAATTTATGTGATTTATTTGATTTAAATGAATTATTTGATTTATTTAATTTATATGAGTTAATTGATTTAACTGATTTAATTGATTTAATCCAATATGTGATTTATTGAATTAAATTAATTGATTTATTCTATTTGGTAGAATAGTGTAGAATTGCTATATTGATTGGTTGGGCCTAGTGATGGGTGTGTGAATAGAAAGTGAGAGTGAGTGGGGTAAAGCCCACTAGGAATGGTTAAAGAGTTATGGTTTTAGAGAAGTTGGTAAGATAAGGGAAAAGAGGAAAAGAAGAAGGAGATGGAGAAACTCAGATTTCAAGCATCCATGGAATCAAGATTCTTCTCCATAACAAACCTAAGGTAAGGGTGGGTATTCTCTCATTATTGGGATTGTGGGATGATGACTAATGGGTAGAATTTGTGTGGGAGAAACCCTAGATTTGAAATTGTGAATTAATGGTTAATGAGTAGAAATGGGGTAGGGAAAACTCATAGGTTTATCATGAATTAATGGATTTTCGAGTTTTGTGAATACCCTAACATGGAGGGATTAATTATGGTAGTAAAGAGGGGAATGGGTGGTGAAAATACACTTTTCTGCATAATTTTTCAAAAACGCACAGTGAGCAATCGATTGCACCAAGGCTACAATCGATTGCATATTTAGCAAAGCTGCTGGAAGCTGAATTTTTAGCTGAGCAATCGATTGCACTAATACAGCAATCGATTGCACAGCCAAACAATGGCTAAAATACTGAAAATTTCAAAGGTGCAATCGTTTGCACCATAACCCCAATCGATTGCACTAGCTGAAACTTAGAAAAATCATGTTTTATAGGGTTAATTACATAGGGTATTTGGTTAATTAAACCTTAACAAAACGTGGATCAATTGAGATGATTTATTGATTATTTATTTGAGTATTGATTGATTAACAACTTTTGATTGATTATTGAGAATTCAATTGTTGTTTAACAAGATGATTATGTATTGAATATTGAATTCAACCATTTGTGATGGATTGATTGTCCTATGTGTAGTCGTTGAACTGTGTGGTGAATTATCATTGAATCTAATTGATTCTTGTGCATTACTTGATAAATGTAATGATGATGTGTGAAAGTATGAATACTTTGGTTAGTATGAAATGTGTTGTGAATTGTGATGGAATCTAATTGATTCTTGTGCATTACTTGATAAATGTAATGATGATGTTGAAAGTGTGAATACTTTGGTGATTATGAAATATGTTGTGTGTGCAATCATGTTATAATTTTTGTGTGATGAATTATTTGAGAATGCATGGGATTAAGATGCGAGAACGGTATTAAGTGCATTTTATTGTTGATTTCATACGCATCATTTGTGTCAAGAGGCAATGCTTGCTAGTTTCGTGGAGACTAGTGACTTGTCCCAAACCTAGAGCGGGGTTTGAAAGCTTAGGGAACGGGATTTTGTTTGTTATTGGTCTAGGGAACGGGCCCGGTTTAAATGTAAAAACCGAAAAATAATAACAAGTGTTGGTACCACATGGCATGAGTTGCATTGAGTTGCATTGGGTCACATGGCATATATGATTGTTATATGAAAGTATGCATATGTGTATGACTTGTTGAATTGGGAGTTGTGAATATAGATTGTTAAATGAAAGTATTCATATGTGTATGACTTGTTGAATTGGGAGTTGTGAATATAGATTGTTAAATGAAAGTATGCATATGTGTATGACTTGTTGGATTGGGAGTTGTGAATATAGATTGTTAAATGAAAGTATGCATATGTGTATGACTTGTTGAATTGGGAGTTGTGAATATAGATTGTTAAATGAAAGTATGCATATGTGTATGACTTGTTGAATTGGGAGTTATGAATATAGATTGTTAAATGAAAGTATGCATATGTGTATGACTTGTTGAATTGGGAGTTGTGAATATAGATTATTAAATAAAAGTATGCATATGTGTATGACTTGTTGAATTGGGAGTTGTGAATATAGATTGTTAAATGAAAGTATGCATATATGTATGACTTGTTGAATTGGGAGTTGTGAATATATGATTGTTATATGAAGTATGCATATATGTATGACTTGTTGAATTGGGAGTTGTGAATATATTGAATTGAGATTTATGAATGTATGGTTGTTGAATGATATTGGCTGATGAAAATTGAAGTGTGAGAATATTGGTGTTTGTCCTGACATGCTTTACATTATTCATTATCTTATGATTTCAATATTGATGTGAATTCTCACCCTTCTGCTGGAATGATGTCCTATTTGACATCGTGTAGGTATCAAGAGTAGAGCTGCTCGTAGTTGCATGGTCGCTGTTGGTGTAGCTATTTAGTATTTTAGTTATGTTGGGTCGAGTCATGCTCTGGTCATGTAACACTAGGATCACTTGGTTTATGTCTTAGAGATACATTATGTACTATATGTTATGTTTTTATATTAATTAGAATATCATGATGTTGGCCTTAGTGCCTAAGTAATGTTGAATTATGTGATGAACATGAATGTTTCTGTTAAGAGAATTATGATATAAAATGAATTCGCTGCTACATGCGAAGTGAAATTTTGAAAAGCATGATTATTTATTAAAGTGTTAATGAGCATGACAGGTGTTTTTGATGTTTTGGAAATTATGTGTGACACCCTTTTATGAGTGCATGACGATTTACTCTGATTATTTATATATATTCCGCGGGGTTTTAGAAGGGTGTTACACTTCACACCACTCCGATGAAGAAAAAGATGAGGTTAGTAGCAACTTTTCCGTTTATGATAATAATGCACAAGACGATATTGATGAATTGTTACTTGAATGCAAAAATCTGTATAAAACTATCTCATCTCAAAATAAACAAATGACTTCTCTAGAAGAAAAGGACATTACTTTGATAAAATATGTTGAAGATGAGAAAAAAAAATAATAAGTGAAAAACATAATTTTGCATGTAAAAACTGTGAATCTCTCTCATTTCAAATTGTCCAACTTAAAAGGGTGATTGAAAAGATATGAGAAAGGTCAAATTGGTCTGGAAGAAGTTCTTAGGCATCAAAGATTTTCTAATGATAAAAGTGGACTAGGATATTCCAAGTTCTCTAAACCAAGTTCAAATGAAACAATCTTTGTTAGGCCTAAAAACGAAATTCCGAAGGAAAAAGTAAACAATTCTAAAATTGTGCATCATCATCCTAAAAAGAAATTGTTTGCTAAGAAGAAATATTATGTTCCTAGATATAAAAGCAATTTTGAACCAACTTGTTTTTATTATGGTATTAAAGGTCACACACCTAATGCTTGTTATGTTCGTAACTTTAGTGTTCCAGAAGGGCATTATGTGTGGGTGAAAAAGGGAACTAACTATCAAGGACCCAAAGCAATTTGGATACCTAACAAAACTTAATCCTGTTTTATAGGTATGCTTGAAGACCTCCGGAAATCATTGGTATCTTGATAGTGGGTGTTCAAGGCATATGACGGGAGATATAAACCAATTTTCACAACTAACGCTGAAAGCCAAGGGTTATGTTACTTATGGTGATAATAATAAAGGCAAGATTATTGGCATAGGCACTATTGGTTCACTACCGTTTACAACAGTAGAAGATGTACTTTTTGTCGAAGGACTCAAGCACAATCTTCTTAGTATTGGCCAACTTTGTGACAAAGGATTCAAAATCAAGTTCAACAGAGATGAATGCTTGATTGAAGACGAAGTCACTCACGAGGTTATGTTAAAAGGTAATAAAATCAATAATATTTTTATGATTTCTCTTGACAATTTATCTTTGAAGGTTAAATGTCTTATGGTGAATAACAACGAGTCATGGCTATGGCATAAAAGGATCGCTCACATTCACATGGAGCACTTGAACAAATTAATTAAGCATGATTTGGTGATTGGATTACCGAAGATCAAATTCGTCAAAGATAGATTGTGTGACGCATGTCAGAAGGGGAAACAGATTAAATCAACTTTCATATCCAAAAATGTGGTGTTCACAACCAGGCCACTACAACTGTTGCATATGGATCTTTTGGTCCATCTAGAACAAAAAGCTTCGGAGGTAATGTTTTCGCTTTAGTCATTGTGGATGATTATTCTAGATTTTGTTGGACTTACTTTTTAATGCAGAAAAGTGATGCTTTTAAAGCATTTAAAAAGTTTTCAAGACAAATTCAAAATGAGAAAGCGATAACAATTGTCTCCATAAGAAGCGACCATGATGGAGAATTCCAGAACACTCTATTTGAGGAATTCTGCGAAGAACATGGAATTTCACACAACTTCTCGGCACCAAGAACTCCTCAACAAAATGGTGTCGTGGAAAGAAAGAATTATTCATTGGTGGAACTTGCAAGGACAATGCTTAGTGACTCAAATCTACCAAAGTATTTTTGGGCAGATGCGGTGAGTACAACATGCTTTGTGAGTAATCGGGTAAATATCAGACCAATCCTCAAGAAAACACCGTATGAACTATTCAATGGAAGGAAACCAAACATTGTGTTCTTTCATATCTTTGGATGCAAGTGCTTTGTCCTCAACAATGTCAAAGACAATCTTGGTAAGTTTGATGAAAAATCGGATGAAGGTATATTTCTCGGTTATTCCTTTACTAGTAAAGCTTTTAGAGTTTATAATAAAAGAACATTAACAATAGAAGAATCTATGCATGTCAAATTTGATTAATCTAACCCCTCCAAGGAGGATATTGTGTTTTGTGATAATGATGATGATTCTATAGGAATTCCCGATGAAAATATTTCTAATGATATCATGAAAGAACAAGATATACCGATTCAACAAGATTCCAATGTCAACGATCTACCTAAAGAATGGAGAACTCATAAAGATCATCCTATCGACAAAGTGATCGGAGACATAAGTCAAGGTGTTGCTACAAGATTGAATCTCAAAGATGCATGCTTAAATATGGCGTTCCTCTCTCAAATAGAACCTTCCAAAGTTGATGAAGCTCTTGAAGATGATCAATGGATTGTTTCAATGCAAGAAGAATTAAACCAATTCGAAAGAAATCAAGTTTGGGAACTTGTTCCTAGACCAAAAGATAAACATATTATCAGAACAAGATGGGTGTTCAAGAACAAACTTGATGAAAATGGAATAATTGTTCGAAACAAAGTGAGGTTGGTGGCTCAAGGGTATAATCAAGAGGAAGGAATCGACTTTGAAGAAATTCACTCCGGTTGCAAAGTTAGAAGCTATTCGTTTATTACTTGCTTATGCCTGTTCAATGAATTTTCAACTTTTCCAAATGGACGTCAAAAGCACATTTTTGAACGGATACATCAACGAAGAAGTCTATGTCAAACAACCCCCAGGCTTTGAAGACTTCAAGCATCCTTCACATGTATACAAATTGAAGAAGGCTCTCTATGGTCTAAAGCAAGCACCAAGGGCATGGTATGATCGTCTCAGCACTTTCCTATGTGATAAGGGTTTTGAAAAAGGAAAGGTAGACAAGACTTTATTCATTAAAAAGATAAAGGATAATACCTTACTTGTTCAAGTCTATGTGGACGACATCATCTTCGAATTAACAAACAAAGATTTATGTGAAGAATTTGCTTCGATGATGCAAGGCGAGTTTGAAATGTCTATGATGGGAAAGATGAACTACTTCCTTGGATTGCAAATCAAGCAACTAAAAGACGGAATATTTATCAACCAATCAAAGTATTGTAAAGAATTGCTAAAGAGATTTGATATGGGTGAATGCAAAACTATGTCAACACCAATGGGATCTGGAACCTACGTCGATCAAGACGAATCGGGAAAATCAATTGATATTACAAAATATCGAGGATGTAAAACTGATCGAAAAAGTACAAGTGGAACCTGTCACATCCTTGGAAATGCATTGGTTTCATGGTCATGCAAGAAACAAGCATGTGTTGCTCTTAGTATGGCAGAAGCAAAATACATAGCGGCGGGAAGCTATTGTGCGCAAAATCTGTGGCTAAAGCAACAATTAAGTGACTACGGAATTGATCTTGGATGCATTCCTCTGTGATGCGACAACACAAGTGCAATTAACATCACAAAGAATCCGGTCATGCACTCTGTTGCGGTGAGAATCGTGATACCAAGCTATTGATTAACTTGAATCTTTAATTCTTAGATTACAACCGGACTTTAATTTATCCAAAGGAAAGGTCTAAAGAAAGAAAAACCCTTTTCGCGATGTAACAACAACGTTAAGAGATTCGGGGATCGGGGGTTGGTTATGCATATGGTAGGTATTTCACATCCTAAACATCTGTAGTACTCTACAGGAACCTTTTGTTTGTTTGCATGCTAAGTTTAGTAAATGTTTGCTAAGGTTTGGGATTGGGTAAAGGCATAGGTTAAAACCTAAAGATAGTTTCTAAGTTTGCTCGCAAAGACATCGCGTCCTCTGCCTACGTATCCTAACTAGGATAGAATCAGAGCAATCGTAGTTCACCTCACTAGGGTTGAAGAACACTTGATTATGATCAAGGTTCAAAGGGGAACAAACATAACAATGTTTGTATAGAGTTTTACAAAACTCTCTAGATCTATGTTGGACTCTCAAGAAAGGGGAGTAAGTAATCATTATTATGATTTTTACATAGAGTTTACAAACTCTATCCTAGGGTTCTAATTGAAGAACACTCATAGTGTAGGTGAGTTTTCTAGACTTAAAGCAAAGTCTAATGGTTTAAATGTTCTAACTTAACTAAGTTAGGGTTGAAGATGACTTCACAAAGTCAAGGGAGAGGTAAATGAGCTATCCAATGACACAAAGGTCAAGGGAGAGACTTTTCCTTCGGAAGGAGAGAGGGGGAGACAACTTGGATGAGAACTAGAAAGTTCCATCACTTGGGGAAGCAGTACTTAACAAAGCAAGATTACAAATGAGCAGGATGAGATAAAATCAAGACAAGTAAGCATGCAAATTACAAGGAGCATATACTTCAGATGATATCAAGGGTTACAACCAATAGTCAATAATCTTAACAAATATTTGGGGCCTATCTTAACAAAGATTTGAAGTATGATAAAAGTAACAATCATATGAACAAATCGCAATTTGAAAGTAGGCATGTCATAGGTTTAAAGCATAGTAAATGTGACAACAATGTACATAGATGACAATCAAACATAATTAAATCAGTTTAAACCTCATAATTTAGGAGGAGTTTATGAGACAGGATTATGGTGACATCCAAAGGGGTACCCTAACATGTTAGCTAACAAGGGGAATGAACATCTTACAAGAAATTCAATCATGCTCAGAGTAATTCAACTGTAAGTTAGATAACTAATTACAATAAATGAACAATTTTCAATATGAGCAAAGTATATCACAATTTATGACAACAAGTAATATTTTCACATCATACAAAAGTAGACATTATAACAAACATGTTGCAAAAAGAATGGACCAAAAATGGTAAAATATGAACAAGTTACAAATATTTGAAGTTTTGGTGAATTATGACAATAAAACCAATAAACAAGCAAATAAGAATGAAAAAAAAGGCCAAGCTGGGAGTTGAACCCATGCCCTTTAGCTACCAGCATACAACAACCAACAAGCCACACACGCGCGCACATGACGAAATGGAAGGAAAATCACAAAATAAAAACAAAGACAGTTGAAAATAAAAATGCCCAAAAGAGTTGATCACCAAGGATCGAACTCAGGACTGGCAAGTGAAAGGGTTGATATGCGTGCAAGTTGATCACCACTGGGGTGGCTATACATCCAAGTATAAAGCCACCCCCATAAATAGATAACACTAAAATATGATGGATTTCTGGGCAAAAGGCAAGTCACCAAACCAAAAACGTGAAGCAATCAAACTTGATCAAAACAACTCCAATTTTAACAAAATTTAAGCCTAAACTAATTGTTTTTTAACAAGGATCATGATGGTATCCACAAAATTTTGAAATAATTCCTTAAATGAAAAACACGATTGGAGATGCATATTTGGCAAATGAGTTGCATTTTGAAGAGCATGGATCAAACCATAGGCATTTAGGATTAATGAGAGGTGTGAGCAAGTTACAAACATGATTGTGAATGAATTCAAGCAAAAGTTTTGATCAAAACAGTGTTGGATCAATAAGTGACATATGAATTGCAAGCATTGACATAATAATGAAGGCAAGCTGTCAAAAACAGATGGAAAAATTTCAATGTACATACACCTGGCCTAACAATTCTAAACATGTTATTTGATGTTGCTCTCAAATGCTATAAATCAAACATAAATGCTCAGGCAGAGGGAAGATAGTATGACATCATATCAGTTGTGAATGAAACTTGTGAAAAGAATGAGCTTGTTTTCAAAACCACAATGATAAAATGACTTTCAAATCAAAACCAAAATGTTTAGAAACTGAACATATAACAGTTATAATCATGTGCATTTGTGGCTAGATCAAAATGTGATATGAGGGAGGAACCAATGATGATGAACAAAGCAGCCAAGCTGCAGGCCAGGGCCAAAGTGGCCCTGCTGCCCAGAATCCACACAAAGGGCTGAACATGGATGAAAAATCAATCTTGGATCAGAACAGAACAGGAGAAGTCATAAAACCTCAACCAAATTATCAAACTGCAATAAGAAACAAGCTAAACACAACCAAGATGCTAAGATCAAACATCAAACACAGTTGTCATGTGTTACTAAGTGAAAATGAAAAGAAGTGCAAGTTGGAAGCCAAGGTCATCAAATAGACTTAATCAGGTTGGACAGACCTTGCATACCAACCATAAACATCCTCTTGAGTGTTTCCACACTCCAAGACTTGCCTCAAACCCAACAAAATTGAAAATCACATATCAACTGCTTGAACACACATAAAAAAGCATAATTGAAAACATATCATGATTGGAATGGGCTAGGACAAAATAAACACCATCCACAAGTTACAATCATGTCCATGAATGATTCTATACCTCAAGGTTGACCAAACAATGTATACAACACAAACCAGTTATTAAGTTGCAATGATATCATGCATGGTAGCAGGCTGCAGATGGAATGCTAAATTCAAGAATGAGCAAACTCAGTTAACATACACACCACATGCAATCTGTAATTATGCTGACAAGTGATTTTAGGTTCAATGACTTAGGGAAAATGCTTCAAACAGGCCAATTGTATGTGTGTGCAGCTGTGATTTTTTTCAAAAAAAGGAAGTTTTGACAGCAGGGTGAGGGGCAAGTTTGCTCAGTCAACAATAAAGGGTTTCTACACATCTCAAACATGACAATGAATGAGGTCATACCCAAAATTCAAACATATTGCAAACAGATTAGAAGTTGGCATGGTCATGGTATATCTTAGCTTAAAAATGCAATTTGAAGGTGACAAGATGAAACAGGTAAGAATAGATCAAACAAGCAATATACTCACATCAAAATCATGAAAATGGATGAGTTTATGCTTAGAAATCAGGCATAGGCAAACAGAAAAAGGACTTGGCATGTTGATGGCTAAAAAGCTGTTTTGAATCATAACTTGGTACAGCAGAGCACTTTGGCCAGTAATGAAGTTCTAAAGCTAATCCAATGACACACACACATCATAATCATGTCAAAGGATACTTTCATGCTCACAAATCAGTTCAAATCATCATCAAACAGAAAAGAGCATATTGAAACTCAACAAATGCAAAAACAACAACTCATTAAGGCAACAAGTAAGTTCATGGCAGTTGGGATGATTCGGCACCACATACAAGTTTCAAACATGTAGAACATTGATTCTATACACATGGATAAAGCAAAAATTAGTTTGAACAGAAAATGGTATATTGGTAGTATCATAAGGTTTTGACAATGCAGTTGGAAGTGACAAGTTGTTTTTGAGAAAGCAAGGGCAGTTTGGACATACACATACCACATATAATCTCAAAACAAGATAGATGATGTCCTCACAACTTAAAAACCACATAGGCTGCCCAAAATGAAAACTGGTATGCTTTTGCAAAATCTTGACAGCAAACATATACAAAAACTCACAGCTGGCCCTAACAATCAAATCTCAAGTTCTCAACATTTCAACCAGCTCAACTAGGCAAACAAGATCATGTAAACACAAATTAATAGTTTAGCACACTTGAGATACAACATGGCAAGCACAAGCCTCTTAACACCAATGTCATGGTAATGATAAAGCCAAATGACACAAAATAACATAAGTGTGAAAACAAGAACCAAACTAGATTAAAACATGATCTAGGGTAGGGGGATCCTATGAGTAACTTACAAGTTATCCAAATCTCACTAATGAACAAGATTTGACAGTTCTAGGGCTAAACACACCACATTTCAATATTGGATTCTCAAAATACTACCATATAGACCAAAACTCACAAGCAAGTTATACATGATATCAAGGCACAATCTTTGTAACATATCATCCACACATCATTTACAAATGAAAATACATTAACAAGAGCAAGTAACATGACCATGAAACAAGAGTTCTTGACCAAGAACTAAAGTGGGGCAGCAATGGTACATTTTCAACAAAATCAAGCCAAAATGATACAACATGATAATGTATGATCAAGAAAGGGTGTGAATGTCACATACCTCTTGTAGACAAGTCTTGAATAAGATAAGAAGCTTAGAAACCCAGAGGTGCTCTTTTTTTGCAATGATGTGAGACTTGCTTCCTCTTGAAGCAACCAAACCAAACTTTAGGACAGGTGGAGTTAATGGATTTCCAGCTGGTTTCTAATGCCTTAGACAGTTATAATATGATGTATGGGAGGTGTATGGATGTCTAGATCAACAAGAAAAGGCTTAGACCAAGATTTGGCAAGTTTTGAGGATTGTGGTCAAACTTTCTTAGTGTGAAAGTTGACTTTTAGAAATTTGATAGTTTTTGAAGGTTTAAAGGTATGGAAACCTTCTATATGACATTTAAAGATTGTATGGGTGGTTCTTAGAGGTTTGGAAGGGATGGAACTGGTCTTGAGCAGAGTTTTGCTCAAGACAGTTTTTTGGTGGAAATGGAAAATTTGAAGACTTTAGGATTCTTGATGAATGAGAGGAGAGTGAGAGCTATGGTTTTATGATATTGCTCTGGTGTCTTTGAGCTCATAGAGGAGGCCTCTATTTATAGGAGAAATGAGGGTGAGGGCTGATTTGGTTTTTTCCATTTTTAGAGGGAGTCTTGGAAGAAAATCTTTCCATATCTAGTGGCAACCATCTCTACATCAGTTCCAAGGCTCAATGCAAGAAAAACCAGCTGATATGAAGGAGTGAGGTGACTTGAAATGAAGCTAGAGAGGTAGGGAGCTGCAGCTGCCACATCCTTGGGGAAAAGTTTCTCTTTCCTCCCTTTTATGATTATTTTAATATCAACTTGCTATCAATTTGCAATGCTCATCAAACCAACTCATTTTCTGGTTTTCTCCTCATCCACACCTCACATTATCAGTTTGAATTACAATCCAAGGGATGAGAATGGCTGATGTGGTGAAAATCTGATTTTGAGAAATTTTGACAAAGTGGTTCTAAGTGTGGCAGGCCCAACTTCTATGGGGTATAACTTCCTGCTCAAACATGCTATTGAGGAGTTCTACTACAATTTGGAAAGCCCTTAAGTAGCTCTACAAATTTCATGTTTTGGGAATTTCCAAATTCTTGATGGAACTAGGTTTAAAAACTCTTCAAAGTTTTGAAAAAATCACTTACAAGTGTTAAATAACTTAGAAAATTTCTAAGTTATTTCCCCTTCAAAAATGGATTTTGCTATAACTCCAATTCCATGCATTTTTTGATCATGGACCACTTTGAGGATTTTGTAGGATTTGTCAAGAGCTTTCTAATGAGCTTTGAACCACTTCAATTGGATGTGTGGTTGAGGAGTTATGGTCTTGCCCCTTTCAAAACCCTAATTCCCGATTTTTGCAATTACTTCTCAACCCTTGATCCAATGGTCATGAAATTTTATGGGGAGGTGTAATATGATATAAGGAACATTTTTGATTCATACCTTGAAGTCAAATTCCTTATTGTTGAAGAGTTGACTTTTCGGTCAAACGTTCGATCGATCGGTGTCTACCGAGTCGCCGGTTGGTGATCCGGACATCCTGAGGACTTGAAACTATTTGGATGGAATTTACTAAACCATAGGAGCTTAATGGACCTTGACCCCACCATTGAAATACTCTTTGAATCGAAAGTCAAACTACAGTTGACTTTTTCTGATCGAAAACCCTAATCGGGTATCTCAAATTGCACTGTTCTCAATCCCTGGGTGACCACCTCAAATTGCACTCATTCTTGGTTCAATGTATCATCCTTGATCTTGTGGAGACTTATTTGAAGTTGAATGAATCCAAAACATTGATTGATCAGACCGCCGAAATCTCGATTTTGATGGTACGGAACCCTAATTCATCTGCATCTTATCAAAGGTAAACTGAAAATGGGTTAAGGTTAGTTAATCAAGCAAATATGATCCTATAATGACGATGAGGATCAAAGGGGTCAAAATTTGGGGTGCAACAGATGCCCCTATTTAAATATCTTCACTAGATGGTAATGAGAGATGACAATCCTCATAGAATCGTAGTGAAAGGTATTTAAATATAGCAAACCAGAAATTTTGTCCCTTAGATCCGATGATATGCAAAGGGACGAATGCTGCGATGCAAGTGATTTCTAAATGATGTTTTATGATGCTTGAAAGCACGACAGATGCAGACACACGAGCAAATATAAAAGAACGGCAATACGACGAGTAACCACTCACGAGGGACCCAGCACACTGGGGAAAGATTCCAAGCGAAGTAGGCAAGATAGTTCAGACATGACTACAGGTGCTTGTTCAAGGAAATCTTTCATACCAGGGACACAAATTCCACTAGAGAAGACACATCTTCATTGGGGAAAGGAGATACGAACCTCATTGGGGATAACTAGATGAGGAAGTCCACCGGGGAAGAAGACAATTCTTCACTGGTGAAACGAAAGAGAAGAAATGCAAACCACACTGGGGACAGAAGCCCACTGGGAAAAACTTTGTTGGGGGAACAATTCCACTGGGGAAGCAGAACTTCACCGGGGAAAAGACAGAACGAAGACACGAATCTCACTGGGGATAACCAGGTGAGAGATTTCCTATAACGAAGAGTTCAAACGAGATCTTCAGGAAAAGGTTAGAAACAAGACCGGGCGTGCCGGGGAAACTAGTATCCACTAGTTCTCCAAGACTCGACTTGGAAAAGCAACAGCTTCAACTGGGGAGACTGGTGACGACCAGAATAGCTTCGAACGATGCTAGTTTCCACTAGACTTACTGGGGATATGGTGACGACCAAATCAATAATGGTTTCCAAGAAGTGCTAAACATTACCAGACTTCCTGGGGATATGGTGACGACCAAATCAAAGTTCCAATTACAATTGGGAATTCCAACAATGTTGTTAAAACAACAGGACTCTGGCTGGGGAAGTTGGTAACAATCAACTTTCGGCACTAATAACGATTAGTTTTCAAACAATGCCAGTAACCACTAGATCTAGAGGAGACTGGTGATAACCAAATTAGGATATACCAATAACAATTGGTTCTAGATGATGCTAGTAGCAACTAGACTTAACTGGGAATTTTGGTGACGACCGAGTCCAAGGAGACCAATGACCATTGGATTTTCAAAGAGTTTGGTAACGACCAATCAAAGTGACGATAACAATCTGATTTAAGCGATGCCAATAACTATTGGACTTAGGCCAATTAGTGACAACCAAATTAGGTATACCAATAACAACTGGTTCAGGATACTGCTAGTAAACACTAGATTTTCCAAACAATGCTAGTGACCACTAGACTTAGAAAGATTGGTAATAACCGAATCAAGAAGCACCAATAACAATTGGATCTGAAGGTAATACTAGTAACCACTAGATTCAAGAAGATTGGTAATAACCGAATCAAAAGGTACTAATAACCATTGGATTTGCAGGTAATACTAGTAACGACTAGGTTTTTAATCAGATTGGTGAAAACCGAATCAAACGGACTCCAATAACAATTGGTTTGCTTTATAACAGAATCAGTAACAACTGGGTTTGGAAAATGGTTGGTGACGACCGAATCACGGTACCGGACGTAATTAGTTCTGAACGTGTGCTAGTGACGACTAGTCTTTGTTGGTGACAACCAAATCGAAGATGAAAATTGGTAACGACCCCCTGTTTGTGTAAATTGGATATTGCTAGTCACCACTAGCTTCCCAGAGAAAAATAAGGAATCCCAGGATGTCAACTTTGAAGCGAATTTTGTAACAACAAATCAAAGATAAAGGTAACGACCAAAGGATCTCAAAGGCAACAACCAAAACCAGGAATGCAAACAAATGCGTATGCTGGCATGATGTTGTATGTAAGATGCAGACCGGCCCGTAGGAACAAAGGAAAACAAAATAAAGAGAGAACTCGTCACGCTGAGTTTCAAAATGCCTCAAGTCAGGCGAAACTTCCTTCTTTGGTGTAGATAACGATCTTTTCTCAATAATATCTTCGTAATTCAGCAGAGAAGAAGTCTTAGCTTAAGAGCTAGAATTGCTGTCGGACACATCTAGCTTGGTCAAAGGTAACAACAACTTCCACAACTTCGAGAACTGTGTAATATCATCATATTACCTCTAGAATTTTTCAATCATCTTGTCAAATCGTGCTTCCTTTTTAAAACAAGACTTTAAGTTTTTCAAAACACTTTGCTTTCATGAAAATTCTTATTAACAAATAAGTGAAATTACATAACAAAAATAGCGGATCATAACAATGATTTGGCCCAAAAATCTGATTTTATTGATAGACAAGAATTTTACAAAAGGCAAAGCCTTGGGAACTTTATAAGTTTGAAGAATGGGAAACAGAAAAAGGTCACAGAATCCCATAATAATTCGGTCCTTCCGATTTCCAGTTCACTTGCTTCGCTGCTTCTGACGAGAATGACAGGCGTTGATCCCTTTTTTTTTTGATATCTTGCCCAAGACTCCGCTCCGGCGTCTGCCAGCTTTCACACATTGGGCTTTCATCTTGATGAAGCACTAAAATCTCCTTTCTAGGTATTTCGTTTCAGGCGTAGTATTTTCTCACTGCGTCTGAGTTGATGGGATACTTGAGTTGTTCGCCATCCATAGTTTCAAGAATCAGAGATCCTCTAGAGAAGACAGTCTTTACAACGAAAGGGCCGTCATAGTTGGGCATCCACTTGCCACGCATATCCTTTTGAGTTGGCAGGATCTTTCTAAGCACAAGCTCTCCTTCCACATACTATTTGGGATGAACCTTCTTGTTGAACGCTCTGATCATCCTTTGTTGATAGATTTGACTGTGACACATGGCTGTCATTCTTTTTTCGTCAATGAGGTTCAACGAGTCGAATCTTTCTTTTATCCATTCGTCTTCATCAAGCTTTGCTTCCGTCAAGATCTTCAAGGAAGGTATTTTAACTTCAATGGGTAGCACATCGTCCATCCCATACACTAAGGAAGAAGGAGTTGCCCCTGTCGAAGTGCGCACCGATGTTCGGTATCCGTGCAAAGCAAATGGTAGCATCTCGTGCCAATCTTTGTAAGTTACGACCATCTTTTGTATTATCTTTTTGATGTTTTTGTTTGCAGCTTCAACTGCACCATTCATCTTAGGTCTGTAAGGAGACGAATTGTGATATTTGATCTTGAAATCGTCACAAAGTTCCTTCATCATTTTGTTGTTCAGATTCGACCCGTTTTCAGTGATGATCTGGTTAGGGATACCATATCGGCAGACGATCTCCTTTTTGATGAAGCGAGCAACCACTTGCTTTGTCACATTTGCATACGACGCTGCTTCCACCCATTTGGTGAAATAATCGATTGCGACAAGGATGAAGCGATGGTTGTTGGAAGCTTTTGGCTCTATGGCCCCAATCATATCTATGCCCCACATTGCAAAAGGCCAAGGTGATGTCATCACATTGAGAGGATGTGGAGGGACATGCACTTTATCGGCATAAACTTGACATTTATGACACTTTCGAGCAAAGAGTATGCAGTCTGTCTCCAAAGTTAACCAGAAGTAGCCTGCTCTTAAGATTTTCTTAGCCATGGCGTGACCATTTGCATGGGTGCCGAAGGTTCCTTCGTGTACCTCGGTCATTATGAGATTCGCCTTGTTTTCATCGATGCATCGGAGTAAAACCATGTCATGATTTCTCTTGTACAAGGTACCATTGCTGATGAAGAATTTAGATGACAATCTTCGTATTGCTCTTTTGTCAATTGTGGACGCGTCAGCGGGATACTCTTGATTTTGGAGAAAATTCTTGATATCATGAAACCATGGCTTCTCATCAGATTCTTCGTCTATTACCATGACGTATGCGGGTACTGTCCTTCTTTCGATGCGGATCAGAGGTGCCTCATTGACAAACTGGACCTTCCACATTGATGCCATCATGGCTAGCGCATCAGCAATATGATTTCCTGCTCTTGGTACGTGCTTGAAGGTAATTTCATCAAAATATTCAGCCATGTCCAAGATATGAGTCTTGTAAGGGATCAATTTTTCATCCATGGTTTCCCATTCTCCTTTGAGTTGGTATATCACCAAAGCAGAATCACCAATTACTTCCAAGATTTTGATGCGGAGATCAATGGCAGCTTCCAACCCTAGGATGCAAGCTTCATACTCTGCTATGTTGTTTGTACATGAGAAACAAAGTAGGGCTGTGACAGCAGTGTACCCTCCAGTCGGATTTTTCAGAACAACTCCTACACCATGTCCACTTTTGTTTGACGCTCCATCGAACATCATCTCCCAGCGGGATCCAGGCTCGGGACCTTCTTCCGGACCAGGCTCTGGTTTCGTGCGCTGAATATACATCACATCTTCATCAGGAAAATAAAATTTGAGTGGTTGATAATCCTCCATAGGATGCTCTGCGAGGTGTTCTGACAAGACACTTCCTTTGATAGATTTTTGAGCCACATATTGGATATCGTACTCTGATAAGAGCATATGCCATCGGGATAATCTTCCTGTTTGAGCTGGCTTTTCAAAGATGTACTTGATGGGGTCCATCTTAGAAATCAGCATTGTAGTGTGACAAATCATGTATTGCCTCAGACGCTTGGCGGCCCATGCTAACGCACAATAGGCTTTTCCCAGGGGAGAGTAACGACTCTCGCAGTCAGTGAACTTCTTGCTTAGATAATAGATTGCGTGTTCTTTCTTTCTTGACTCATCTGTCTGACCTAAGACACAGCCAATTGAATCTTCTAGTACTAGCATATACATGAACAAAGGCCTTCCGGGTACAGGAGGAATCAACACTGGAGGTTCTTGCAAGTACTGCTTGATTTTCTCAAATGCGGCCTGACAGTTTTCATTCCATACCACTGTTTGGTCTTTTCGTAACAACTTGAAGATTGGTGTGCAGGTAGGGGTCAGATTGGAGATGAATCTGGAGATGTAGTTCAGACGTTCGAGGAAGCCTCTGACTTGTTTCTCAGCTTTGGGAGCAGGCATCTCCTGGATTGCTTTAACTTTGTCGGGGTCTACTTCAATTCCTCGCTGACTAACGATAAAACCAAGTAACTTGCCTGAGCGAACTCCGAAGGTGCATTTTGCTGGATTTAATCTTAGTTGATACTTTCGGAGTCTCTCGAATAGCTTCAACAAATGATCCAAGTGGTCCTCTTCACTTTGGGATTTTGCGATCATATCATCCACGTACACTTCGATTTCTTTGTGCCTCATATCATGAAAGAGTGCGACCATAGCTCTCTGATACGTTGCCCCCGCGTTCTTCAAACCAAAAGGCATGACCTTATAACAATAGGTGCCCCATGGTGTGATGAAGTTTGTTTTCTCCATGTCATCTGGATCCATTTTTATCTGGTTATAACCAGAAAATCCGTCCATAAATGAGAATACTGCGAAGCTTGCAGTATTATCCACCAAAGTATCAATGTGTGGTAGAGGGAAGTTGTCCTTCGGACTCGCTTTGTTTAAATACCTGTAGTCGACGCACATCCTGACCTTGCCATCCTTCTTCGGGACTGGTACAATGTTTGCCACCCATTCTGGATACTTGGATACTGCTAAAAAAGCCGGCATCAATTTGCTTTTTGACCTCATCTCAGATTTTAAGCGTCATGTCTGGTCTCGACCTACGAAGCTTTTTTTTTACCGGAGGACATTCTGGCTTTAAGGGGAGCTTGTACATGACAATGTCAGTATCCAACCCTGGCATATCTTGGTAGGACCAAGCAAATACGTCAACAAAGTCCCTGAGGATTGTTATCAGCTTGTCTTTGATTTCTGGCCTTAATGATTCCCCGATCTTGACTTCTCTTTTGTCTTCTTCTGACCCCAAGTTGATGACTTCAGTCTGTTCTTTGTGGGGTTGGAGATAAACATCTTCGTATTCAGCCATTCTCTTTAATTCTTCTGGGACTTCTAACTCTTCGTCATTCTCTTCTCCAGCTTGAAAGACAAATGAACCGCTAGTAGAAGGAACCGAAGGATCATAGGATTCTGTGGTTGATGGAGGTATTCTGCACGTTTTATTTTGGAACAATTAGGCACACACACACAGACATGCAGATGAAGAGTTATTTTTTTTTTCAAAAAATATTGCCATTTTTCTTTTAACACAAAGAGTGAAAATGATGCGCAAAGCAAATAGCAAGATTTTTAACAAAAACACTTTTTCATTAATGATTTTCAAATTTTGCAAAGTGGTCCAATACAAAATAATCCGCAGGTCTTGGGCAAGACCAGAAATTTTTAAAGAAAAACACAAAACTAACAAGCAGAGTGAATTACTCTAAAGGTAAAAAGATGGGAACTTCCACAGCCTCCCAATTGCGCAACGCTGCTCCTCCCCTAGTTATTAGATGATCCAGATTACCATCTTCATCTTCAGCAATAACGGCATTGACTTGCACGCCGCCACTGGTGAATATCTCTTACAAAGACTTCTTCTTCATGGTGCTTTCTTCTGGCTCGCCTTCTGGAGTTGGTTTGTAACCCAACCCTTGCCGATCATTTTTGGCTCGAGCATTGACTTCGATGACCTCTCCCCATCCCAATGGGACTCCAGCTTTCAATGTTGCCTTAATACTTTGAGCAGAGGTAAATGATGGCCCAAGGGTTATGTCTGATTCATCAACTAGAACAGTGTGAGCTATTTCTAGTGCTTGGAAGGCCGTCTCGAGGGAATCTTCATCAGCCTCAATATACCGGAATGATGACAAGTTGCTCACCATTACGTCTTCTTCTCCATGGACAATGACCAACTGGTCATTCACAACAAACTTCATTTTTTGGTGGAGAGTGGAAGTGACAGCGCCAGCTATGTGAATCCATGGTCTTCCCAATAGACAACTGTAGACCAGATTTATGTCCATCACCTGGAAGGTGACTTTGAAGATTTGTGGTCCAATTAGGATAGGAAGATCAACTTCTCCTATCACGGTTCTCCTGGATCCGTCAAATGCCTTGACTATAAGAGAAGTTGGTCTCATGGTAGCACCTTGATATGCCAGCTTGGCCAAAGTCCTTTTAGGCATTACGTTGATTGCTAATCCCGTGTCGACAAGAACTCGGGACATTGTATCTTCTTCACATTTAACTGACACATGTAAAGCACGATTGTGCTTACGCTTCTCAGCTGTCAGGTCGTTATCATCAAAACTCAAAGTGTTGCAGGCAGTGATATTTGCTACAACAGAGTCAAACTGCCCCACTGTAATATCTTTAGTGACGTGGGCCTGCGTCAGGATTTTGAGCAATGCCTGGTGGTGTGATGGAGAGCTTAAAAGCAAAGCCATGACCGAGATCTTGGAGGGTGTTTGGTTTAGTTGGTCCACTACCTTGTAATCACTTCGTCGAATGATTCTCAAGAATTCTTCTTCACCGTTCTTGAGACTTTCTTTTCCTCTAACTAAAGGTTCTTTGGCGGTGACTGCCTCTGGAACAGGCTTCTGAGGAACAGGAGTTTTCTGAATAGAAACTGCTGGTGGAGGAGTCTCATTATATGTTCGAAATTGGTAGATGCGACCACTCCGGATCATTTTGTTCCACTGGCAATGTTGGCCACACTTGATGGTTTCTTTTCTTTGAAAATCCCCTCACACCATGAATAGTCTTGTTTCGGTGTTACGGCTCTTGGGTGAGGCTTGGATCCTCCCCTCGGCTCAAACCTAGTCTGTCCCCTCCCGAATTTCGGGGGTGCATCATCGCGAAATACTGGCCGAACGTTCTTGTAGTTTTTGTTATTGTTATCATCTCTGAATACGGCTCTTTTGTTGGGCTCTCCTGGTATGTTAAACACAGGTTTGATGACTGCCACATCTTCTTCCTTTTTCCGGTGGGTGATTTCTATCATTCCCTGTTCAATCATAGCCCGAATGTCCTTTTTCACAGCGTCACAACCCTCAGGATTCAGCATACATTCTTTGCAATCTTCGTGAGATGTCTTGAGTGACCATGCCTGAGCGAGGCGTTTGTGTAGGTCTGCTAATGGCACTTTGATCTCACCAACAGTAGTAACTTTCTTGTCTTCTGATCCCTCCCCTTCTTTAGTGATGGCGTTGACTCCACCATGATTTGGAAGAGGGTTACTCTTTACGTTGGGGGTGATTATCTTCGAATGATAGAATTCTCTTTTCAATTAGTTCACGAACTAGATGCTGGAGGGCGAAGCAACCTTCGAGATCGTGGCCTGGAGCGTTCTCGTGAAATGGGCAACGAGCATTTGCATTGTAATAGAACGGGAGTGGATTAGGTGGAGCACCTAACTTTCTTGTTTTAACCAGCCCTCTTTCTATTAGCATGGGAAACAGGTCGGTGTAACTCATTGGAATAGGCTGTATCTTTGGCCTATTTGCTTGATAATTTGCCCTCGGGGCCCTGTTCTGAGGTTGTTGACCCTGCCGCTGTTGGTATTGTTGTTGATTATTGGTGCGGTAATGTTGCTGATTGCCAGGATGATACTGGTGCTGATTGCTGGATGCCCCAGGTTGGGGACCATGTTGTGAAGAAGGTTGAAAAACCGGGTTCACTGCCGCCACATATGATGGTTGGTACTGTTGGTGGTGGCTTCATGAGCTTTGTGCTTTCTTTCCATATGTGATTGCACTTACCTCTCCCTCTTTCTTTTTGTGGAAAGTGCTGACTGGCTTCTTTGTCGTGCTAGCGCTTGAGGTAATATTTGGAGTGGTCATTTTTCCACTCTTTAAACCTGCTTCCACCTTGACTCCCACTGCCACAATATCAGAGAAATTTGTTGTAACACTGCTGATCAAACGTTCATAGAATTCTGGTCGAACTGTATCCACAAACCAGTCTGCCAACTCCTTTTCAGTAAGGGGAGGCTCTACTTGTGCTGCAGTTTCGTGCCATCTTTGCGCATACTCCTTAAAGGTTTCAGTATTTTTGTGCGTCATGCTGAGAAGCTGACGGCGGTCGGGAGCTAGGTCCATGTTGTACTTGTACTATTGGATAAAAGCATCTGAAAGGTCTTGGAAACTGCGGATTTTAGCTTGATCTAAACCGAGATACCACTTAGCTGAAGCCCCTTTAAGACTATCTTGGAAACAGTGTACTAACAGTTTATCATTTTCAATATGCGGAGCCATCCGCCTACAGTACATGATTAGGTGCACTTTAGGACAAGTGGTCCCCTCATATTTGTCGAAGATTGGCATTTTAAATTTCTGAGGAAACACCAATCTAGATACCAGACATAGATCCTTGGCATCAAATCCAAAGACATGATTTCCTTCAATGGCCCTCATTCTTTTGGCCATGATGTCCATCTCCACTCTTAATTTTTCGTGTTTTTCATCCTCAGCTTCAGATCCATCGGGTATATCAAAGATTGGTTGTTGATTGGAAAAAACTAGTCGTACTGTGGTAGGCCCACCTGCTTGAGTGAAAATAGGGTTTCTGATTGTTGAGTCGAACAGGGGATTGAGACTCGAAGATTGCATATTGTTGAATGGCGGCACAAAATCCCGGGACATGCCGTAGGGAAACTCTGCTGAAGTAACAGGAGCTATTGTGACATTGGCCGTTGCTGTGGCAACTTCGGAGATCACTGTAGGTTGCGTATCCATTTTTGCTTTGATTATGTTGAGGACTTCCATGATCTGGCTGATGTCCCCTTTGATCCCTTCAATGTCATTATGCATTTGATCGAACCTTTGGTCGTTATCTGCCATCTTCTTTTGAGCTTGGGAACGTGTGTTGTATCTATGGGTACTCAGCGTGTCTCCTTATCTCCTTCTGAACAAGAACAACGGATGAGCTGCGGAACCCAAATGCAGGACTGATGCAAGATGACATGCAAATGCAAATGCGGATGCATAAGCCATTCAAGGAAATTCAATTTTTTTGTTTACAAACAAAAAAGTTAGACCAACATGTAACGACATGCTTAAAAAGCGTTTTTCATTTGATAGCTGGAAATCTATTACAATAGAGTGGCCCTTGCTAAAAAGCGAGACCTTTCTTACAAGGAAAATGAAAGTAAATGCAACAAACATGATTTCAATCCTTTTTTAGGGAAAGCAGGGAAATGGTGAAACAAAGATCAATCTAACAAGATGGTCCTTCTCCTTCTTGGACTCTAACATGAACTTGGTCCTGGCGGATAATCTCCCACAGGTCTTCGTTCTCTCTTTGCGCCTTGATCAAAGCATATCTTAGCTCCTCTCTAGTTGCGGGGACCTCAGGCTCCATGGTTATCTCATAGTCATGAGTGTAGAACATGTTTAAGGCAATTTCTTTTGACCATAGTAGGTACCCCCTGGTGGTTAGACAACTTGCATTCTCCATTGGAGTTAGGCCCAAGAGGTGTGGATCTCTTTGAGCGTATTGAGTATTTTCTTCTAGTTCTTGGTTGTGACCTGTCTCACAGAAGCAAGGCCTCAACAGTTCTGGTTTGGGCTCTGGTCCGGTAGGATACCCATGTTGACGCCGAGCGAGAATAGGATTATAGGTGATCACCCCTTCTATCCCAATGAGAGGCACATTGGGGAAATCTCCGTAGCTAGGAATCATGATTTGGTCACCGATGCTGGTGTCATACCATGTGATGTCATGGTGTCTGAGAGTGACGAGTTTAGAAACCCATGCGCTTTTGGTAGGAAGCCTCCAAAGGATATGAGTCCTTGGCAGATGAGAAGTAAACCATCGGTCGAGTAGTGCAAGACAACATGAGAATTGCCCACAATCATACAAGATGAAACAGTGGATGACTACATAAGTGTCAGCCAGTATTGTGTTGACCGGATTTTTGATGATGAAGAGGCGGATCGCCTCTTCGCTGATGAAGTCGTAACTGCTTGTAAAAAGATACAGTCCATATATTAGTAATGCCAGAATCGCCTCAAAAATGCCTAGGTTTCTGCTTTCATAATGATACTCAGCCATCTCCATTAGAGGTCTGGCATCCATTCCGTACCACCCTCCTTTCGCTATCATTGGTGGTAAGTCTTCCAGCTTGATATGCAGGGCTTTAGCTAAGTCTCTCTTCTTTGGTTTTCCATAAGGGAGCGTAAAAGTCCATGGAATCTTCAAGTAAGTAGTATACTCCACGAGGGTCGGAAGTAACTGAAAGTCTGGAAACACAAAGCAGTGGTAGGTTGTATCATAGAATTCGACCAAGGCTTGCAACATGGGCTCGTTGATCGGAGCACTTATCAATGGCAATAGGTCCCCATATTTGACTATGAAAGCAGCAGGATTTCGGACAAGTCTCGTTAACATCCTCAGATCTGGAACCCGAAGCATGTCTCTTCTTACCATGTTGTTGTCTGCAAAAAGAAAAAATGAATTTCCTTGAATGGTTAGAAGAAGTGCAAATGCAAATGGTGTCATGGAACTCAGATATTTTCGAACATCAGAAGTCGCCATTTCATTGATTAACAAAGCGGATTACAAAACATTATTTCCCCTTACAAGAGTTTTAAACAACAGTTAAATGAATCCTATCAAGGTTCCCCTAGCAGCCTTAGATTGAGCTTCTCGATCTTTCTTTCCATCTGAGTCTTCTCAAAGATGAGTCTATCCACAATTATCTTCCATGGATTAGACTGAGGCTCATAAGGTTCTTCTAGTGCTTTCATCTTCTTACAAGAGAGGATTTCTTCATCTTTCAACTGGAGTTGTCTCTGGAGCTCCGTATTTTCTTCGACGACTATTTGATACTTGTGCTTCCAAGCTTCTTCAGTTTGTTGTGCTTTAACCAAAGCAATTTTCAACTTTTCTTCTTCAGAAATGAAGACTAAAGGGTGTTCTTCCTTTAAAGCCATAGGCTCTTGCTTAGGATACGGCATCCTTAGTGTGATGGCTCTTTTTCGAACCCATTGGAGGTAAGGTTCCAAAGAGACACAGTTGAGTCTTCCAAGATCCTTCTTCCCTTTCTTATGTAGATGCTTCCAAGACTCTAGAATCTTCTCTTTTAGTCCTTGACTATCTTCCCCTTCTTTGAAGAAGATACTTTCCACTTGAACACTATTGTTTGTCCTTTAGAGGGTATCCCAATTATCGGCGGGCGAGTATTGGGTTGTAGTTGATCCCTCCATTAATGCTGAGAAGAGGTACATTGCCGAATTCCCCACAATTGTCAATAATCATTGTCCCATCATAATCACGACTATACCAATCAATATCGGAGTGAGTAAGATCCATGATCTTTTGCGACCACCATCCTTTCTTTGGATCCCAAAAAGTGTTGGCTTTGGGCAAGTGTGAAGTGAACCATTTGTACAATAAAGGAGCGCAACAAGTGATCATTCCTCCATTGTGAAAGTTCCTCAGTGTCATACCCCAAATTTGTCCTACTTCGGCAATTAATGAATGTTTTACTACTTCATGACTTCTGGCCACGACTCTCCAAGATTTCTCTTTAAATAAATTGCTTGTATACACATTTAACTCAAGTTATCCAAATGTACTTCACACGGTCGATTTAGCCTCAGGCTTTGTTCGATTTGATTGCAAACATCGAGCTATATTTGGATTCTAAATCAGTTTGTGACGAACTTAGATTTAGCTTGCCAATTCCAAAACATAATTGAATTAGAAAAATCAGTTTGTGTCAAACTTAGATTTAGCTTGCAAATTTCAAGTCATAATTGAAGTAGAATTTAGATGCATTTATTCCAGAAGATATTTTGATTCATTTCAAAGGCTTATGGTATAATGCATTAGTTCATAACCATACAAGCTATGTTTGAGGAATGGACCGCCCATATTATCGAATCCGTTAATTTCAAGTGGATTCCAAACCCTATGGTTACTTGTTCTTAAGACGTGATTCAAGATAAGTGATCTTTTAGAGTGTGTTTTGCTAGCCAGACTAATAGAAAATTTGTCAAAGGGGTACATGTCATAACCAACACATGATTAAGGTATAATTTGAGTGTGTGACAATCAAACCCTCAAGTTGTTTCAAGATCATATTTTGATGGATTTAAGGCCATAATTAGAGTTTATGCAAGCCATGGTTAGAAAGATTATTTTAAGCTTTGTTTCACTTTTGTTTCAAATTTGTTTTCAACCTTGTAGTCGAAGTTTTGGGCCATTATTAGAAGTTCAAGCTATAAGTTGCAAGGAAATCTTCAAGTAATGTATGTATTTGTTTCTAAATCATAAAGACAAGCTTGCTAAGAAAGTGTCCCAATCAAGGCATGCATGGAAATATTCTTTAGAACATATTGAGATTTGGAATTACTTCAAGACATCACATGCGATGTGTTTCAAGGAACAAATGAGATACATGCCATTAATTGTCATGATTAATTTTAAGAATTGTAGTCAAGGTATTGATTAGGTGCATGGGGACACCATTTATGCTACAAAATGCCTTACGGTTACGTGGATTCTATGAGGATTCAAGATGGTTTTCCAAAAAATCTAAGTCAAGGCATCATGTCAATTTAAATATAACGTGAAGCCCAATCCTACAAATGACTACCAAGCTTATGTCCTAAGATAAAGAATCAAGCTTCGTATCAATGTTTTTCTAAATACGAGCTACTAAAGCCATCCATGTCTAAATCTACAACATTACAATGCTCTCACCATTCATGTTACAAGGTTACAAACTCTGTCCCGCAGCAGTATTTTAAACCACAACAAAACCATGGCGACAAAAAATGCAGACGGACAGAAAAATACAGAGGGATTAGAATTCAATGAAAGAACCTAAACTACAAACTACAGCCCGCCGCGGAGTGGGAGGATCACCCTCATTCTTTCTGCAAAATTCTGTTACTTAATGCACATTTTTTCCGTAGAGTTTCTTCATCAGTCTGCAGCCGCTGCCTTCGCGCCGTACCAAAACCGCCTCAGAATTACGCCAGTTCTTCAATATCTTCTTCCATCCACCGACAACAACTTCAACCTCCAATTGACAGCAATCACATGTACCTTGCATCCACCAAAATAAGCCACAGTCAGTTTGTAATACAAAGACAAGGATGATACCCTCCAAAGAGAACTCTTGAGGAACCAACAAGCATGACAGCTCTGTTGGGTAGTATTTTCCTGCAAAAACCAGTAAACATGACAAGGTTATATAATTGAAGACAGAAATTAAAATGTAGCAACAGAGTTCAAATTCAAGACAACTCTCTAAAGCTTAAGTTGCAAAAGATCTTGATGTACATGCTGCGAGAGTTGTTAGGGTGCAGTCTTCACCTAAGTTGGTATCAGAAATGCCAATTTCTTCCCAAGTTGTCCTAATCTCGAAGATAGTTTCGTTATTGTGCCGTCATTCCAAATCTTCATTAATGGAATGTTTCCTCATAGTATTGAGTTCCTAGTAGCAGAACCAACAAAAAGTAAAGGAAGGGTCAAGACCATAGGAATATGAATTTGATGACAGTTGTAGAAAAGAATTAAATTACAGCTTGGTATACCAATTTTATTGCAGCCAATCTACATGTCTGCAGACAAAACTCTTGATTTGGCAATGTCTCGAATCCTTGTTTGACTTATCCATGAGAGAATTGATTCCAAAGAAGTGTCTGCTACTGTCCTTGTGCCCTATGGAAAAGAGAAAAGAAGAACAAAGTAAATCACATGCCTCTTGATGTCATACTACTTCACACCAAGTTGAGAATTCACAACACATGAAGAAGGTGCAGTTTTGCATACCTCTTGTTCCGACACAAACACTCTCAGCAACAATCACGACAACCACTACCAGAGCGATTACCATAGCTAGCAGTTCAACCTACTCTCTTCTCACCGTCAGTAAATATTTTCTTGGTGCCCGGGCCCTTTGTCTTAACAATCTCAGTGTCTTCTAGACTTACTAGGTCTTATGCTTGTAAGGCTATCTATTACCCCAAAGTTACTGTCAAGGAGAAGTTGGTCTCCGTCTTGATCCCTCAAAACCAATGAGTATGATGCTATTAAACCCAGCAACAATATCATCATCATATTCCAAAGTTAACATCATTGTAAAAAAAAAGAGGCCTTTGACCATCCAAGTAATTCTAGTTTAACCAGGGTTTATACCTTCAAATGAGATGACAAGTAGTTCTCCAATAGCTGGTTTGTTCCCTATTTCACAAACAGCAACCTTCTTGTTCCGGACTGTCGAATCCATTCATCACTCCAGCATGGTCCACAATTCTTTCACGCATGATACATAAGACAAGAGAAGATACAGGTGTTAGTACAATATACAAGCCAAATATTGGTCAAATTAGTGAAATTGATATTAAAGCTTTTAAGTTATCACTCAACCTATTTCCAACAAATGGAGGTTAAAGCTCAAAGAAACAACACCAGTATATTCACGTCATAGTGAAATGATGAGGTTGTTGAGGAACGCATCGCTGATAATGTTGTAATCATGATCAAAGGGATCAAGATTTCTGGTGCAGTCTCTTTGGCTCTTAAAGGTGCAGATGATTATATGCTTGATGAAATGGATAGAGCTCTGCATGATGCGCTATCAATTGTCAAGAGAACGCTTGAGTCAAATACAGTGGTTGCTGGTGGAGGTGTTGTTGAATCGGCATTATCAGTTTATTTGGAATACCTTGCTACAACTTTATGATTGCAGGAGCAGTTAGCTATAGTAAAGTTTGTTGAGTCTCTGTTGACCCCTCCAAAGGTGCTTTTGTCAATGCTGCCAAGGATGCCACAAATCTGGTTGCAGAATTACGAGCCTACCACCATACTTCACAAACTATGACAAATAAGAAGCATTTATCAAGCATGGAGCTCAAAGGCAATATATAGAAGAGTGCACTACCATGATAAGAGAACCAACAACAATCCAGAATTCCAATGCTACTGAGTCTTGAAGTTTCGCTTGTTATGTTCACTTGAATGATGAGATAGAACCAAGTATGAGCAAGAACCTAATGAAAAATAACAGGTCAGCAATGATTAAACTCAGCAATTGTAGTAAGAAAAGTGTCGCAAGCATAAGATATTGAGACCATTTTATGAAGAATAATAGTATGAGTCAAAATGAAGTTAAAGCAAAAGTTACCATTTAACCACAGTAAAATCCTAAGAGTTCACATGGTGAAATTCAGGGTAAAAGCAAACATTTCCAGAAGTTGCTAACAGACAAAAATTACAAAAAGGAGTCCGAAAGAAACCCCAATTTCCACCCAAAACTCACATTTTGCTGGAAGAAAAACCCTAATCGCATAGCATCAAGCCCCTATATATTGGATACTGTTCGTTCAAGAAAGGAGGCGGCAACAGAGAGAGGAGAAAAAAAACCCTAATGGAACCCTGCCGAAATCTATACTCAAACCCATACCCAAAGCTCTCACCATTGAGTATTTGAAGCTTTACCTTGAAACTCCAAATTACTCAGAGCTGAGCCATTCATAGTACGAAGAAAGCAGAAATATAGCAGATAGAGAAGAAGTGAAGCAGAAGATTGATAGAGTGCTTACCATAAGCTCGTTTCAACACCGACGAAAGATACGTCACCAGAGTCATTCGGCCAGGTACTTATTTCATTGTTGTTGTTGTTAGCCTCGTTAAACTCTCCATGATGGTTTTGTTGAGTTGAATATCAATAGCGTATTATGTGCACACATCATTCTGGGTTCAATTTTCGCTCTAGGATTTAGGTTTGATTTCAATTGGTGAAAGGCTTAGAGTTTATTGTATGTATCTGAGACATTATTATCCTGAATTTAGAGTAGATACGAGCATCGATTGAGTGAGTAAGGGTGATTTAGGAAGAAGAAGTAGGAAGAGGGAAGACGCGAAGACGTTAGGGATTTAGGGGAGAGAAACGAAGGGCACGCCGGGTTTGAAGAGAGAAAGGAATATCTGAGTTTTTTTTTTAGTTTCTCGTGTACCACAACGGCTAGTGGGGGGAGTAGTTCCATAAAGTTTTTGCCTTTTTATTATTATTCGTATGGCAATGCTTGTTGGTTGTGACTGTTTAACTTCATCAATATTAATGATGCACCTAATCTTGTGATTCCCCATGACTGTTGCTATTCCACGCGTACACGTGAAGCAACGAGTAGGAACTGAGAGACTCTAAGTCTCTATTCCATATGGGCCATAGGGGGAAACGGGTTACCAATAACCCAGCCCAATATTTGTTTTTTGTGGGGTCTGTATTTATAATATTAACATCTTTAGATTTTTGTTTAGAATAACTTAGAGGTATATTAATTAATTTGATCATTAATTACAATATTATCTTTAAGCTTTGTTAACAGATACTTTTCTTGTATTAATTAAGTAACTAAAAAAAATATGTGATTTTATTATAATATATTAATCTGATTAATTTTATTTCATAGTACAACTCACTTTAAGCATTTAAATCTTATACTTGATTTTCTAAACGTAAAGTATTAAGTTCTTTCATAAATTAATTCATCGAAAGTGGTGAACTCTTGGGGTCTAGCACTCCTTGGGTCCTTGAGCGACCGCTCTCTAGGTGTACGCCTTGAGTTGTGGTCGTTTCGTCTTTCATCGTTAAAACACCTCAACATTGTTTAAACCTTTCAAAGTAGGCAAACCCTAATCCTAGCCATATGCCTACCCCAGTTTAATTTACCTCCGCTAATATTTTCAAACTATTTTCTTAACTAAATCACGAAAGAATCGAGTTCTTGGAGTCGTGCATTCCTTGAATTCGAGAATGATTACTATCAAGGTGTACACCTCGAATAGTATATCATTCAAACTTTCGTTCCTAAAATACTTCCCGTAATTATTTGGATAAGTACCTTTACTGTCCAACAAACATATTTCATAATTAATGGAATGAAAAAGGTATCGTTGAGATCTAGCATTCCAACGATATCCCTACTATTTGGTTACGATACCGACGCCTCGCTTATCGAATAGTCGTCATTCCTCCCAAATTTTCAACCCGTCTAACCTAGTTCCTCACCTTCGTGCGATCGAGTATAACCCCTAGTACGCTTCTAAACCGTACGTCAAATCCAAACTATTTTCTTGATTAAATTACGAAAGAATTGAGTTCTTGGAGTCTCGCACTCCTTGAATTCTTGAGTAACCACTCTTGGGGCGTACGCTTTAGGTTGTGGATTACTCGACCTTTCGTCTATAAAATACATGCCCTAACTATTTGGACAAATATCGTCATTGTCCATTCAAATACAATTTCATAATTATTCGAATGAAAAAGGTGTTGTTGGGATCTAGCATTCCAATAATATCCCGATTGATTGATTGCGAGGCCGACGTCTCGTTTATCGAATAATCGTCATTCTCCGTCAAAATACCTAACCAAACTCCTCTTTCTCGCCCTCGTGCGATTGAATCTTTTTAAACCTAATTCCTCGCCCTCACGCGATCCCTACAACCCAAACAACTTTCCTACCAAGAACATTGTTTAGTCCCTTCTTCCGCGCATAACAAACTCGTGCTTCAGCCTCCCCTAGCGAGCAGACAAGCCAACGTTTAGCAGTTAGAATGTGACCTAAACACTCGTTCACATACCAAACCTTTTTACCGTAATTGGCCGAACTACGGCTGCTCTGATTTCTCATTTATCAATGAGAATACGTAGGCACAAGATTGCGATGATCTTGGCGAGCACAATCCCCTCCTTTTCCCGTAGTCCCACGAACTACAAATGCTCTGATTTTCTACTTCTTACAAGTGAAGATACGTAGGCACAAGGGCCCCAATCCTTGGCGAGCACCCTATCTTTAAACCACCCATTCCCCCCTTTAGGAGAATCTTAGAAGAAAACAAACAAGCGTAGCTAACTTTTACTCTCGAATTGAATCAAGAGGTTCCCGTTGAGTACAACGGACATGAGGGGTGCTAATACCTTCCCCTCATGTAATCGACTCCCGAACCTAGAATATTGGTTGCGATGACCATGTTCTTATCTCCTTAAAGGTTTTATCGATATTTTCCTATTCCATCCTTGGAATGAATAAAGTTCGGTGGCGACTCTGTTCGAACATATTTTCCGCGTCCATTGCGAAGATCGTATTTTTCGAGGTATGACACTCAGATGAACAGAATGGTATGCGTCTGCTAACAAGGTAGGCACATGATTCTTCTTCAAGAAAATTTTGATGGCATTGAGGTCCACAAAATTTTCAAAGCTCGGAAACAAGAAGATACCATAGATGAGTAAGGCAAGAATAGCCTCGAATTCATCCATGCTTAAATGATCTGCATAATACTGAGCTTTCTCAACCAAGAATTTTTCCTTTAATCCAAAGACTCCTCCTTTTGTAATCAGATTCTTTTTTATATCAACCACTCCCAAACGTGTAGCTTTGGCAATATCTTGCTCTTTAGGGTCCTTCTCCACAATTGGAAAAAGGAGAATCTTCAAGAATGGGAAATCCAATTAACTGAGAATACTCTTCTAGTGTGGGCACTAGCTGATAATCAGGGAATGTGAAATAGTGGTAGAGCAGATCATAAAACTGGAGAAGAGTAGAAAGAAGTCCACTATCCATCTTTATCTTCAAGAGTAGCAACAGCTTTCCATATCGGCTTTGAAATCCCTCTGGATCTGTCACTAAGGTGCTCAACCTTTTCAAATCATCTAGGTTAAAACCCTTGTAAGTGTATTTCAAAGTTTTCTTTCTTTCACTGTTCATGATGACCTCTGATGTTTACAAACAACAAAGTCTGAGTTCCATGAAACCATATGATGATGATATGAGGATATGAATGCAAGATGCACAAACACAAGCAAATGCATATGCACACAACACAAACTTAGGGTTAGGGACAAGCATGAGTCCAAAGGTCTACCCATCCTCAAAGATTTGTACTATGGATTGATTGTACCTGCCGAACGGGTTCTACAAAGTTCCCAGAGTCATCAACCCATCTTTCGGATATTATCAACTTCCCAAATCACTTGGTAATCGATAATATTCTCAAGAGAATCTCGTCTGAGTGTAGTATCGCGTATCAACTATTTCGGAAATACTTCCTTATAGTCATCGCACTACATCCTAATAAGGCCAAAGTTGGGTGAAGTGTATTCTAAAAGTCCACAGTGTCATGGGCTCCTTCGTTGAAAGTAGCATTGTTTTCACGAATACTCGATCAACAATACTAAAACTTACAAGAGGGCCTACACTGAGCAGTGGTTTCTCAAGTTAGCTTGGTCGGGAATCAACTCCCTATAAGCCTTATTGAATATACCACCATCCTATCATAATTTCACTCAAGTCCGGGTTAGGACCGTCTCACCACTCAAAGCACCCAATACCCAACAATCAAATATATTGACAAATATACATGTTAAGCAAATATTTACAAATATAGCATACAATTAAACAAAATAGGCTAAACCCTCAAGTTTAGTAATTGGTCCCCAGTGAAGTCGCCATTTCTGTTGCGATGAGAATCGTGATACCAAGCTATTGATTAACTTGAATCTTTAATTCTTAGATTACAACCGGACTTTAATTTATCCAAAGGAAAGGTCTAAAGAAAGAAAAACCCTTTTCGCGATGTAACAACAACGCTAAGAGATTCGGGGATCGGTGGTTGGTTATGCATAGGGTAGGTATTTCACATCCTAAACATCTGTAGTACTCTACAGGAACCTTTTGTTTGTTTGCATGCTAAGTTTCGTAAATGTTTGCTAAGGTTTGGGATTGGGTAAAGGCATAGGTTAAGACCTAAAGATAGTTTATAAGTTTGCTCTCAAAGACATCGCGTCCTCTGCCTACGTATCCTAACTAGGATAGAATCACAGCAATCGCAGTTCACCTCACTAGGGTTAAAGAACACTTGATTATGATCAAGGTTCAAAGGGGAACAAACATAACAATGTTTGTATAGAGTTTTACAAAACTCTCTAGATCTATGTTGAACTCTCAAGAAAGGGGAGTAAGTAATCATTATTATGATTCTTACATAGAGTTTACAAACTCTATCCTAGGGTTCTAATTGAAGAACACTCCTAGTGTAGGTGAGTTTTCTAGACTTAAAGCAAAGTCTAATGGTTTAAATGTTCTAACTTAACTAAGTTAGGGTTGAAGATGACTTCACAAAGTCAAGGGAGAGGTAAATGAGCTATCCAATGACACAAAGGTCAAGGGAGAGACTTTTCCTTTGGAAGGAGAGAGGGGGAGACAACTTGGATGAGAACTAGAAAGTTCCATCACTTGGGGAAGCAGTACTTAACAAAGAAAGATTACAAATGAGCAGGATGAGATAAAATCAAGACAAGTAAGCATGCAAATTACAAGGAGCATATACTTCAGATGGTATCAAGGGTTACAACTAATAGTCAATCATCTTAACAAAGATTTGGGGCCTATCTTAACAAAGATTTGAAGTATGATAAAAGTAACAATCATATGAAAAAATCGCAATTTGAAAGTAGGCATGTCATAAGTTTAAAGCATAGTAAATGTGACAACAATGTACATAGATGACAATCAAACATAATTAAATCAGTTTAAACCTCATAATTTAGGAGGAGTTTATGAGACAGGATTATGGTGACATCCAAAGGAGTACCCTAACATGTTAACTAACAACGGGAATGAACATCTTACAAGAAATTCAATCATGCTCAGAGTAATTCAACTGTAAGTTAGATCACTAATTACAATAAATGAACAATTCTCAATATGAGAAAAGTATATCACAATTTATGACAACAAGTAATATTTTCAAATCATACAAAAGTAGACATTATAACAAACATGTTGCAAAAATAATGGACCAAAAATGGTAAAATATGAACAAGTTACAAATATTTGAAGTTTTGGTGAATTATGACAATAAAACCAATAAACAAGCAAATAAGAATGAAAAAAAAGGCCAAGCTGGGAGTTGAACCCAGGCCCTTTAGCTACCAGCATACAACAACAACCAACAAGCCACACACACGTGCACATGAGGAAATGGAAGGAAAATCACAAAATAAAAACAAAGACAGTTGAAAATAAAAATGCCCAAAAGAGTTGATCACCAAGGATCGAACTCAGGACTGGCAAGTGAAAGGGGTGATATGCGCGCAAGTTGATTACCACTGGGGTGGCTATACATCCAAGTATAAAGCCACCCCCATAAATAGATAACACTAAAATATGATGGATTTCTGGGCAAAAGGTAAGTCACCAAACCAAAAACGTGAAGCAATCAAACTTGATCAAAACAGCTCCAATTTTAACAAAATTTAAGCCTAAACTAATTGTTTTTTAACAAGGATCATGATGGTATCCACAAAATTTTGAAATAATGCCTTAAATGAAAAACACGATTGGAGATGCATATTTGGCAAATGAGTTGCATTTTGAAGAGCATGGATCAAACCATAGGCATTTAGGATTAATGAGAGGTGTGAGCAAGTTACAAACATGATTGTGAATGAATTCAAGCAAAAGTTTTGATCAAAACAGTGCTGGATCAATAAGTGACATATGAATTGCAAGCATTGACATAATAATGAAGGCAAGCTGTCAAAAACAGATGGAAAAGTTTCAATGTACATACACCTGGCCTAACAATTCTAAACATGTTATTTGATGTTGCTCTCAAATGCTATAAATCAAACATAAATGCTCAGGCAGAGGGAAGATAGTATGACATCATATCAGTTGTGAATGAAACTTGTGGAAAGACTGAGCTTGCTTTCAAAACCACAATGATAAAATGACTTTCAAATCAAAACCAAAATGTTTAGAAACTGAACATATAACAGTTATAATCATGTGCATTTGTGGCTAGATCAAAATGTGATATGAGGGAGGAACCAATGATGATGAACAAAGCAGCCAAGCTGCAGGCCAGGGCCAAAGTGGCCCTGCTGCCCAGAATCCACACAAAGGGCTGAACATGGATGAAAAATCAATCTTGGGTCAGAACAGAACAGGAGAAGTCATGAAACCTCAACCAAATTATCAAACTGCAATAAGAAACAAGCTAAACACAACCAAGATGCTAAGATCAAACATCAAACACAGTTGTCATGTGTTACTAAGTGAAAATGAAAAGAAGTGCAAGTTGGAAGCCAAGGTCATGAAATAGACTTAATCAGGTTGGACAGACCTTGCATACCAACCATAAACATCCTCTTGAGTGTTTCCACACTCCAAGACTTGCCTCAAACCCAACAAAATTGAAAATCACATATCAACTGCTTGAACACACATAAAAAAGCATAATTGAAAACATATCATGATTGGAATGGGCAAGGAAAAAATAAACATCATCCACAAGTTACAATCATGTCCATGAATGATTCTATACCTCAAGGCTGACCAAACAATGTATACAACACAAACCAGTTATTAAGTTGCAATGATATCATGCATGGTAGCAGGCTGCAGATGGAATGCTAAACTCAAGAATGAGCAAACTCAGTTAACATACACACCACATGCAATCAGTAATTATGCTGATAAGTGATTTTAGGTTCAATGACTTAGTGAAAATGCTTCAAACAGGCCAATTGTATGTGTGTGCAGCTGTGATTTTTTTCAAAAAAAGGAAGTTTTGACAGCAGGGTGAGGGGCAAGTTTGCTCAGTCAACAATAAAGGGTTTCTACACATCTCAAACATGACAATGAATGAGGTCATACCCAAAATTCAAACATATTGCAAACAGATTAGAAGTTGGCATGGTCATGGTATATCTTAGCTTAAAAATGCAATTTGAAGGTGACAAGATGAAACAGGTAAGAATAGATCAAACAAGCAATATACTCACATCAAAATCATGAAAATGGATGAGTTTATGCTTAGAAATCGGGCCTAGGCAAACAGAAAAAGGACTTGGCATGTTGATGGCTAAAAAGCTGTTTTGAATCATAACTTGGTACAGCAGGGCACTTTGGCCAGTAATGAAGTTCTAAAGCTAATCCAATGACACACACACATCATAATCATGTCAAAGGATACTTTCATGCTCACAAATCAGTTCAAATCATCATCAAGCAGAAAAGAGCATATTGAAACTCAAGAAATGCAAAAACAACAACTCATTAAGGCAACAAGTAAGTTCATGGCAGTTGGGATGATTTGGCACCACATACAAGTTTCAAATAGTAGAACATTGATTTTTATACACATGGATAAAGCAAAAATCAGTTGGAACAGAAAATGGTATATTGGTAGTATCATAAGGTTTTGACAATGCAGTTGGAAGTGACAAGTTGTTTTTGAGAAAGCAAGGGCAGTTTGGACATACACATACCACATATAATCTCAAAACAAGATAGATGATGTCCTCACAACTTAAAAACCACATAGGCTGCAAAAAATGAAAACTGGTATGCTCTTGCAAAATCTTGACAGCAAACATATACAAAAACTCACAGCTGGCCTTAACAATCAAATCTTAAGTTCTCAACATTTCAACCAGCTCAACTAGGCAAACAAGATCATGTAAACACAAATCAATAGTTTAGCACACTTGAGATACAACATGGCAAGCACAAGCCTCTTAACACCAATCTCATGGTAATGATAAAGCCAAATGACACAAAATAACATAAGTGTGAAAACAAGAACCAAACTAGATTAAAACATGATCTAGGGCAGGGGGATCCTATGAATAACTTACAAGTTATCCAAATCTCACTAATGAACAAGATTTGACAGTTCTAGGGCTAAACACACCACATTTCAATATTGGATTCTCAAAATACTACCATATAGACCAAAACTCACAAGCAAGTTATACATGATATCAAGGCACAATCTTTGTAACATATCATCCACACATCATTTACAAATGAAAATACATTAACAAGAGCAAGTAACATGACCATGAAACAAGAGTTCTTGACCAAGAACTAAAGTGGGGCAACAACGGTACATTTTCAACAAAATCAAGCCAAAATGATACAACATGATAATGTATGATCAAGAAAGGGTGTGAATGTCACATACCTCTTGTAGACAAGTCTTGAATAAGCTAAGAAGCTTAGAAACCCAGAGGTGCTCTTTTTTTGCAATGATGTGAGACTTGCTTCCTCTTGAAGCAACCAAACCAAACTTTAGGACAGGTGGAGTTAATGGATTTCCAGCTGGTTTCTAATGCCTTAGACAGTTATAATATGATGTATGGGAGGTGTATGGATGGCTAGATCAACAAGAAAAGGCTTAGACCAAGATTTGGCAAGTTTTGAGGATTGTGGTCAAACTTTCTTAGTGTGAAAGTTGACTTTCAGCAATTTGATAGTTTTTGAAGGTTTAAAGGTATAGACACCTTCTATATGACATTTAAAGATTGTATGGGTGGTTCTTAGAGGTTTGGAAGGGATGGAACTGGTCTTGAGCAGAGTTTTGCTCAAGACAGTTTTTTGGTGGAAATGGAAATTTTGAAGACTTTAGGATTCTTGATGAATGAGAGGAGAGTTAGAGTTGTGGTTTTATGATATTGATCTGGTGTCTTTGAGCTCCTAGAGGAGGCCTCTATTTATAGGAGAAATGAGGGTCATGGCTGATTTGGTTTTTTCCATTTTTGGAGGGAGTCTTGGAAGAAAATCTTTCCATATCTAGTGGCAGCCATCTCTACATCAGTTCCAAGGCTCAATGCAAGCAAAACCAGCTGATATGAAGGAGTGAGGTGACTTGAAATGAAGCTAGAGAGGTAGGGAGCTGCAGCTGCCACATCCTTGGGGAAAAGTTTCTCTTTCCTCCCTTTTATGATTATTTTAATATCAACTTGCTATCAACTTGCAATGCTCATCAAACCAACTCATTTTCTGGTTTTCTCCTCATCCACACCTCACATTATCAGTTTGAATTACAATCCAAGGGCTGAGAATGGCTGATGTGGTGAAAATCTGATTTTGAGAAATTTTGACAAAGTGGTTCTAAGTGTGGCAGGACCAACTTCTATGGTGAATAACTTCCTGCTCAAACATGCTATTGAGGAGTTCTACCATAATTTGGAAATCCCTTAAGTAGATCTACAACTTTAATGTTTTGGAAATTTCCAAATTCTTGATGGAACTAGGTTGAAAAACCCTTCAAAGTTCTGAAAAAATCACTTACAAGTGTTAAATAACTTAGAAATTTTCTAAGTTATTTCCCCTTCAAAAATGAATTTTGCTATAACTCCAATTCCATGCATTTTTTGATCATGGACCACTTTGAGGCTTTTGTAGGATTTGTCAAGAGCTTTCTAATGAGCTTTTAACCAATTCAATTGGATGTGTGGTTGAGGAGTTATGGTCTTGCCCCTTTCGAAACCCTAATTCCCGATTTTTGCAATTACTTCTCAACCCTTGATCCAATGGTCATGAAATTTTATGGGGAGGTGTAATATGATATAAGGAACTTTTTTTATTCACACCTTGAAGTCAAATTCCTTATTGTTGAAGAGTTGACTTTTCGGTCAAACGTTCGATCGATCGGTGTCTACCGAGTCGCCCGTTGGTGATCCGGACATCCTGAGGACTTGAAACTCTTTGGATGGACTTTACTAAGCCATTGGAGCTTAATGTACCTTGATCCCACCATTGAAATACTCTTTGAATCAAAAGTCAAACTACAGTTGACTTTTTCTGATCGAAAACCCTAATCGGGTATCTCAAATTGCACTGTTCTCAATCCCCGGGTGACCACCTCAAATTGCACTCATTCTTGGTTCAATGTATCATCCTTGATCTTGTGGAGACTTATTTGAATTTGAATCAATCCAAAACATTGATTGATCAGACCGCCGAAATCTCGATTTTGACGGTACGGAACCCTAATTCATCTGCATCTTATCAAAGATAAACTGAAAATGGGTTAAGGTTAGTTAATCAAGCAAATATGATCCTATAATGACGATGAGGATCAAAGGGGTCAAAATTTAGGGTGTAACAGATGCCCCTATTTAAATATCTTCACTAGATGATAATGAGAGATGACAATCCTCATAGAATCGTAGTGAAAGGTATTTAAATATAGCAAACCAGAAAATTTTGTCCCTTAGATCCGATGATATGCAAAGGGACGAATGTTGCAATGCAAATGATTTCTAAATGATGTTTTATGATTCTTGAAAGCACGACAGATGCAGACACACGAGCAAATATAAAAGAACGACAATACAACGAGTAACCACTCACGAGGGACCCAGCACACTGGGGAAAGATTCCAAGCGAAGTAGGCAAGATAGTTCAGACATGACTACAGGTGCTTGTTCAAGGAAATCTTTCACACCGGGGACACAAATTCCACTAGGGAAGACACATCTTCATTGGGGAAAGGAGATATGAACCTCATTGGGGATAACCAGATGAGGAAGTCCACCGGGGAAGAAGACAATTCTTCACTAGTGAAACGAAAGAGAAGAAATGCAAACCACACTGGGGACAGAAGCCCACTGGGAAAAACTTTGTTGGGGGAACAATTCCACTGGGGAAGCAGAACTTCACCGGGGAAAAGACAGAACGAAGACACGAATCTCACTGGGGATAACCAGGTGAGAGATTTCCTATAACGAAGAGTTCAAACGGGATCTTCAGGAAAAGGTTAGAAACAAGACCGGACGTGCCGGGGAAACTAGTATCCACTAGTTCTCCGAGACTCGACTTGGAAAAGCAACAACTTCAACTGGGGAGACTGGTGACGACCAGAATAGCTTCGAACGATGCTAGTTTCCACTAGACTTACTGGGGATATGGTGACGACCAAATCAATAACGGTTTCCAAGAAGTGCTAAACATTACCAGACTTCCTGGGGATATGGTGACGACCAAATCAAAGTTCCAATTACAATTGGGAATTCCAACAATGTTGTTAAAACAACAGGACTCTGGCTGGGGAAGTTGGTAACAATCAACTTTCGGCACTAATAACGATTAGTTTTCAAACAATGTCAGTAACCACTGGATCTAGAGGGGACTTGTGATAACCAAAATTAGGATATACCAATAACAATTGGTTCTAATGATGCTAGTAACAACTAGACTTAACTGGGAATTTTGGTGACGACCGAGTCCAAGGAGACCAATGACCATTGGATTTTCAAAGAGTTTGGTAACGACCAATCAAAGTGACGATAACAATCTGATTTAAGCGATGCCAATAACTATTGGACTTAGGCCAATTGGTGACCCTAATTGGTGACCCTTATGCCAATAACTCTTCATCTCACTCAAACCCTAAAACCTTCAAAGCACATCAAACTCTCAGAAGCTACAACTCCTCAAATGGCTCCCAACAACAAAGGCAAGGGAAAATTACAGAAACACAACTCTGCATCTGATGAAGATAATACTCCATTAGAAACCATAAAGAAGCGTAGAATGGATTTAAAGGTCCGGGTTCTTCATCTCTTCCCGGTAAAGTACGTTAATTTCAATGCATTTCTGACTTCCTCTTTTGATTTCCCAGCTCTGTTAAGATTTCAAAAGATTGATAAGTTTGTATCTGACAACGGAAAATGTTACCCCGATTTGGTCAAATCCTTTATGAATAAGATGTCTGTGTATTAGAATGTTGATGATGAACATATAGTGGAAACCTCTGTTCGGAACTTTGAATTAAAGGAAAATCTGTTCGACATTGCTGCGAGATTAGAGATACCATCCAAAGGAGTTTTTCTCCGGAAAGGAGTCAACCATGTGGAAGGTCCATGGGCTAAGTACGATAAGATGGAATACTATTATTGTATCTGCCGGTTTCCAAAAGAATCTATTATTTCAAACCAAAGGACTGCTCGCACACTATGCTATGCGAAAAATATGACGGTTAATGATCGAATGCTGCACTATGTTATCTCTTATGTTCTGACTCCGAAAGACTCAAATCATTCTCAGATTAATGATTTGGAGATGCAACTGCTGTTTGCAATCAAGAACAAGATAAAAGTAAATTGGATTCTCACTATAATGTATCATCTGCAACAACAACTCTCTCTGTCAACAAGGCTTCCGTATGCACGATTGATTTCAAGAATACTTGAGTTAACGGATTTGGACCTCAACCGTGAACCTGCTACCAAAATGAAACCAACAACAAATGAAATCAATGAGATCACTATTGTCAAGAACACCGGTATCATCAAAGACACCGACGGTATTTACAAGTACACGACGAAGGCTCCTCAACTTCCAACCAATCCTATCCTATTCCAGAAGGAGGAATAACAAATGAGTTTCTCTACATAACAATGATGAACCAAAACTGAGAGACCATAAACCTTAACCGTGAAACCTCTTGAGCCATTACCTATCTCCGTAACCTTGTGCTTAATTCTCAGCATTCAAACACGGGAAACATTAAAGAAGAGGATGAAGGAGAAGATGGTAGTGAAGAAGAGGAAGATGAAGATGAGGATATGTCGGCTGAGGATATTTAGAAAATATTTGCTACTGTGTTATTTCTTTCAAGACTATGATTTTGTTTAAGTTTTAAATTCAGTTTCGTTTTCATTTGTGTACTCGTACAATGTTTTACTTCTTTTTAAAATTCAATCAAGTTATGTCTTTTCCTATGATAATTGTTTGTGCTTATTGTGTTTTCTATGAATGATTGTTTGCTATTATCTTTAATTGCCCCTCTTCCTTTTTGCTAATGACAAAGGGGGAGAAGGATTGTGTTTCTAACATTTTCCTATGAAGAAAAAGTGTTATTTCTCTTGAATTTAGGGGGAGATTCAACTTAGAGGGAGAAATGTTTTTAAACCAAGTATCAAAGCAAGATTTTCAAAGAAACGGTTGTCATCATCAAAAAGGGGGAGATTGTAGAATCAAGATTCAAAAGCCTTTATGTTTTGATGAAGACAACTCATACAAGCTTAGCTCGCAAGATACTTACACTATATACCCGTGGGGGTATATACACTGAAGATAAAACCAGAAGCTTATATATTCTAAACACTTCACAAAAAGCAAGAGGTGCAAGCATATCAACAAGAATAAATTATCAAGATCAAGAAAAAGTCACATATGTCGATATGGATCAAGTTTCATCTATCAAGTTTCAAGTGGTGTTGAAGATTCAAGACACGGTATAACATTGTTTACTTAGAATTATGTATGCAAGTGTTCTTTAATCTCACCTCACTACACCACTAACACAAACCATTTTAAAACTCTTTTAAAATACTCTTAATATTTTAAATTAAGTACTTTTACAAAAACCTTCAGTGTTAACCGATTAACGTATGGGGTTAACCGGTTAACACACTTCAAATTTCAGTATTTTTGGGATTTCTAACAGTGTTAACCGATTAACCATATAGGTTAACCGATTAACACATGAAAAATTTTAATATTTTGAATGTTGTAAAGGTGTTAATCGATTAACCTATATGGTTAATCGATTAACATTGTAACATCAAGCAAAAATAGCAACTGTTCATGGAGAATTGCATTGCTCTATGATCTTCTTACTTACTATTTTTGTTGTCCCAAAAACACACCTTTTTGGAAAGGTTTTTGATCAGTATAAATTGATTTCTTTTTCAAAATCAAAATCACCTGCAAGAAACAAATTTCAAAAAATTACTCTTTGTCTTCAACCTTTTGAATTTTCATAAAAGTGTTCAAACATTTTTTAAAGAAGCCATTGCAATACACTTTCACATTTTCACAGCTTGCTTTCACATAAAGAACACTTGTATAATTTCTGAGTAATCTTTGTTTCGAGAAGAAGATCAATATTTCATATTGATATACATTCAAATTGTTACTTATATACAAATTCATATTGACTACAACTTATTCTTAGAATTATAAAAGATAAGTTTGTAGGGTTTTTGCTTGTGATCCGGATTGTGGATACAAGAGGTCCTTGTCTAAGATATTCATTCTTGGTAGGACTTAAAAATTTTGTAAATCCAAGAAGGGTGTTCTTGGTTGTTAGGATTGTCTTGTGTAGAAATCTAACGATAGTAAAATACTCTTTCATGTTGAAAGGGGAGTGGAGTACTCTCGGATTGTGAGGGGAACCAGTATAAATCGTTGTGTCCTTTACCTTCTGCACTTTACTACTTTTCATCATCTAGAAGAACTTAAAGAAGAAATCCAAGAATCATAAAAACTGGAAAAAGTGTCTAAGAACCTAATTCACCCCCCCCCCCCCCCCCTCTTAGGCATACATATAACTTACATGTTATTGTCACCATAGGTAACATAACCCTTGGCCTTAAGCTTTAGATTTGAAAATTTGTTAAGGTCACCGGTCATATGCTTCGAACAATCACTATCAAGATACCAAAGATTTGAAGTGGTTTTTAAGAAAACCTACAAAACAAGTTATTTCTTTTTAGGTACCCAAGTTGCTTTGGATCCATCATAATTAGGGCCCTTCTTAACCCACACATAATGCCCACTTGCTATAATGAAGTTTCTAACATAGCATGCATTAGGTGTATGGCCAATGATACCACAATAGAAACAAGTAGGTACAAAATTACTTTTATATCTAGGAACGAAATATTTCTTTTTCGTAACCTTTTTCTTTTTATGATGATGATGCATAACTTTAGACTTGCTCACTTTCTCTTTAGAAGTTTGACCACTGGCCTTAACAAAGATTGTTTTGTTAAAACTTGGTTTAGAAAATTTTAAAAACCCAAGTCCGCTTTTATCGTTTGAGTATCTTTGTTGGCTAAGGACCCCTTCTAAACCAATTTGTCCTTTTTCGTATCTTTAAAAAACTCTTTTAAGTTGAACACTTTTGAATGAAAGTGACTCACAATTTTTGCATACAAAGTTTCGTTTTTCTTCACTATCAACCTTTTGTTTTTCATTTTTTTCATCTTTTTCCACAGTATTCACTTTTTCTTCTAAAGATGATATTTGTTTCTTTTGTGAAGATATGATTTTACACAAAACTTTGCATTCATTTAATAGTTCATTTATAGCCTCTTGAGCATCATTATTATAAAGTGAAAAAGAATTACTAACCTCATCATTTTCGTCGTCAGAGTGATGAGAAGCCATCAATGCTAAACTTGCACTTTCGTCGCTTTCTGATTCGGATGATGAACTAATGCCATTGTCCTCCCATGCAACATAAGCCTTCTTGTTCTTTGTCTCCTTTTTGCCTTTGAATCCATTCTTCTTTGAAAGTCTTGGACAATCCGTTTTAATGTGACCTTGCTTCCCACATTCATAACATGTAACATCTTGATTTGATATGGAAGTCTCCCTTTTCTTGAAGTGTTTCTTCCTCTTTGCATAATTGATGGGTTTGTCACTTTTGTTGAAGAATTTTCCAAGTCTCTTAACTAGTAGCATAAAATTTTCATCTTCCTCCGATGCATCATCGTCTTGTCCTTCTTTTGAGTCTACTTTTAGAGCAATGCCTTTAGACTTTTTCTCGTGATGTTCATGTTTCTCAAGACGTTCGAGTTCTAACTCATGCTCTTGAAGTTTTCCAAAAAGCAATGCAGAAGTCATTGTTGAGAGACTCTTCTTCTCCAAAATTGTCGTAACTTTGGGTTTCCATCCTCTTGTTAAAGATCTTAAAACTTTCATATTTAATTCATCATTGGAGAATGTTTTACCTAATGCAATCAAATGATTGGTCAGGTGAACAAATCTTTTCTGGAGAGCAACAATGGATTCTTCGGGCAGCATACAAAACATCTCGTATTCTTGACTTAGTGTGTTCAGCCTTGATCTTTTAACCTCGGCAGTTCCTTCGTGAGTCTCCACCAAAGTATCTCAGATTTCCTTAGCCGATTTGCATTATGAAATTTAGAATAATTCATCCATGCTTAAAGCACTTTGCAAAATATTGATAGCCTTCTTCTCATTTAGGACTTTCTTTTTATCATCATCGTCCCATGTACTTTGAATTTTTGGAGTACCGACACCACTTACAACACTAGTTGGTACATGAGGGTCAGTTTCAACAGTTTCCCATATGCCTTCTCCTTGTGCCTCTAGATGTGCCTTCATGCGAATTTTCCAGAAGTCAAAATATTCACCAGAGAACAAAGGAGGTTTATTACCGCTACTGCCATCTTTGAACACCAAATTTGCGCTAGTGGAAGCCATTTGGATCTTTTAGGAAGAGGTTACCTATAACCTGCTCTGATGCTAATTGTGAGTGTGAAATGCACCTAAGAGGGGGGGGGGGGGGGGGGGTTGAATTATGTACTTAACATTTTTCGGTCTTTGATGTAGGATCCTTGTTTTAATTTCCTAAAATTTACTAAGTGAAGAATGCGGTAAATGCGGAAAGTAAAGAGACACTGCGATATATTTTGGTTCCCCTCATAGTCCGAGAGTACTCCGATCCTCTTTCAACATGAAAGAGATTTTTCAATAATTGTTAGATCTTAAGATAAGAATTCTATGTAGTCTTTCTATACATATTCTAAACAATCAAACCATTAAGAACAAACTCTTGGATTTTTCAACTAAGTCCAATGAGAACAATCCTTTCAACATGGACCTCTTGCTTCCAACAATCCTGGACAGTAAGGTAACAACCTTACAAACTTAATTACAACAATCCTGGAACACTAAGTATGTAATCAAAGAGTAAATGAATAAAATATGTTTTGTGTAATTGCCTTCAAAATATCAATCTTTCGCTTGATATTCCAACTCTTATATATCTTAACAAGTGTTCAAGAGGTAAATGAGTGAAACTATGATAAATTTATGAAAGTTGAAGTATGAAAGTTTCACTCTTGAAAAATCAGAATTTTAACACTTGTGGAAATTTGAGAATGAGAGATGGAAAATATATTTGAAATTTTTGCAAGAAGGTTGGATTTAAAATCTGAGTTTAGAGGTATATATATATGCCTCTAAACACCTTTTCAGAAGAGACATAATGGCCAAGAGATGATATGATTCAAGAAGAAGAATGAAAACAATTTTATGCCAAAAGATGCAACTTTCTGCCCTGCAGCGTCAATGGTAATCGGTTACCAGCCTCAACGTACTAAAAAATTTGAAAGATTACAAAGGGTAATCGGTTACCAGGTTTGAGTAACCGGTTACTCTGTTCAATTTTTCAGAAAGATTGTTTTAAAAAAAGAGGCAGAAGTGCATAGAAATGTTTTATAAAGGTTTTAACATGAAATGCAAGAAAGAGAGATGAGGTTGAATACTTGTTTAAGGTATATAGTAGCTTAAATGTTGTATCTCCCTTTGTGTAGAACTTGTCTTCATTCTTGATCAAGCTTTGACATGATATGAAATTGAGTTGCTTCAAACTTGATTTACTCGACAGCTTTTAAACCACCCTTGCATGTTGTGGAGTGTGTCGTCATTAAAATTGCTTGAGAAGCTTTGTCTTCACATTAACATGATAATGATGGATAGATTATATCATGTAGATTTGTGTTTCTCTTCTTTTTATTCATAATTTTGATCGAATGGTATTTGTTGATTTTGGTTGATTCCCGATGAATGTTGTATGTTGATGTTTGGACTGTTGTAGTGGATGCAAATGTTGCAATTATTATTGTTGTTGAATTGTTTAATTGATGGTTGCTTAATGTTGATGTTGTGGTTGTATGTGATCGCGAGTCAAAGTTGAAACAATGTTATGAATTTTTTTGGGGAAAGTAATTAGGGACTTAGATACTTGGAATAATGAATTTTCCTGGTAAAACAGATTTTTGGAATGACTTAAAAGTAATTTTTGTGTAAAAAGTTGCAAAGTAAGTGATTATGCATACAATATAATCGGTTACCACTGTGGGCGTAACCGGTTACATTGTCTGAAAACTGCATTTTATGGGCAAACTTTCATGGTGTAATTGGTTACCATGTTTGAGGTAATAGGTTACATGATCAGTGGTTTTTATACATTATTTTACCATTAGTTTTAGTTAATCATTTGAAATGTCTCGTCGCATTTTATTTGTTTTTATTGCATTTTACGCGTTGGTTTGATATTTTCATTGTTTCTAAGTTCAGGTAAGCAATAGAGAAGAATCAGAGCAAAAGTCGGGTAAAACAGCAAGATTTTGGAAGAGTTTTGAAGTGAACCAGTAGCCTAACACGGTCACCCGTGTCTCCTGACATGGCCCGTGTCAGGAAGTGCTCAGAAGTTGCAAAATAAGATGAAAGTCAGCTGACACGGCCCGTGTCAGCACACCTAAAATGCTCCATCTTCTATTTTTCTTGGATTTTGGGCATTTGTGATCCCTGAGGGTATTTTGGGTATTTTCCTATTGCTGGGTTGGACCTGAGACTAATTAAGATGTGTTTTGGAAAGAGAGGAGGGGACTTTTGATCGTACAAAAAAATTACAATGGAAAGTGGGAAGTTCTGGAGAATTGGGAAGACAAGGAGATTTTCATGATCGGAAGAAATTGAAGATCAACTCTATTCCGCAAGTCTTGTAATGTTTCTATTTTCTCTATTGTTTTTGTTGAATACTATGAATAGCTAAACCCCCCATTGCTAGGGGGTGTCCCTGAATTATGTTGTAATGAACCTCTGTTGCATTTCTTAATGAGATTTTGTTTCATTCCTTAATATTTTTGTTATGCAATTCGTTTAAACTTTTAAAGATTGTATAAATTGGGAACAATTTACGATTAGGGATTTGGCCTGAAAAACCGATCGACTATTTTGTATAACACATTACAGTAAATATTGACTAGGAATAGGGATATCATGTAATGATTGTAAAACCCTTTGTCAGAACTATTGCTCGGTGTCTTTCCTTGACTGCTAAGGAATTAGGGTCAAGGAAGAATATCAAAGGTTTTTCAGTTAAGGAATTTAAGAAAAACACTTTTGAGGTGCAATAAAAATTAAGGTTTTGTGACATGTCTCATTGATGTACTCCAGGGTTTGTACTAAGCAATTAATACACTTCCCCTAGCATATTTTCTCTTAATCGTTAAAATAATTTTATCATTCTGTTTTTTTCCTATTAAAAACCCCAAGGTTATTTTGTTTGATTGAAATAACATTTGTACCTAAAAATTTACACACAATCCTCAGAGATCGATACTGGGAAAACCCCAATTATTACTACATTGGTATAATTAGTACACTTGCTAATTTACCTTTTGGCGCCGTTGTCAGGGACTGCCAAAATTTTTTAAGTACCTTGTTAGTTCAATTAGAATTTTGTCACTCTGTGACTAAAATTTTAAGATATTTTTCTGATTATATTTTTGTTATTACTAATAATTTTCTAACCTGTGTATGCGAGGTAAGACCTCAGCTTTATTTTCTTTTGACTCAAAACCTAAAAGATTGTTGCACTCCAGACGTAGAAAAGCTAGGCTTAAAACACTGACAGCTTCAAACTCAGGAACAAAAATTTTAGAGAACGAAGAAGAAGTTGTTATTCATTCCGAGCATACAGATTCAGGCACCGATACAGAGCCCGAAACATTCATCATGAATGGAGATCAACCTCCAGCCGAAAGACTTCTGAGAGACTATGGAAGGGAAAATGCTCCAACAGGGCGTTTGACCATAGTGAATCAACCAGTGACTGTTGCATACTTTCGGCTACACCCATCAACCATCCGACAGCTTCAGAGCAGACCGTTCTTAGGGAGAATCAATGAAGATGCAAATAAACATCTTCAAAGGTTTCTAATTATGAGCACCTCATTAAAGATTGAGGGGCATTCTGAAGAAGCAAAGAAGCTAGTTATGTTTCCTTTCACCCTATCTGATGAAGCCGAAGAATGGTTTTACTCTTTACCTGTCGGGAGTATTAACACTTGGCAAGAGATGGAGATAACATTTCTGAATGAATACTTTCCTGGATCTATCTATATCAGAAAGATATACGACGTTGTTAATTTTAAACAGAAGGAGGGAGAGTCACTTGGAGATGCTTACAAACAGTTCAAGAGGTGTTTGGTTGCATGCCCGACTCATAACATGGATGCAACTAAACAAATGCAGAATTTTGTAAATGGTCTAAAAATGAAGACTAAGCAACTCATTGATACATCAGCCATTGGTTTAACTAATTTTTCAACAGCCACCGGTATCAAAAGAATTATTGAAGCTATCGCTGCAAATGAGCACTTAGAATTGTATGATCGGAGTGTAAGTCAACCAGAGAAGGCCGTTGATTTGAAACTTACTAAGAAAGTGGTAAAGATGGAGGATCATATTTCAGCAGAAGTGGAAAGAAGGTTAAAGAAGATGAGTCTTGATACTCAAACTGTGGCACAAGTCCAACCGGTTCAGGCAGTGAATTGCGAAATTTGTGGGGGTCCTCACTTCACCATGCACTATGTGGCAACCGCAAAACAGATTGAGGAAATAAATTTTTTGAAGCAGAACAATCCCTACTCCAACACTTATAATCCAGGTTGGAAAAATCACCCAAACTTCGCATGGAAAGATCAACAAGGGAATGCGCCACAACAATATCAACCACAACAACAACCTTACCAACCATAATATCAACCACAACAACAATAACAACAGGTACAAAAGAAAGCAGATTGGGAAATTGCTATTGAAAAGATGGTCGCTCAAAGCTCTCAATTCCAAGAAGAGACCCGTAATATTCAAAGGAATAACACAGCTTCCATCAAAAATCTTGAGGCGCAAATGGGACAGATAGCCCAACACCTCTCAACACACACCCAAGGAACCCTCCCGAGTGCGACAGTACCGAATCCAAAAAATCAAGAGAGCATTAATGTTGTCACAACAAGAAATCAGAAAATGATAGAAGAAGAGGAAACAAATGAGTATGAATGTATAGAGGTGGAACTTGAGGTAAGAGAAAAAGTTAAAGAACCAGAAGAAGCTGTGTCATCTGAAAAACCAAATGAAGAAAAAAAGAAAGAGGAGGTTAAACAGAAAATCAAGCCACCTTATCCTCAAAGAGTTACAAAGAAGGATAAAAAAGAGAAAGACTTTGAAAGATTCAGTGCAATGTTCAGCAAATTGGAAATCAATATGTCGTTCTTTGAAGCACTCGAGCAAATGCCTTTGTACAAGAAATTCATGAAAGAGGTAATAGGTAAAAAGAGACCAATGGAGGAGGAGTAAAAAATCACAACTGAGCAATGTAAGGAAATATTACAAGAAAGTAGAATCCCCATCAAGCAGAAAGATCCTGGGCCAGTAGTAATCCCTTGTACTATAAAAGATAGAACTTTTAAGAAAGTCCTTATTGATTCAGGTGCTAGTGTGAGTCTCATGCCTATTTCTATCTTCAAAAATCTGGGTATTAGAAAAGTGAGTGATACGGGAACAAGCTTAAAGTTTGTCGACCACACAACTAAGAGGTCATATCGGCTAGAGAGGATGTGCTAATGACGATCGATAACTTCACATTCCCGGTCAATTTTCAAATCATGGACATTCTAGAAGATGAAGAGACTTCAATCATACTTGGCCGACCATTCTTGCTTACTAGTCGATGCAATATTGATATTGAAATAGGTACGCTCACTTTGAAATCTTTTGATGAGGAAATCACTGTAAAAGCTTTGGAGATTAAGAAGAAAGGTAAAGAGGAAGATGGTAAGCCGTCAGTTGGAATGATCGAAACAACTAAAATAATAAAACAATCAAAACCACTTCAAGTTGCTCTTATCTCTGAACCAGACTGGTATCTGGTTGCAAAAAAGTCAAGCAATAGAGTTTGGAGGGTAAAGTATCCCCCATAACAATTGGGAGTCAACCGTCGAGCCATGCGACGATAAACGAAGCGCTGCGTGGGAGGCAACCCACAAATTTTAAGAGTTTATGTTTTCTTTTTGTGGTGAGTTTAATTTTTGCAGGAATAAACGAGAATTTTCAAGGGACAACATGGAAGCAGCAAAGAGATGTTGCATTACCTGTCAACCCCTATGTGAGTATGTCTCTTTCTCTCTTGTTCTTAAACATTGAGGATAATGTTTAGTTCAAATTTGGGGAAGGTTTTACTGTTTTAAAGTTTCAATTTAAATATTGTTTTAATTGAGTTCGGTAAGAATTACTTCGAATTTCCCCTTTATTAAGACCGTATAAAAATAAATTTCTGGTGAATGTTATATTGTGTGAGGTAGTCAAGAAAGTATTTAGAGTTTGAGGAAAGAGAAATTAGAACTAGGGAAATGGGAAAGTTTGGAAGTCGAGGTATAACTTGAACACCCTAGGTTCCCCGGAGTAAGGGAACGAGTCCAACGTGTAGATTTGTGCCATAATACTCGAATTTGAGAAGTATTCCCCGATTAGTTCATAATGATAGTCTGACATGATTATAAAGAATTGCATGTTTAAAGATTGATTGTAAGAATGACCAGTGGCACCAAAAAAAAATTAATGAATAATAACGGTAAAGACAACTAGTTCTTCTAAGTTGGGTAACCCTCACCCGGTTACTTAGCCTAATGGCAGTTGAATATCTATAGTCATCCCAAAGGGGACTTGTCACGGTGAAATTTGGATACCAAGCTATTGATGAGCTTGAATCTTAATTCATTTGCAACCGAAATTTGATTTGTCCAAAGGAAGGGATAAAGATCGAAATTCCCACAATGCAATGCACATGCAAAGGTTTAGAGAGTTATAGGTTCGGGGGTTGGTTAAACTTAGGGAAGGTGCTAGCATAAGTTTCTGTAGTACTCTACAGGAACCTCTTGTTTTATATGTTGTTTATTGCTAAGGGTTATCTTCTTAATGGTTGAAAGACCTAGGGGTTTATTTCTAAGTATACTCGATAAGATATTGCATCTTATGCCTACATATCCTTACGGGAGTGGAATCAGAGTATCTGTAGTTCCCCTAAAGGGTTTGAGGAAATCTTTGATTGTGGTCAAAGTTCCTACGGGATTAGGGTAATTGGTTGATTGAGTTTAGGAGAAAAGATGAGTTGTCGTTTTAAGGGAGATTTAACCGCCACAAGTGTAAGAGATTGTATTATTGTGGGGTGGAGATTCTATCTCGCTTAAGATGACTAACATATACTTCTATAATGTTTGAATAGTTTGAATTGAGTTGATTTGTTTATTCTAAGTTGTAAAAAGATCCTTCCTATGGGGTAGGATCTAACTTAGAAGATCGACGTGAATGGGATCAAGGATAAAAATAGGGAATCATGATGCAAGATGAGATGCAATACACACAAGTGTTGAATCATGTGTAGGTTCTTCCTTTGGACGGAATGCGATGCGAGAAAAGTAAGTTGCGGAAAATAAAGGCATGTGAACAGAAGCATACATAAACGCATGAAAGCGCTAAGTGTGTGTAAGTGAGTGCGTGAACGGAAGCGGGATGTAAGCGTGCACGATTAGATTTATTATGATGTTGATTGATTAGAGGCGAGATCATTTTTTTATGAAAAGTTAAGTCATTTTGGCGGAAGTAGATTGGGTTATATTTTAGTAAAAATTAAAGTTATGGAATAGATTTTGGAAATAATAAAATGGCGCTTATTAAATAAGTTGATTTTAATTATAAAAGAGTATTTTATTAATTATTAAGGAGATTTTACTAAATGAAAATTGAATAAGTTTTATTATGTTATAAAAGGGTTTTTATGTTTTTATACAAATTAGCTATTAGCAAATTAATTAAGTTCTAAAGAGGAATAATTTTAAGTGGATACGAGTTTAAAATAAAAGGGGTTTTTAAGAAGAAAAAGAATTGGATAAACAGGGTGGCTTAATATTACTTTTAAAGTTATAAAAAAAGGGTTCTAAAAACTATAATAGATATAATTTATTTAAAAAGGTTCAATTAAATTACTTTAGCTAAAAAGAATAAAAAAAGTTGATTTAAGTAAGTTTATTATAAAAGTTATCAATTTTTATTAAAGGGTCCAATTAACAAATAATAGATTAATTATTTAATTATAAAATGAAAGAGTCAAATTAAAAAGATTAGCTAGTCTCATTTAAATAAAAGTTATTAAGTTAAAAATAAAATATTAATTAAATAGGTTAATTAAAGGTTATTTAATTAAATAAAAGCTAAAGATTAATTAAAAGGGTTAATAAGGGTTAATTTAGAGGTTTAGTGAGGCGCACGGATTGTGTGTGTGATCGCATAGAGATTACCGTGGGGATGCGTTGTGAGGCTCTGGATTAGGATCTGATGTAGATCGTGTGGTTGTGGCGTGTGGGCGCATGATGCGGGTGTGTGCTGCATACATATAATTACAGGCTAACCAACAAAAGCATAATAACAAAAAACAAAAGAGGAAACCCTAAATCCCAGTAATCCCTAAAGAAATCCCTAAATCACGATCGGCCTCTCTCTCGATCTATCACTCTCTCATTGTCTACCGCTTCGTTCTCGTTCTCCTTCATCCCTTCATGGCTTTTGTTCTCTTAAACCTGAAACACAGCACAAAACAATTAATAGTTCGATAATCCTGACAAGAATAAAGTTTTACCAGAGGTTAGGGATGGCGGCGGGTTCGAGACGACGAAGATTTGGGTGGCGCTGGCTTCAACGATTTCGATGGTAGAGAAAAATGAGTTCCTTCCTTCGATCTCTTAGGTTTACGAAACTTAGGATTTTTTGTGGTGATTATCGATTGCCCCTTTTTTCGTCCCAAATCTCTCCCTTTTATAGGCTTCAACGAAGATTCTTCATTTTAAAATTTGATTAAAAATGTCTTGAATGCTTGATTTAGACCTTCCGTTTTGGTGCTGGACAAGATTTGAAAAACTTCCTTTTTCATATGATTTCGTTTAATGCCTGTTGATGGAAATCCTTTTCTGTGTGATTTGTGTCAATTACGTTTAATGCTTGATTGTCTAGATTCATTGCTCTGAAAATCTGTTAGCTGTCTGAATCAAATCTTTTCCAAACGGGTATATTCCTTGATTGATTTGCTAATTCAGGAATTGTGATTTGGCAGGTGTGGATAGCAGATGATTTTGGGCTAGGGGAGATTAACAGCCCAGAGTAACACCAACTTGACTCCTTGATGTCTGATACGCTTTGCACGTGCTTCAGTCACTCTTGATGCTCTTTGGTGGAGGTTCACATAAAGATGCTGGTGATGATTTGTATCATCTCAAATTCTCTCTTGCGAACAAAAGAATTGAATGTGTGGCATGCTGTCTTGTGGATTCTGGGTGTTAGCAGCTGCAACATAACATGAGTGAGTAGAAGACAAGAAGAAGAGCAAGGTCGTTGTTTTTCTTTCCATTTCAATCTCCATTCTTGTTTTCAGGTCAAATTGATATGTATCTAACATTGTTTTCCTTTTCGTGTACCTGGTGATGAGGGCGTTTGGATGGCTGGATAGTGGGAACTGCTGCGAGTCATTCGAACATGAAGATTGAGGCCTGAGCTTCGAATACTTGCGCCCTCTAAAAGTTCGTGAGCGAATCTTCGATGTTCTGAAGCTATTAATTTGGAATTTCTCAATCAGGAGGTAAGAATGCAACAACTTCTGTCTTGGTTTTGTATCGCACCTCAAACTCTGTTGAAACCCCTGAGTGGTTATGCTAGGGTGTCCCAAGATGCGCTTTCACTTAGGTATTAACTTCTGTAAGATTTTGCAGGTATTGTTGTGGTTGTGCCCATGATGATGGTTGAGGTCAGGGCCAGTGGTGAAGGATAATTGCTCAACCTAGTAACACTGAAGCAACGCCTCTGTTTCCACAAGATGAAAGGCTTAAATACTATGGGACGGGCCTGATTGCAGCAGTCGTTTGAGAAGAAGATGCATTGATAACAGCTGCTAGAAACTTTGAGAAAGGTTCGAAAATAGGTCAATTGGCCTTAAAGCAATTGGCTTTTCGTAACGACTACTCCTTCAATATCCATTATCTAAGCGTTGTCTGTTTCTCGCAAGATCTTCTTTTATTGGTTCTGTTTTTCTTACTCTGAGAAGTATCAATTATAACAAGTGGGAACTTGTGTATCTGTCGTGCTATCGTGGTCACTCACAGCTGATGTTGGAGTGTCTTTCTTGTAGGGACTTTCAAGACATGCTCGATGCTATTCAAGGGAGGTTTAGAAGCACGAAGAAATAATCTCTTGAAGATGTGCTTTGCTATTCAATTCTGCAGGTTATTGTTTAGTGAGCAATATTGTCGGTATTCCTGTAAAGTCTGTTATTTACTACCATACTTCTGGCTTTTTGAATTAAACTCAATCAGTAACAGCAGAATTTTACTCCCAATGGCATGTTGATGTTTCATGCTGTTATTGCAGGTGATGGAAGTTGGGTTTAGAAGCCATCATCATGGCGTCGGGAACCGGTGAATCGAATTGTCAGAGCTGCGAAGTACCTCACAAATTGCTCCACGGGTATGAAGACGCTTGAACCTTATGTCTTAGTGAGATACAGAACTCCTTCTACGTCGAAACAGACAAAGCTGACAAGGGTATAAAGGCCTTCTTCTTCGTAGATGATCTATAACTCTTTCGAAGCTTTGTCGACTGTTCTGACCTTCTGTTGCATTTTCTTTGACAGGTTGATTACACTCGAATACGATGAGTCTTCTTGCGGCATTTGAATGCCCCTAGTTCTTAAGATGGTAACGACTTAGGCTCCTTATGATACTTAACCTGTTCACCTCTTATCAATTTCCTCTGATACTTGTGATGGTTGGCGTGAACTAATTTGAATTGCAGAAACCGTTTGCCTGTTCGGTTGGGGTGACTGATGGATCTCTTGGGTCGAATCATTGAGGAGCCAACGGTAAAGGCCTGAATCACAAGTCCAGTTGCCGGTGTCATAACTGTGCGTTGCTGTTACACAAGATGCGAGAGAACCTGCTATAGCTGTTGTTAGGCTGTTATGAGGTTTTAGCATGAAAACCAATTGAGAAGATAAATTATACAGCATTCTTGTAAACTTTTATGAACATGTAATAAAGTATGTAATGTGCAGTAGATTCAATACAATGCTTTCACACAATGAAAGAAGGCTTCCGCTATTATTACACAGCCAAGCAACTTCTATTCATTCGTTTGGATTTGCCATGAAATTGAATATGACGTGTTAAGTTGTATGAGATGAGATTTGGAAATGATCATTGACTCTTGTAATTACTCTTGGCATAAGTCTTCTCATGTAAAATATATGAACTAACTTGCAACTTTCCTTTGTTAGAAATCAACTTCGGAATTAAATGATAATCTTCAAGCACAATGTTATGGTTCTAGATACATCCTTCTTTAAAACGAACCATGACATCAAACAGATTAAGTATGAAGTGATTTCATCTTGCTTGTACCATAACTCTCTTATCTCCTGAACTTAGTTTTGACTTGAATTCATAAACACAAATTGAATTATGGGTTTTGAGATCAAATGTGAGCTTTTCTCCTTTAAGAAACGAGGACCCACTTCTTAGAGGTACCATAGATCAGAGTCTTAAGATCAATTTGATTAAGCCCCCTTATCGAGAAAATTCAAATAAGTGTTCCCTTGGCATCTCAAAACTTGTAGTCTCCCTTTTAAAGGCTTGAAACGAATCATCCAAACATGAATCTTGATTTTTTAAAACCCTGAGGAAGAATGTTGATCCCCTTGGAATTATTGCCTCTATGCAAGCTGGTTAGCCATAACAAACATACATACGAAAGTAAAATGAAAGAAACAAGAAAGGGAGTGCACAAAGAGGTGGAGTCTTAAGGTTAAATTTTAGGGTGCGACAGGACTAACAAACGCCAATGAGTGAGAATAATAAAGGTGCCACGGAAAAAGCCTCAATCAAAATTTATAAATGTGAAGGAAAACGATCAAAAGTTCCTTAATCTGATTATCCGAATGAAAGGGATAGAAAATCGAAGAAAGGAATTAAACCCAAAGCATAGTTGGAGAGGTGGCCGAAAGGGGGATTTAGGTCCGTGTTTTTACCGCGGTGTGTGTTTGTGGAATACCTTTGTTAACGAACGATTACCAAGAAAACTAATTTTAGCCGATCGGTACAAAGACTCACGTATGAGTACCGACACACCTTACATTCATAAGTCCTTCATTTAATGTGCTGTTTGATCTGAATATTATTTATCCAAGCTGGTTGCTTGAGGTCAAGCAATGGTTTAAGTTTGGGGGAGTTTGATCAGTGGTTTTTATACATTATTTTACCATTAGTTTTAGTTAATCATTTGATATGTCTCGTCGCATTTTATTTGTTTTTATTGCATTTTACGCGTTGGTTTGGTATTTTCACTGTTTCTAGGTTCAGGTAAGCAATAGAGAAGAATCGGAGCAAAAACCGGGTAAATCAGCAAGACTTTGGAAGAGATTTGAAGTGAACCAGTAGCCTGACACGACCACCCGTGTCACCTGACACGACCCGTGACAGGAAGTGCACAGAAGTTGCAAAATAGGATGAAACCAGGGAGCTCACACGGCCGCCTGTGTCAACTGACACGGCCCGTGTCAGCACACCTGGAGCTGAAAAAATGTTTTTGCAATATAACAGGGAGCCATCACGGCCCGTGTTAGCTAAAACGCTCCATCTTCTATTTTTCTTGGATTTTGGGCATTTGTGACCCCTGAGGGTATTTTGGATATTTTCCTATTGCTGGATTGGACCTGAGACTAATTAAGATGTGTTTTGGAAAGAGAGGAGGAGACTTTTGACGGTACAAAAAAATTACAACGAAAAGTGGGAAGTTCTGGAGATTTGGGAAGACAAGGAGATTTTCATGATCGAAAGAAATTGAAGATCAACTTTATTTCGCAAGTCTTGTAATGTTTCTAGCTAAACCCCCAATTGCTATGGGGTGTCCCTGAATTATGTTGTAATGAACCTCTGTTGCATTTCTTAATGGGATTTTGTTTCATTCCTTAATATTTTGATATGCAATTTGTTTAAACTTTTAAAGATCTTATAAATTGGGAACAATTTACGATTAGGGATTTGGCCTGAAAAACCGATCGATTATTTTGTATAACACATTACAGTAAATATTGCCTAGGAATAGAGATATCCTGTAATGATTGTAAAACCCTTTGTCAGAACTATTGTTTGATGTCTTTCCTTGACTGCTAAGGAATTAGGGTCAAGGAAGAATATCAAAGGTTTTTCAGTTAAGGAATTTAAGAAAAACACTTTTGAGGTGCAATAAAAATTAAGGTTTTGTGACATGTCTCATTAATGTACTCCAGGGTTCGTACTAAGCAATTCATACACTTCCCCTAGCATATTTTCTCTTAATCATTAAAATAATTGTATCATTATGTTTTTTTCCTATTAAAAACCCCAAACAAAACCCCAATGGTATTTTGTTTGATTGAAATAACATTTGTACCTAAAATTTTACACGCAGTCCTCAGAGATCGATACTGGGAAAACCCCAATTATTACTACATCGGTATAATTAGTACACTTGCTAATTTACCGGTCATTACACTAAGTATTTTTTTGTGTTGTGTGGCTGGTTACCAGTGGTGTAACCGGTTACCTCATTTGGGGTAACCGATTACACTAAGACCAATTTAAAATCTTTAAAAATTCATAACTTTTGTTCCATAAGTCCGATTTGAGTGTCATTCTAAGCGTCGAGAAGCGTACGTGTCAAACTTTAGGCTAAAAATAGTTTCGATGATACAAGTTGAATAATTCTGTTGTTGGTTGGGTTAAACACATTATTATCATTATGTTGCGATGTGATATGATTATAAATGCCTTGTGGGTGCTTGCTATGTTGTATGTCGTTGTTGTTGGACTATATAGTATGTTGTGTTGTGGCCTATAGTGGCATGATGCATTGTTTAGATGGTCGTTGTTATTATTGTTGTCATGCATTTCATTGTTGCATGAGTTGTGAGATAAGTCGTGTTCCCATGTCGGTGTGAGCGTCTTATCCAGATTTTAAATGCCGAATCATGTTGTTGTTATTATTGTTGTTGTTGAGGTGATCGTGTGTCCATGTGGGGTGTGAGCGGTCATGGAAGTCGTGTGCCCGTGTGGGGTGTGAGAGATGTAACACCCATTTTAATTATTTAGTCTTTTTGGTGTGTCCTTGTATGGGGAGTGTGTCTAAGCGCGTTGGTGGGTGACCTTAATTGATAAGGATTATTTTAATGAGCCATAGAGTTAATATTAATATAATATAATGAATAATGATAATAATTTAATAAATAATAGTAATATTGTAATTGTATTATTATTATTATTATTACTATTATTATTATTATTATTATTACTATTATTATTAATGGAATAAGTAAGGAAATGGGATTTAAGGGGAAGAAAACACGATAAACCAATTTGTGGGAAAGATTGAAGAAAAAGAATAAGGAGGAAGAACAAGGGAAGAGAAGAAGGCTAGGGCTGTCAGATTCTTGGAGATTCTTCAACAATCGAAGCAATTAATCGAGGTAAGGGGGGAGAAACGGGTTAAGATTGGCATTCTTGCATGAATTGGGTAGAGGGGATTCCTTAACCCCGTAGGGATTTTATGAATATAATTTGCATGTTGGTATGCCTGTTGTTGTTGTTGATATTGGTGAATTTGGTGTATGATATTGATGAATTTGGTGCATGCATTATTGTTATGATTTTGGGTGAGGTTCTGTGTACCTTCTGAGGTATTAGCGATGTATAGGAAAATTGGTTCCGAAGAGGAAATCTAAGGGGAAAATGGTTAGAATGGTGTTTAATAGTTGCAGTAATCATAGGATAGCAGTTAGATAGAGAATGATAGGCTTGGAATTGAGCAAGATGAATTTCTGGACAGTGAGGGTTTTGTGAAATCGCAGACGTTCACCAGCACTTTAGCTAGGTGAGCTAGTAGCGAGCATTCTCCAGGAATTCGCTAGGCGATTTGGGTAGTGAACACTTCCTATAGCCACTATCTGCCTTCGCTAGTAGGTTCGCTAGGCGAGTGAGGCAGCGAGAGTTTGCTGAGGCCTCGCTAGGCGAGTGGGCCAGCGAGCATGACAACAACTTGTTTTATTTTTATGGTTCCACCCAATGTTGATGATTTGTAGGATCCCTTTTGGCCATGTTGAGTATAGGAATGGTGTGAATGGTGAGGAGCATATATTTGGTGTTCGAATGTGATTTCCCTATTATTCATTTTAATTGATATAATTGATTGGTGTGTATATATATGTGTGTGTGTGTGTGTGTGTGTGTGTGTGTGTGTGTGTGTGTGTGTGTGTGTGTGTGTGTGTGTGTGTGTGTGTGTGTGATGTATGGTGTTGTGATCAGGAGGATCGTGTGCACTTAGTGTGCTTGAGTTTGTGTGTTGTGAATTTGGTGTTGTGCATATCATGGTGTTTTGGTGGGTTGAATCATGTCTCAGGAGGAGCATAAGTGATTCACCCGTACTCCCTTGTGGAGAATGGTGGGGTTGAATCATGTCTCAGGAGGAGCGTAAGTGATTCACCCGTACTCCCTTGTGGAGAATGGTGGGGTTGAATCATGTCTCAGGAGGAGCGTAAGTGACTCACCCGTACTCCCTTGTGGAGAATGGTGGGGATATATCATGTCTCAGGAGGAGCGTAAGTGGTCTATCCGGGGTTTGATTGAATGAACCAATGAGTCGGTACCGCATGCATGGTGTTGAGTTGCATTCTTGCATTATTGTATGATATGTTGATGTTGGACAGTAGGTCGTGATTGATGTTGTTGGGGTGATGATTTGGTTATTTACTGCCTTTTATTCATGTATCTTATTAACGATAATTTTGATCATGTTTTCTCACCCCTTTGTTGTTGTTGTGGTCTGTGCTTCTTCGGAAGTACAGATAATCCAGGTACATAGCTAGCTTGGATAGTGGTGTGCGAGTCGAGTCTTAGGATGCTCTGATATGTAGCACGAGATTCGGGAGTTTATTTGTTTTACGATAAATTTGTTTATTCCTGTGACGTATCATGTTGGGTGAACTTGTTAATGAATACTTTTTTGTGTATTTTGGCGGATGGCCGTGAACGATGGATAATGATAATTTTCCGCTGCTTTAATTTGAAAATCATATATTGAAGAGTTATGTTGAACTATTTGATGTGATATCCCACTATTGAAGGGAAACTCTGATATTTAGCCATATACCATCTGAGGGTAAGGTTTATAAAAGTGCCTAACAACTTGCATTTAAGAGAGTCTAACGCTCATATGATGGCCATCTGCGTGTTGATGGAGGATACATGCTTATATGGATTTCCAAATTCTTCAAACTTGGACAAAGATGTAAGTTTGAAACATTTAAGAACAAACGCTCCCATATTTCGTCTGAGAGTGGATGGGGATCTAGAAGTCCCACCTCTTCTAGAGGATTGACCTCTTGTTGGCGCTGTCTGATGTTGTGGAAGTCATCTTCCAACATCTGGCTATGGCGTCGTAGATTGTCCATGGTTGCGCGTATCTCCACCATGGCATCTGTGTCCCTGCTATCGTTGGCGCCTTCATGCGTAGGGGATGAAAATCTCTTATCAATCATAGTTGAGGGTGACTAGATGTAGGAATGAAGGGTTACAACGAGAAGGATGATGGTGATAAGAGAATGTGTGACCCATGTTATTTTTACCGAGACCCAACGGTGGGAGCCATTGTACTGATCAAAAAGTACATGTAGGCGTGTTACCCATGTAAGAGCAGGTAAACTTAGATGCCTTAGTAGGTGTATACCATGTTTTAGCTGTGAGGATTTGCTTTCGGTGACAATAAGTCATGTACAGTGGTGTTTGAGGATATTTAAGGGACCCACTCACGTGAGGTGAAAGACCTCGTTGGTGGTCGACACTGCTAGAATTGTAGGCGATGGTTAGGTTATTTGTGATAACGAGCGTGATGCACTTTTAGTTGTGGAGTGTGTGTATGACATAGAGTATGTTCCTTCTCCCTTTAAGGGGAGAGATATTTCTAGAGGCCTCTTTGAGCCTATGGTTTTCACCCCCTTACGTGGCCTTAACCGCTCCCCTTTTACTAGAGAAAGTTATTGACCACCTATATTCTAGGAGTCAATAGAAACATTCACTTCCTTGACCCCCACGTCATGAATTCCTATGTGTGAGTCCTCTAGATTCTGTCTAAGCGACACTTTTGTTAGGAGAGGACGCCCTATTTTAGGACCCCTTACAAATATAACACTACAACGTCCGACATTTATGTTACGACATACCGCTGATTATCATTGTTACTGCTAGAGTATTTCTAACCATTGGAAAACAATGATCTTGTTCCTAAATTTTTAGAAGGTGTGGCTCAGGAAAATTTTCTCGAACCCCATAGTGCACACCAAATGTACTAAAAAAATGTACACCATTTATAGCCTTTTTTATCATATAGCCATTAAAGCTCCAGTTTTAGTATTCTCTATTGTTCGATCTTTTCTCCTCTACTATCCTTATGCCTTTTATAACCTAACTTTCCTTCTCTTCCCCGATGGTTACAGGCGTTACTGTATTTATGCCGGTTAATGATGTTGTGCTTCCATATGTAACAGCCATAACGAGCATTAATTGATGCTTTCTTGTCTAAACTCAATGGTCACATAAAATTATTGTCTTCCTGTATGCCAAATTCATCAAGAATGTTATTTATGATTGCATTTGGGTTATTAATAGCGGACTTGCATCTCGCCCTTAACTTAAGGCGACTACAAAACCAAACGAGCTTATTTAAGGGGTATGATTTGTGAGGGCAAAATGTCACACAACATATGTTCTCAAGTTTCGATGATGACAAAGTACAACCTTGGATCAATAGGAGCTGTAAATTTCACCCAGAAGAAAATTGCAATACTTAACCATATCATATCCTTCCTATAACCTTTTAATTTGTCATATTATCATCGGTAAAAAACATGATAAATATTCGGTCGTGACAAAACACACGAACCAAAAAATTGATCATTTTTTGGCAGGCTTTGAAGTTATGAGTCGACCACCAGTCAGCGCACAACCCAGTTCACTTTCCCACGGGTCAACACATGGAAGCTATGAGTCGACCACCAGTCAGCGCACAACTCAATTCACTTTCCCATGGGTCAGCGCATGGAAGCCATGAGTCGACCATTAGTCGACGCATGAAGACTTCACACTTCCCACGGGTCAGCGCATGCCGACCTATGGTCGACACATACTGTTGGGTTTTTGATATTGCCAAAATCTGCAGGCTATGCATCGGCACATAGACCTGCTATGGTCGACCGTTCGCACGTTGTTAAGTACTTTTTCACTGTGTTTGAAATCTTGTTGTGTTAGTTAATTGGCTTATTACTATAAATAGTAGGTTGTTCATTTTAACTCATTAACAATTGAATTTTGAGTAAATTGTGAAAACAAGAAAAGTGAAATATGTGCCTACATTTCTCTTCATCTTCATCCTCAAACAACACACAACACTGCAACTACACACAACCATTTTTGGAGTGCTTTGTGTCTCGTTCAAGGTGATAAGGTTCGAATCCGTTAAGTGGAAATCTGGTTCGGTTGGAGAATTGTGGCAGGTTTTTCTTGAATAAAACCTTGAAGATTTTTCCCTCCAAGATTCTACGAATTTGGGGGTTTTTGATACGAATCGTCTCTACCAACATTCAGCGGTGCGAAGGTGATTGAGAAACGGAAGATTTCATCAATCTAGTAGCTAGGGCTGTGAAGTGTTGAAGGGAGTTCCGGGGTCGATTCGTTGGTGTCTAAGATCAGCTGGGCCGAGGGTTTGAAGAACTGAAAGTTATTCAACAAAGGGGCTGGAATCAGAGGTCAATTCACAACGATCGAAGGTCTTGATTCTACTCGAATCAAGGAGCAAGAAGTGATAGCATCATCAACATCTATTGGGATTGTTTGTATTATTGCTTATCAACTCTTGTATAAACTACTACAACTCTACAAGTGATATCTATTATAAATCATCTCAATTCTATTTTTAGAATTGAGGGCAGACGTACCCTGAAGCGAGGACGGCGGGGGAACTGCCTCAACAAATCTTTGTCTTCTTTATTTTTTAGCATTTTCATTTTCAGCTTAAAAATTAAGTGATTTTAGTTTAAGCAATTTTATTGATTCGAGCATTGAATTTAGTAAGTAACTGGTACTGTTTAAACTTGAGTACAATAAACAATTGTACAAGGATTTTAAAGTTACTTACTTAAGTCAAAATCCACTTGGAGTGTTCAGCACACCAAGTGTTTGATAAATTGCCTGAACCAAAACTTACTTAGTATACTTGCTATATTTTGGTGGACTGTGTTGAGCATTGGAACTAGCACTACTAATTAGTGGTGAAACAAATTGATTAGTGTGACTAGTGTATTGAATCTACTCTTCTTTTATTATCATATCCGTTAGCTTAACGCATATCCGATCTTTCAATAACGGTTCGTTTTAGACGTGTTTTTCCAAGGCCGCTTCCGCACTTAAAAATATTTTTAAAACCAATTTTAAATTGGTAAGCGCCGACTCAAATTTTAATTGGGATCTATTCAACCCCCCTTCTAGATCCGAGCCATCGTCTAACAAGTGGTATCAGGAGCACTGGTTCACTCCGTGCTTCAAGTATAACTTTGATAGAAAATGGAAAACAAACCTAAAGGGGCTTATAATAGAGCTCCCGTTTTTAATGGTGAAAATTACGGTTATTGGAAGGATTGTATGCGGATGCACATAAACTCCATAGATGGAAAAATATGGAACGTTATCCTCAATGGGCCAATAGAGATTACTATGACCAATGTGGATAATATGGTTGTGCCTAAGCCAGAAGCACAATGGACCGATGATGATGAAAAGAAATACAACTATGATTGGAAAGTTAAAAACATCTTAATATCCTCATTAGGAGCTGATGAATATTACCGTGTGTCTCATTGTCCTACGGCAAAAGACATGTGGGATTCACTTCAAATCGCTCATGAGGGGACAAATGATATGAAGTTAGCTAGAATCAATACACTAACACGAGAGTTTGACCTTTTCTACATGGAGCAAGGGGAAACCATTGCGGACATGCAGAAAAGGTTTACTCATCTCATCAATAGGTTACATTCACTTGGTAGGCCGGTGGCCAATGACGTTGCTACTAATAAAATTTTAAGATGTTTAAACAGGGAATGGCAGCTCAAGGTGACTGCCATAAAAGAAGCAAATGATCTTACTATTTTGGACCTAACAACGTTATTTGGAAAGCTGCAAGAGCACGAACAAGTGCTCCTAAGCCTTGACCAACATGAAAAGAAAGAAAAAAAGGACAAAACAAAGAATGTTGAGAAGAAATCAATTGCTCTCAAGACTTCCTCCTCGAAGTCTCAATCTAAGGAGCACAGTGATTATTCATCAAGTGACGATGAAGAAGATGACAAGGGTGAGGATATGGGGTTGTTCGTAAAACGCTACAATCGGTATGTGAGAAAGAACGACATTCAACACTCAGAAAAGAACCTTGTCAACTTCAGAAAGAAATCAAGGAACTCTCGAAATAACGACATCAAAGGGAGTAAAACCAGAGGATCATGCTACAATACAAGCCAGATTGTCCTTTAAACAAAAAGGGCAAAGAAAAGGAATCTATCAAATCACATAAGAAGTCATCAAAGCCGAGAAGAGCGTATATAGCTTGGGAAAGCGATAGCGATTCCTCCTCCTATGATGAAAGCTCAAGTGATGAAGAAGAATCCGTGAACCTATGCCTTTTCGCACATCAAAAGAATAAGAAAAAGTAGGTACGTCACTCTAAATATGAAAATTCCTCAAAAATGTCACATTTCGAATTACAAGCCGCATTTAATACTTTACACAATGAAGCAACATAAGCCTTTAAGAGACTTGCCTCTAATAAAAGAATTTTTACTTACCTAGAACACAAAATTAAAGAGTCCGAAAGGAAACTTGAGGAACTTAAGGCTTCCATGGTGGAAAGTAATAAATCGGATTGTGAGGACCATAGCAAATTCCTCGACTTTGGATGTGCTACTTGTTATATTTAGCAAGGTGAAGTTAGAAACCTAAAGGCCAAATTAAACAAGGCTCTTGAGCCTAAAATTACATTTTTCTATTGATAGAGCTGATTTTAGAAAAAGTATGGTGAATCCATATCAAAAATATACATATGTAATTAGGGATCAAGAGAGCAAAAGTAATTCTAAAGTTGATTTTGCATGCTTATATTGTTTCAAGAAAGGCCATTCCATTGCTAAATGCCGATTTAGGAGATTTTTGGTTCCTAAAGGCATCTATCAATAGTTGCCCAAATGCAACCACTTTGTCACTAACAAATTAGAACCCAATATGCCATTGGGTACCTCCTCTTGCTAATTATTTTTTCATAGGTACAATGTGTCGAGACCACTGAGAGAAGATGCGTTCTCGATAGTGGATGTTCAAGACACATGTCCGGAGACATATCCCTATTCATAGACTTCGTGGCTAAGAAGAAAGGGTATGTATATGGTGATAACAATCGTGGAGCAATACTTGGTAAAGGTAGTGTAGGTAACCCCTCTTCCACTACGATTTTCGATGTGTTGCTTGTCGAGGGTCTTAAACATAATCTCCTTAACATTAGTAATTATGCGACAAAGGATACAATGTATCATTTTTAAAAGAGTGTTGCAAAATTGTGCATAATAATGACAAGAAGAATATGTTTAATGGCCTAAGAGTGAACAACGTCTATATGCTTGACTTAAATGAAGTATCATTAACAAGTGACAAATGCCTCATAACAATGAGTGAAGATTCATGGTTATGGCATAGACGCTTAGCACATGTTAACTTTGATTTGCTGAATAAAGTAGTCTCAAAAGATCTAGTCCTAGGTCTTCCCAAAATAAAATTCACCAAGGATCACCTTTGTGATGCTTGCCAAATGGGAAAGTAAACGAGGATATCCTTTAAATCTAAAAATATTGTTGCTACCACAAGACCTCTCCAGCTTCTCCATATGGATTTATTTGGGCCTTCTAGAATCAAGAGCTTAGGCGGAAACTATTATGGTTTCGTAATAGTGGAAGATTATTCTAGATTTTGTTGGACTATCTTTTTGGCTAGCAAGAGCGATACATTCGCCGCCTTTGAAAATTTTGCCAAACTTTCCCAAAATAAATTAAGCACAAACATTGTGTCAATTAGAAGCGACCATGGAGGTGAATTTGAAAACCATTTATTTGAAGAATATTGCGGTAACTACGGTATTGATCATAACTTCTCCGCTCCACGAACTCCTCAATAAAATGGGGTGGTGGAGCACAAAAATCGCATTTTAGAAGATTTGGGAAGGACAATGATCAATGAAAGGGGACTACCAAAATATTTTTGGGCCGACGCCATAAGTACGGCTTGTTATGTTTTGAATAGGGTGCTCATCTGCCCCATTCTAAACAAAACACCTTACGAACTTTTAAAAGGGCGCAAGCCAAATGTGTCTCACCTACATGTTTTCGGTTGCAAATGTTTTGTATTAAATAATGGAAAGAAAATTTTGGGTAAATTTGATTCTAAGGCTGACGAGGGTATTTTCCTTGGATACTCTCAGTCGAGTAAAACATATAGGATTTACAATAAAAGGTTACTTATTATCGAAGAATCGGTACATGTAACATTTGATGAATCTTATCCGAGAAATGTCAGAAAAGGTAGTGTGTTTCATGGTACAGGTACATCTACTGAAGACATACTCAAAGATGCAGAGTCGGGAATTGATCAGCCCGATAAAGCAAAAGTTGAGGAGGAAAAAGATGTCCAACATGAAGAAACTGAGGTAGATCATCCATCTACAAGTGATGCTCTCCCTCAAACTTGGAAGTCTTCTAAAGATCATCCAATAGACAACATTCTCGGAGATATATCAAAGGGTGTTACTACCCGATCTAAGATAAGTAATTTTTGTTATCATTTCGCTTTCGTTTCATAAATGGAACCTAAAAACCCTAAAGAAGCCTTACTCAATGAAAACTGGTTTTTGTCAATGCAAGATGAACTTAATCAGTTCACGAGAAATGAGGTATGGGACCTTGTCCCTCCTCCGCGAGGACATCGAGTAATCGACAACCGATGGGTGTTTAGGAATAAGTTGGACGAAAACGAAGTAATAACTTGTAACAAGGCGCGTTTAGTCGCGCAAGGGTATAACCAAGAGGAAGGCATCGACTATGAGGAAACTTATGCGCCGGTTGCCCGACTCGAGGCTATACGCCTTTTTCTTGCCTTCGCTTGTGCGAAGGATTTTAAGTTATTTCAAATGGACGTTAAAAATGCATTCCTTAACGGATACATAAATGAAGAAGTCTATGTTGCACAACCTCTGAGTTTTGAGTCTCATGAGTATCCTGATCATGTCTACAAACTAAAAAGAGCTTTATATGGACTCAAACAAGCTCCTAGAGCTTGGTATGAGCGACTAAGTAAATTTTTACTTGATCAAGGTTACTCAAGAGGAAAGGTTGACACTAATCTCTTCATTAAACGTCAAGGAAAACACTTGATTCTTGTACAAATTTACGTTAACAATATTATATTTGGATCTACTAACATGAATCTCGTGAGAGAGTTTTCTGACCTTATGCAGGGTGAATTCGAGATGAGTATGATGGGTGAACTCACATACTTTCTCGGATTGCAAATTAAACAACTTAAAGAAGGAACATTCGTGAGTCAAACAGAATACTGTTTGGAACTTCTCAAGAGATTTGATATGGCAAACTCGAAGGCCATTGACACTCCTATGCCAACATGTGTAAACCTGAATAAAGATGAAAGCGGTAAGGACGTAAAGGTAAAAAGGTATAGAGGTATGATTGGTTCTCTTCTCTATCTTATTGCTTCTCGACCCGACATTATGTTTAGCGTGTGTATGTGCGCAAGATACCAATCATGTCCCAAGGAATCTCATCTAAAATCAGTCAAACGTATACTTCGATACCTATCTGGTACTCCGAAGTATGGACTATGGTATTCCAAAGGTAATGATTGCTCATTGGTAGGTTTCTCCGATTTCAATTTTGCCGGTTGCAAATCGGATAGGAAAAGCGCTAGCGGTACTTGTCACTTATTTTCAAACTCCTTGGTCAGTTGGCACAACAAGAAACAAGTTTCAGTTGCTTTGTCAACCACCGAAGCGGAATACGTCGTCGCCGGTAGTTGTTGCGCTCAAGTCCTATGGCTTAAGCAGCAACTATTGGATTTTAATCTCAAACTAGATCGTGTTCCTATTTTCTGTGACAATACAAGTGCTATTAACCTCACCAAAAATCCTGTGTTACATTCTCGCACCAAACATATCGAAATTCGACACCATTTTCTGAGGGATCATGTAGAGAAAGGTGATGTTGTTTTTGAACACGTTGACACCAAAAATCAACTAGCAGACATTTTCACAGAGCCGCTAGCCACTGAACCTTTCTTTCATATCCGTCGAGAACTTGGCATTCTCGACATTTCAGATCGGGTATAAAAATTGCTTATTTTGTCTTACTTCATTTACAATCACACTCTTGTACTTCTAACAAGTTAAGTTTTGTTGCAAGCACAAGTATATGGTTATCAAGCGTTTCCAGTATAGAGGTGATGTTGTTCCATATTCTTTCTCTCTCAAAATATTCATGATTCATTAGTGTATCTCTTGACCAATATTGTACATATATGACATTTGCTACTAGTATTATGTGTTAGGATGCAAGTTGTGTTGTGGCATTGTAAGTAGGCATCAAATGTGGCATTATATATGACATAAATTGAAAATCTGCATTTTTGCTCACTTTGAGTCGACCAAAACAGAGCAGCGGTCAACGCACGCTGTTCACTTTTAAATTTGTCAAAAAATCAAACAGTATGCGTCGACGCATGCAGGAGTATGGTCGACGGCTCACGCAAAAATTCAGATTTTTTCTGTTGAAAAACGTTCCATCTTCCTACACTCTAATTTTAATGTGCATTATACATTAATTGTGCATTGGTATCACATTTTTAGTAAGTTGCATCTACTCATTCCTAGTGTCCCCTTGTCTCCTCCTCTTTCCCAAAAACCCTAATCTCCATCTATAAAAGGTTTAATCCTCATCTCCTCCAAATTACTTCAACAATTCTCTCAAAATCCTTGCTTACTACCTCTACCAAATCTCCACAATCATCATCCATGGCCTCACTATTCCGCAGAAATACCGGCAAAAGATCATGGGCTTCAACATCTGTTTCACTACCCATTACGGTTGTATCTTTGGTTCCACCACCTGTTGTTGACAACTTCAACAAAGATATTGGCAAGAGATCAGTTGTTCCGCAACATGAATTCTACAAAGCAACGGCGGAACGCATGCATCTCACTTAAGTCATGGCTCTGCTAGAGTTTCAAGGATTTGTAAACTTCCTTGAATGCAACACCAAATACAGTGAAGACTTAGTATGTGTGTTCTACACTTGCCTGCATGACAAGTTTCAGGGTCAGGATTTTCACACCACTATCGGCAATACACAGGTAAACTTGAATTCTGAAGTTTGGAGTAAATATTTTGATTTAACAGTGGCTGCTGATGAACATCCTCCTCATGAGGTAACCGATTCTCGCACCGTGCCTGAATATGAATTTAAGAGTGCCTTAAATGATATGCTCAAAAGACCTTATCCGGATAATATTGTAAACAGTGATGCTTTTCCCAAAACTGTTACGGCTGGTAAACTCCAAACAGGGGAGCGCATCCTTCAATGGATTGTGGCTCGCATCATGCGGCCGAAGAAAGGTGGTTTGTCCTGAGTTGAACAGGCTGAGGTACATCTTATATACATTCTGAAAAATAGGATTAAAATCAACTGGCCTTATTACATCGCCAGTAGAATATTTGCTTTGAGAGATTCAGGCAGAAGAACTGCTCTTGCTTATGGGTCTTTTATTTCAGAGGTTCTCACCGCGGCTAACATTGTGTATCCATCATTTCCATGTGTCTCCATATCTTCCGACAAAGAATTCAGCACGAAAACTTTTTCCATGATGGGCTACTTTTGGTGTGATGAACGACGATCCTACAGGTTTGTTCGCAAAGCAAATATTCCTCGGGTTGTTGAAGACTCTGATGAAAGTTCTGAAAGGGAGGACGAAGAACAAGAGAAACAGGTAGTTGAAGACGAAAATAAAGCGGAACAGGTACAAGAACCAGCATATGAGACACATGATAATTACTACCAGCCAGACCAACATGAGTTCACAAATATTGATTGGCTTCATCACAGAACTCCACCTGACGAAGAAGAAGAAGGATACACTAATCAAGGATGGGGTGAGTGGCAGTACACATGCTGGACCACTCTGGGCAAATATTATAATCCATACCATGGCTATCCTCAAGAACATCAACCTCCTCAATCTTCTTCATCTCCTCCGCAGTCAGACAACTCTGAAATTCTCAACATGCTACAGTCCATGCAGTTGGACCAACAAAACTTTATGAGAAATCAAGATACGCAGATGGAACTGAAGGTGAGAAAATACTTAGAAGGGGGGTTGAATAAGTATATAGAAAAACTTATGGCAATAAAAACTCAAAGATTTTTATCCTGGTTCGTTGAACTCAACTACTCCAGTCCACCCTATCAAGAGTGATTTGTCTTTCTCAACAAGGACTTAATCCACTATTAATCAACTGATTACAATAGCAAGCACTAAGAGCAATTGTTCTTAGTCTTCTCAAGAACTACTGACCATAATTGGGTCTTCTCAAGGAACTTTTACAATTAAATGTAAGAACTAAACAAGTGTTTGAATGCTTCTAAGTAAGCTATATCACAACTGTGATTTTACACTTAAGTTAAGAACGTATGAAATAAAATTCAGCAATGAGAATAAATTGTATGAGAGCTTTTAATGAATTTCTTTCAATAATACGTCAACTGAAGAAGAGTGTTGGAGACTTGCTTTTATAGGCACAGAAGTCCAAATTGTTTTCACGTTGAGGACTGTGTACTGAAAAGGGCTGTAGCCTTTTTGTCTTCACATCACTTGACCTTTCCTAGAAGTAGAATGCACAGAGAAATCCTTTTTTCTGTGTTCTTGTGTCTAGCATAAATGCGAAAAGAGTCATTTGGCCAAACCAACAGACATAACTTTGAATTCTTCTTCAACAAGTTTCTAATGCTCAGCAAATAACATCAGAGCCTTGAGTGATCAGAGTCTTTGATGTTCATCAGAGTTTGCTGAATCAGAGCAATGCAGCAAGTGTGCTTCAGCATGTAATTTCATTAGAGCAGAGTTTTAGGAATCAGATCCTCAGTACTTGCAGCGTACAATACCATCAGAGTCTTCTGAAAAAACTGTTCTTGAAATTCTTCATACAAAAGTCTTCAAACTATGCTCCAGATGCTTCTGTAGCTTCTGCTTTAAATCCTTCTATAGGCAGCGCTCAGAATCTTCTGTAGGCAGCGTTCAGATTCTTCTAATGGATGCTTCTGACGCTTCAGAGCCTTGCATAGTTCCATGTTCAGATCCAATTTGTTTTCAAAAGTATATTAACTTTAATATCTGCAGCAAACATACTTGAACAAATTTTAGAGTATATAATTTCTTAATACAAAATTTCATAAGAGTTATCATCAAAACATAGAGATACAATTAAGAACCAATTTGTGTTCTAACAATCTCCCCCTTTTCGATGATGACAAAAACATAAGAAATTTTGTTCAATAAATCAATAATTATAACTCCCCCTGAATTGAATACTTAGAAAGAATATAAACTTCCCTTTTTTTCATTAGTATTCTTTTCAGAATCAGAGCCTGATTGTTCCAAAAAATAAGATCTTGACTTGGATAAATGTTTCAGAATCCGTGCCTGATTGGATAAAGCTTGATCTGGGGATCTCAGAGTTACTTTAAAGAATTTGTCAGACTTTTCATATGTTCTGAAATACTAAGAGTTCACGTTAGTTATAATTAGATATGTCTGAATTTCATTTAGGTAGAGTTTATTTGAACAACCAGATCCATTTTCTCCCCCTTTTTGTCATAATCAAAAAGAATTATAAAGACAAAATAAAAGGAAATAGAGAAAAGATACATTCAAGTATAGAAAACAACAGAGTCATTCATTCATTCATTCAGATAAAAAACAACAGACAAATCATCAGATAATAAAGTCAAGTACATGTGCACAAACATCAGATACAAAAAATATTAGACTAGGTTTGCTTGGAAAGAATCATCTTCAGAAGTTGAGTGATTTCAGATGAGGATTCTTCTTGATTAGACATCCATTTTGCCAAGTGCTCATTCTTCTGATCTTGCTTAGCCATCCATGACTTGATCTTAGATTGCCCAACTTCCAATACTGTAATCTTATCTTCTAAGTCTGGGTTCTCTTTCTTGATCTCAGATGAAGAAGATGGAGCAGATTCTGATGCAGGTGCAGAGTTAATAACCATTTGAGTTGTAGAGTCTGGATCTACAGATGCAGAGGGTGTGTCTACAATTGTCAGAGACAATGGATTTTCTTCAGAAGCAGATTCTGCAAAAGCTTCTGTAGCAGATACTTCAGAAGATGAAGGAACATCCTCAAGAAGCAAAGGTGCTGATCTTTTCATGTTCCGTACCATGGTTATGGCAGTCTCAACAAACCTAATCTTCGCATCATCAGAACATACATTCTTCAAATTTGAAGAAACTGTATTGAATCTGGAAATGAAGCTATTCCAGATAGCATCAGATTCAGCTGAGTTCATGGTTGACAAGCATCTTTTCTGTATAGAGCCTAAAGTCATCTTTATTTCTTTCAGAAAATTAGCAAATAGTATATCAACATTAAGCCTTGGTTTGGGTTTGAGAAGGGTTTCCAGAGTGAGAGGCTTGGGTTGAACAGATGGTGCATGTATGGTAAATTTTGGAATGATGAACAGAGGACGAGGGTAGGAAGGAAAAGATGGATGGTCAGATGGAGTGGGAGTTTTGGATCTGGATAAGGCATGAACCAGAAATGGTTTTACACGTGATGCATAGGAAACAACATCAAATGTAGTGGAAGAATAGGGAATGAAGACAGATTTATCAGACAATAGAGGTTCTTATAAAGTGATATCTGGTAATTGCTCAATTTTGGTTTGAAGATCAGATGGAAGAATGGTTGAAGAAATGGGTTTGAAAGGAGTGATTGTGTAAGATGATTCTATTCTGGTATAGAAATGTTTAAGCTTTAAACCAGAAGGAAGTGGATCAGAGGGATGTGGTTTAAAGGAAGCAATTGAAACAAACTCAGATGTCCTGGGTGTGGGTGTTGGAGTGGGTTCAGGAATAATAGCATCAAATGAAACAGGTGGATCTGATTGCTTGGGTTCATATCCTCTGAGAGAGGGGGTGAGCTAACCTGTGGATGCACATCAGATTCAGACGAATCAGATGAGGTGGTTGGGGTACAAGATGTAGAAGGTACTTCAAACACAGTCTTGAGAGGTTGAATGTTCAGAACCTCATAATCAGGTATATTTGACTCAGCAGGATTGGATTGTTCTGGTTGAGGATTAGAAGATGTGGATTTTGGTGGTTCAGATGCAACTGGTTCAGATTGTATTGGTTCAGGTTCAGAGGGTTGTTGAATTTCATGTTGTTGTGTTGGAATTAGTTCTGTTGGGTTTGTTGTTTGTGGTTCAGATTGTATTGGTTCAGGTTCAGAGGGTTGTTGAATTTCAGATGATTTAAGTGGTGTTGGGGGAACAGGATTAGATGTTGTAGGTGGTTCAGAGGTTTGAGATGGACAAGAAGTTGTTTGAGTTTTAGAAGGAGGAGGTTTTGGAATAGAACTAATAATTGATATATCTACTACATTTTCAAAAATATAAGGTAAAGATGTTTTAGTACCTTTTATCTTTATGCGTTTGGTAGGAACAGAGGGAACTTCTCCAGAAGCTTTTCTCTTTATCTGCCTCTGTGGTTTTTCAGCTACTTTTTGTTTCTTCTGAGCAGCAGCTTCTTCTGCCTCTAACTGTCTTCTCTTTCTCATGTTCTCCTCATACACATCTAGAATAGGTTCTCTTGCTCGTATCAGAATATCTGCAGGAACAGGTGTTCCATCTGCCTTGCACATTTCAATATACCTAAGAATAATATCCATAGGTTCTTCAGCACCAAAGATTGGAAAGTCTTGAACTGGAATCCTTCTCTGACTTACTTCAGCAACATTTAGCTTCTTAGGAGCAGTTGTGAGCTCATCTACAACTTTTAGTCTATGGAGACTCTTTCCATTCAAAGGTTTTCCAATTATTGACTCAAGCTCTTCTTTAACTCCAGCTTCATATAGAGCAGCTACCAGACCATTCTCTGTCAGAATGTCTGAGATCAATCTTCCAAAAGGAATCCACGTCCTGATCTTCTGTCCCTTAGACTTAATGGATTCTCTGGATGCATTGATGTGATTCCACAGATGCATGAAGAGAATGTATGGCAGATCCACTTTGGTACTCTGACTTAAGCAGTACATGAAATACAGTTGTTCATTGTTCACATAATCTAGAGAATTTGTTGATTTTCTGTGGTTGATGCAGCCCAGAAAAATCTTTGCCCAGATTTTGTAGTCAGGTTTCAAATCCTTGAATTTATTTGAAGCTTGTCCAGAAGAAATCACTTCAGCATACACTTCTTCCATATCCACACGCCCAGCTGGCAGATGACAAACTCCATCAGTTTCCTCATACCCAATGAGTTTTCTGATGAGATCTTCAGAGATTATGATCTCTCTTCCCAGAACAGAAGATAGGATGAACTTAGGGTAAACAGATGCATGAATCCAAAATTCCTTCACTAAGTGTGGATACACTGGTCCAAATAATCTATCAAAATACTTTACCCAGCCTTGAGCACTAATAATGGAACGCAAATCAAATCCATTTTCAGCCAAAGAATCAAAATCCACCATTGATTCACAAAGAACTTCCAGCTTATCAACAGGGGTTAATAAGGTTCTTTCAGGTTCCTTAAATGGAGTAACTCCCATGTTTGATGACGCAACTGCAGCCATTGATGATTGAAACTGTGCTGAGGTTGAAAATGATGTTGCCATTGCTGAAGATGAAGAAGATTTGGATGAAGGTTTAGGGTTTTGATGGAGTCCAAATAGCAAACAGAAATGCATATATTGTTTGTTAAGTGAAAAGTGTGAAATGGTGTGATTTATGGTATTTATAGAGAAAGATTAGGGCACATAAATAGACACATTCATCACGTTCTCAAAAAGCAATTAATAGCATTTAATGAAAAGAATAATAATCATTTCAAAGCATTAATTGATTCTGACAATTTGGGGGGAAAACCAAGATTTTAACTATTCAAACAATACCTCAAATGTCTTTTCAGTATTGTGCACGCCATCTTTTCAAATTCAGAGTGACACGTGTTTGCTTGCATGTGCTTCTGAATTCTCTTGAGAAATGAAACGTTAGCCAATATTCAGATCCTCTGAGATTTGTTAGTTCAGATACACAAAAATAATAATAATAATTCAAGAATTCAAATAAATGACAGATGAAATACTTCAGAGTTTTAAACATTTTGCATCTGAGAAGTTTGCTTCTGATAAATATCATTCTGGAAAAAATCCATACCAATATTTTTTAGAATAAACTTGAACCTATCTTCCGCAAGGGGTTTTGTGAAAATATCAGCCCACTGATGATCTGTATCAACAAAGGCTAAGTTTATAATAACCTTCTGAACATAGTCCCAGATAAAATGATGTTTAATTTCTATATGTTTTACCTTAGAGTGTAAAATAGGGTTTTTAGACAAACATATAGCAGAAGTATTATCACAGAATATAGAAATATTACTCTCAAAGATCTGATAGTCTTCTAGCTGACTTTTCATCCAGAGCATCTGCGTGCTACATCCAGCAGCAGCAATATATTCTGCTTTTGTAGTTGATAGCGCAATTTTAGGTTGCTTCTTGTTGTACCAGGAGATTAAATTTCTTCCTAGATATTGACAACTTCCAGAAGTACTTTTTCTTTTCACTCTGTCTCCAGCGTAATCAGCATCACAAAATCCAACTAATTTGAAATCATCAGATTTTCTGTAACACAAACCCACATCAGAAGTACCTTTCAGATACCTTAGAATCCTCTTAACAGCTGTTAAGTGTGATTCTCTAGGATCTGATTGGAATCTTGCACACAAGCATACACTGAATAAAATGTCAGGTCTAGAAGCAGTTAAGTAGAGAAGAGATCTTATCGTACCTCTGTAGAGTTTCTGATCAACTTTCTTACTTACCTCTTCTTTACCAAGAGTACTTGTTGGATGCATAGGAGTCTTTGCCATCTTACTATCAGTCATGTTAAACTTCTTCAGAAGTTCTTTAACATATTTGGTCTGATGAATGTAAGTGCAATCTGGAGTCTGGTTGACTTGAATTCCCAGAAAGAATCTCAATTCTCCCATCATGCTCATCTCAAATTCAGCCTGCATACATTGAGCAAACTCCTTTCCCAGCATAACATTGGTAGATCCAAATATAATATCATCCACATATATTTGACAAATTAACATATCTTTCTTAAATGTTTTACAAAAGAGTGTTGTGTCCACTTTGCCTCTGATAAAAATTTTCTCCATAAGAAAATTGCTTAATCTCTCATACCAAGCTCTGGGAGCTTGTTTTAAACCATAAAGAGATTTCTTTAGTTTAAAAACATGTTCTGGAAATTTTTCACTTTCAAAACCAGGAGGTTGGTGAACATAAACTTCTTCTTCTATAATTCCATTTAGAAAGACACTTTTAACATCCATCTGATATAGAGTGATGTTATTCTGTGCAGCAAAAGAAATGAGTAAATGAATAGACTCTAACCTGGCTACAGGAGCATAAGTCTCTGTATAATCAATTCCTTCTTGCTGGCTATAACCTTGAGCAACAAGCCTTGCTTTGTTTCTTTCAACTTCTCCTTTTTCATTCAACTTGTTTCTGAAGACCCATTTAGTTCCAATTATGTTGAATCCTTTTGGTCTTGGAACTAAATCCCAAACGTCATTTCTTGTGAACTGATTGAGCTCTTCTTGTATGACAATTATCCAGTCATTGTCTTGCAGAGCTTCATCCACAGAAGTTGGTTCAATAACTGACACCAACCCAAATAATGACGCTTCAGATGATCTGAGGAAGGATCTTGTTCTTATTGGGTCATCTTTCTTTCCAATGATCACATCCTCTGGGTGAGAGGCCTTGATTCTAGAAGATGATCCTCTAACATTTGATTCTTCAGAAATGTTCAAGTTGTTCATTTGAGAAGCTAAAGGAATTGCATCTGGCGTTGCTTCTGGTTCCTTCACTTGAGCTTTTTCTGCCTCTGAGCCTTCAGAGTCTGTGAGAATTACTTCTCTATCTGCAGAACTTTCAAACTACTTTGGCTTTTCAATGCCAAGCTTATCATCAAATCTAACATGTATAGATTCCTCCACAATATGTGTTTCATTATTGTATACTCTGTAGCCTTTAGAGCGTTCAGAATACCCAAGCATGAAACACTTCTGTGCTTTAGAATCAAACTTGTTAAGATTCTCTTTAGTGTTCAACATATAACATATACATCCAAAAGGATGAAAATAAGAAATGTTGGGCTTTCTGTTCCTCCACAATTCATAGGGAGTCTTTTCCAGAAGAGGTCTTACAGACACTCTGTTCTGAATATAACATGTTGTGTTTATTGCTTCTGCCCAAAAGTGTTTTTCCAGATTAGTCTCGTTGATCATGGTTCTGGCCATTTCTTGCAGAGTTCTATTTTTCCTCTCTACAACTCCATTCTGTTGTGGAGTTCTAGGGCAGGAGAAATCATGAGCAATGCCATTTTCATTAAAATATTTTTCAAAATATTTGTTTTCAAATTCACCACCATGATCACTTCTGACTTTAATAATTTTAAAATCTTTTTCATTCTAGACTTGTTTGCAGAAGTCAAAGAACACAGAATGTGACTCATCCTTGTGTTTTAGGAACTTTACCCATGTCCATTTTCTATAATCATCAACAATGACTAATCCATACTTCTTCCCTCTGATGGATGCAGTTTTCACTGGTCCAAACAGATCAATGTGAAGTAACTCTAATGGTCTTGAAGTTGAAACAACATTTTTTGATTTAAAAGAAGATTTAGAAAATTTTCCTTTTTGACATGCTTCACAAAGAGCATCTGAGTTGAACTTCAACTTAGGAAGTCCTCTGACCAGATTGAATTTATTAATCTAAGATATACGTCTCATATTAATATGCCCCAATCTTCTGTGCCAGACCCATTGCTCATCATTAACAGACATAAGGCATTTAACATTTTGAACCTTAAGTTCTGAAAGATTGATTTTGTAAATGTTGTTCTTCCTCTTTCCATTAAACAGGATTGAGCCATCCTTCTGACTAACAGCTTTGCAACATTGTTTATTAAAGATTATGTCATAACCATTGTCACTTAATTGACTTATGGACAATAGATTATGCTTTAATCCTTCTACAAGTAAAACATTAGATATAGAGGGAAGGTTACCATTGCCAATAGTACCATAGCCAATAATCTTGCCCTTCTGATTCCCTTCAAACTTCACTTCTCCTCCAGATTTAAGCTCCAGGCTTTGGAACATAAACCTTTCTCTCGTCATGTGACGTGAGCAGCAATAGTCCAGGTACCATGACTGACGTCTTGACTTTTCTACTAAATACATCTGCAACAGGGATTATCTTATCCTTAGGTACCCAGATCTTTTTGGGTCCTTTTGGGTTTGTTGCCTTGAAATTCTGTCTGAACTTCTGTCTTTTTACAACAGTTTTGTTCTGATTGACTTTTGGATTAAACACAGGAACGTTCTGATCAGAACGTGTGTGTTTAATATCATTTAGATGAACAAACTTAAAATGAGAGTATAAGGGAGTCTTCTTAATGATAAGCTTATCAACAGGCATTGGATTTAAATCCTTTCTAGAGGAAGATTCATATCCAATTCATTTCCTGTTGTTTATGCTAACTCCATAGATCATTGAAGCCATCTTGCTTCTATCTATGCTTTTAGCCAGAAACTTCTGAAAGTTGAAGTCATATTCTTCTAAAATATTTTTGCATTTAGACTTAGTTTCAGATTCAGAGTCTTGTTGAGCTTTTTCAAAATTGGTTTTCATTTTCAAATTATTTTCTTTTAGCTCAGCAACTTCTGACCTTAACAGATTATTCTCAGATCCAAGATTGCATTTAAGCTTCTTGCATTTGAGCTTAATCTAGTTATAGTTTTTTAGGACTTCTGATAAGACTTTAATAAGCTCTTCCCTAGTGAGATCAGAAAGTACCTCTTCTGAGTCAGATTCAGAATCAGATTTAGATCCAGATGATCCTTCATTCTAATCTTCCACGCTTGACTATCAGAGCCATGTTGGCGCATTCATCTTCAGATTCTGATGAGGATCCAGATTCATCTGAACCATCCCATGTTGCCATTAGAACCTTCTTCTTTTTGTCAAACTTCCTCTTTGGATTTTCCTTTAGAATTTTTGGACATTCATTCTTGTAATGGCCAGGTTCTTTGCATTCAAAGCAAACAACCTCCTTCTTTCCAGATCTTTTTGGTCTAGAGGACTCCTTGCGTTGATCTGGCTTCTTGAAGTTCTTGAACTTCCTCTGCTTGTGCTTCCAGAGTCTGTTGATTCTTCTGGACAACAAGGACAGTTCATCTTCTTCTTCAAAATAAGACTCTTCAGAACTCTCTTCTAACACCTGCAATGCTTTAACAGATTTGTTAGATTTTAAGGCAATTGACTTACCTTTCTTTTAAGGCTCATTTTCCTCAAGTTCAATTTCATGGCTCCTCAGTGAGCTGATTAGTTCCTCCAATGTGATCTTGTGTAGATCCTTAGCTAGCTTCAGAGCAATGACCATAGGTCTCCATCTGATAGGTAAGCTTCTGATAATCTTCTTCACATGATCAGCAGTTGAGTAGCTTTTGTCCAGCACTTTTAGACCAGTTGTGAGGATCTGGAATCTAGAGAACATAGTTTCTATAGACTCAGATTCTTCCATTTTGAACGCTTCATACTTCTGTATTAGCGTCAGAGCCTTGGTCTCTTTAAATTGTAAGTTTCCTTCGTGAGTCATCTTCAAAGACTCAAACATGTCAAATGCAGTTTCTCTGTTGGTGATCTTCTCATACTCAGTATGAGATATTGCATTTAACAAGATTGTTCTAGCTTTGTGATGATTTCTGAACTCCTTCTTTTAGGCTTCAGTCATTGATTTTCTATCAATTTTCTTGCCATCCCCATCAGTGGGATGAACATACCCATCAATGACCAAGTCCCATAAATCAGCATCATAACCAAGGAAGAAACTTTCTATTTTGTCCTTCCAATAGTCAAATTTCTCCCCATCAAACATAGGGGTTTTTGTGTTGATTCTATCCCTTTCTTCATATCTGTTGTTGCTGTTAGATTTTGAAGTTTCAGCCATAATAACAACCAAATATATATCAAAGTTTTCTCACTAGATCTTTTCTGTCACTGTGAAGTGGTAGCACACACAGAACCGGAGCTCTAATGCCAACTAAAGGTGAGAAAATACTTAGAAGGGGGGATTGAATAAATATATAGAAAAACTTATGGCAATAAAAACTCAAAGATTTTTATCCTGGTTCGTTGAACTCAACTACTCCAGTCCACCCTATCAAGAGTGATTTGCCTTTCTCAACAAGGACTTAATCCACTATTAATCAACTGATTACAATAGCAAGCACTAAGAGCAATTGTTCTTAGTCTTCTCAAGAACTATTGACCATAATTGGGTCTTCTCAAGGAACTTTTACAATTAAATGTAAGAACTAAACAAGTGTTTGAATGCTTCTAAGTAAGCTATATCACAACTGTGATTTTACACTTAAGTTAAGAACGTATGAAATAAAATTCAGCAATGAGAATAAATTATATGAGAGCTTTTAATGAATTTCTTTCAATAATACGTCAACTGAAGAAGAGTGTTGGAGACTTGCTTTTATAGGCACAGAAGTCCAAATTGTTTTCACGTTGAGGACTGTGTACTGAAAAGGGCTGTAGCCTTTTTGTCTTCACATCACTTGACCTTTCCTAGAAGTAGAATGCACAGAGAAACCCTTTTTTTCTGTGTTCTTGTGTCTAGCATAAATGAGGAAAGAGTCGTTTGGCCAAACCAACAGACATAACTTTGAATTCTTCTTCAACAAGTTTCTAATGCTCAGCAAATAACATCAGAGCCTTGAGTGATCAGAGTCTTTGATGTTCATCAGAGTTTGCTGAATCAGAGCAATGCAGCAAGTGTGCTTCAGCGTGTAATTTCATTAGAGCAGAGTTTTAGGAATCAGATCCTCAGTACTTGCAGCGTACAGTACCATCAGAGTCTTCTGAAAAAACTGTGCTTGAAACTCTTCATACAAAAGTCTTCAGACTATGCTCCAGATGCTTCTGTAGCTTCTGCTTCAGATCCTTCTGTAGGCAGCGCTCAGAATCTTCTGTAGGCAGCGTTCAGATTCTTCTAATGGATGCTTCTGACAATTCAGAGCCTTGCATAGTTCCATGCTCAGATCCAATTTGCTTTCAGAAGTATATTAACTTTAATATCTGTAGCAAACATATTTGAACAAATTTTAGAGTATATAATTTCTTAATACAAAATTTCATAAGAGTTATCATCAAAACATAGAGATATAATTAAGAACCAATCTGTGTTCTAACAGGAACAAATCCGAGCTGAGATACGTACACAAAATGAACGGTTAAATTCCTTTTCCACAAGGATGGATGCCCGCTTTTAGGGTCTCGCTGCATCAACTGAGAGGCAGGAGATGGACATTTCAAACAGCCTCAATCACCTCAATTTGTCTGTGGAAGCATTGTCGACTACTCTGATCCTTACCGCAATCTGGATGTTGCGTACAGAGGGAGGGGCCGGGGACGGGGATATTAGATGCATGATTGCATATTTTCATTGTCTTTGATGTGTTATTTTTTTTGTTATGGTTGTTGGAATATTAGGCCCATTTGAATGTTTTCGATATACTTTATCTATTAATTGCTTTACTCTTCCATTTTCAATATTATGTGTGAATATTGGTAAGTGATTAATTATCACATGCTGAGTATTTTTGTTAATTGTTATTATGTCAATCTTTACCTTCTCCATCTCTTTTTGATGTTGTCAAAGGGGGAGAAAGGCCAAGTAGATCACCACAACTCTTTCACATTATTCTTCCATGAAAGTGCAGGATTACAAAAGAAAGGGGGAGTTTGTGCTACTATTTTAATAATTGTGCAATGTTGTTCTCACTAGCTTCGCGCAGGTTGTCATCATCAAAAAGGGGGAGTATGTGAGGGCAAAATGTCACACAACATATGTTCTCAAGTTTCGATGATGACAAAGTACAACCTTGGATCAATAGGAGCTGTAAATTTCACCCAGAGGAAAATTGCAATACTTAACCATATCATATCCTTCCTATAACCTTTTAATTTGTCATATTATCATCCGCAAAACACGTGATAAATATTCAGTCGTGACAAAACGCACGAAACAACAATTGATCATTTTTTTGCAGGTTTTGAAGCTATGAGTCGACCACCAGTCAGCGTACAACCCAATTCACTTTCCCACGGGTCAGCGCATGGAAGCTATGAGTCGACCACCAATCAGCGCACAACCCAATTCACTTTCCCACAGGTCAGCGCATGGAAGCCATGAGTCGACCATCAGTCGGCGCATGAAGACTTCACACTTCCCACGGGTCAACGCACGCTGACCTATGGTCGACGCATACTGTTGGGTTTTTGATATTGCCAAAATCTACAGGCCATGCGTCGACGCATAAACCTGCTATGATCGACCGTTCGCGCGTTGTTAAGTATTTTTTCACTGTGTTTGAAATCCTGTTGTGTTAGTTAATTGGCTTATTACTATAAATAGTAGGTTGTTCATTTTAACTCATTAACAATTGAATTTTGAGTAAATTGTGAAAACAAGAAAAGTGAAATAGGTGCCTACATTTCTCTTCATCTTCATCCTCAAACAACACACAACACTGCAACTACACACAACCATTTTTGGAGTGCTTTGTGTCTCGTTCAAGGTGATAAGGTTCCAATCCGTTGAGTGGAAATCGGGTTCGGGTGGAGAATTGTGGTAGGTTTTTCTTGAATAAAACCTTGAAGGTTTTGCCCTCCAAGATTCTACGAATTTGGGGTTTTTTTGATACGAATCGTCTCTACCAACATTCAGCGGTGCGAAGGTGATTGAGAAACGAAAGATTTCATCAATCTAGTAGCTAGGGCTGTGAAGTGTTGAAGGGAGTTCCGGGTTCGATTCGTTGGTGTCTAAGATCAGCCGGACCGAGGGTTTGAAGAACTGGAAGTTATTCAACAAAGGGGCTGGAATCGGAGGTCAATTCACAACGATCGAAGGTCTTGATTCTACTCGAATCAAGGAGCAAGAATGATAGCATCATCAACATCTATAGGGATTGTTTGTATTATTGCTTATCAACTCTTGTATAGACTACTACAACTCTACAGGTGATATCTATTGTAAATCATCTCAATTCTATTTTTAGAATTGAGGGCAGACGTACCCCGAAGCGAGGACGGCGGGGGAACTGCCTCAACAAATCTTTGTCTTCTTTATTTTTCAGCATTTTCATTTTCAGCTTAAAAATTAAGTGATTTTAGTTTAAGCAATTTTATTGATTCGAGCATTGAATTTAGTAAGTAACTGGTACTGTTTAAACTTGAGTACAATAAACAATTGTACAAGGATTTTAAAGTTACTTACTTAAGTCAAAATCCACTTGGAGTGTTCAGCACACCAAGTGTTCGATAAATTGCCTGAACCAAAACTTACTTAGTATACTTGCTATATTTTGGTGGGTTGTGTTGAGCATTGGAACTAGCACTACTAATTAGTAGTGAAACAAATTGATTAGTGTGACTAGTGTATTGAATCTACTCTTCTTTTATTATCATATCCGTTAGCTTAACGCATATCCGATCTTCTAATAATGGTTCGTTTTAGACGTGTTTTTCCAAGGCCGCTTCCGCACTTAAAAATATTTTTAAAACCAATTTTAAATTGGTAAGCGCCGACTCAAATTTTAATTGGGATCTATTCAACCCCCTTCTAGATCCGGGTCATCGTCTAACATGATTCATTGTTGTTGAGCTGGTATCCGAAGTGTAACTTAAACCGATCACGAGACTGTGTGAGCTCGCCCTTTTCAAAATAAGGAGTTATTTTGGTTCTATCGACTCTTTTCTTTCGAGTCTTCTCTAGGCTCTATGCATGGAGTGTAGAGGTTAGTTGATCTAGAATGAGTACAAAGTTGATATAAATATATAATATAAAATTTGTTAATGTAGGTTGAAGTATTTTGACTTTGAAATAAATAGATCATACAAAGGTTGATGTAGACGTACTATCGCAATATTTAAATAAAAATTTTATTTTATTTTTTGACTAACTTTATTAATATTAAATAAAAAAATACTTTAAGATATTTATTTTATTTCTAGCAAGCTTCGGTAAAAATAGAGTTGTAAATATTAATGACTATTTTATTTAATTTTATTTTTCGACTAACTTTATTAATATTAAATAAAAAAGTATACTTTAAGATATTTATTTTATTTCTAGCAAGCTTTGGTAAAAATAGAGTTGTGAATGTTAATGACTATTTTCCTATAATATTTTTTTAAAAAAATATTGATATAAATAATATTTGAGATTTTTTAATTAATATATTTTATTTATTATATTTAAATTCATCTAACTACTATTGATAAAAATATTATAATTAATATAATTAATTATTAATTTAAAAATTAGACAATCTTAAGTCCGACATCTACTCTATAATGAGACGTATGAAGTAAGAAAATAAGCTTAGTCCAAAAAAAGAAAAAGAAAATAAGGACAAAATAATTAGAATAAAAACAAATAATTAGCATTAAAAAAAAAAGTCTAAAATTTTGAATTCACTTGATGTGGCTTACATTAATTAGCTCCGATAAAGACACTTAAGTCGGTAACCCTTAAATCCGGCATAGTCACTTACGTCGGTAACCCTTAATCAGTACGTAACAACCACGCGCTACGTTCCGCGATTCAGCTTTCGTACCATAAGCTTATAACTCTTATATTAAATTTCATTCTGAATTTACTTTCCAAAACGAACAAAGAAAGAACACACACACAGATCCAATTCGTCAACGCCATTTCAAAAGCCACAAAAATCAAACACGGTAAACACAATTTCACAATTCTCTCTTATTATTATTAATTCAAATTGATCAATTATTATTTTTTTCGTTTTTTTTTAATTTGTTGAGATCGAATTTTGAATGGGAAAATTGTGTAATTTGCAGGGTAATTTAATGGAAAATTGTGTGTTACTGAATTTGGATTGATGTGCAATGCAGAGATCACGTAAAGCTCTTCTTTCAAGAAGAGCTTCTCTTGCTCATAACCCTATTAAAAGTTCTTCATCTGGAATAAGTTACAGTTTTTGTGAAGTTTCTTTGGTTTTTGTTTTGTGGGGGTTACTTGTTCTTTTCAGCTTATGGGTCCGTTACACAGGTATACTATATATCCTTTCTTTTTCTTCATTTCTTATCTTGTGTTTCATAATGTATTATTATTATGTTTAAGACAATTACTTCTGATATAAGCTATCTAGCATCGACTCCTATGAAAAAAACTGTGCCTATGTCCGCGTCCGACACATGCACCGACCTACACTTCTGATTATGTTTAATTTATTCATTTTTTCAAATTCACCGCGTCAGTGCTTAATAGGAAATAAGTTTATAAACTGGTTTTACTATGGATGAGTAGGTTAAATATAGAAATCTAATACGGTATTAGTCTATTGATTCACATCACCCATGGAATACATATCATTCCATTCTTCTCCACTCTATCCGATTTTAAATGATCCAAACAATGGAATACCATTTCAAACCATCTCATACCGCTACGCTCCATCCGATTACATCAATCCAAACAAAGCCTTAATGTTTTGAATCCAAACTATTGGGCTACTCCTTTGGGGTGTATGACAGATACTTGATGTGGACATCTCTTGTGATGTATATTTAGAATGGTTTGCTACATTGAGGGACTAGTTCCAAGTCCTAACTTATTTTTTCATATCGATAAATTAAAGTTGTTTTAATGAATTTGGATGGATCCCTTGCTCTTTTGTAATAGTGAACCAGTAAAGATCTCGTGCAAGATTGCATGGCTTTGGATGTGTCATTTGGTGAAGACTTTTCTTAAGATAGATAGACTTGTATGCGGGCACAGGCCTTAGCATAAAGGTTTCTTGTGACCTACAGGTCGCGGGTTTATATTCTGGAAACAACATCTCCTCCTGTGGAGGTTAAGACTCTATACATCGACACTGCCCGGACTCCAGCTGGTGGAAACTTCGTGCATTGTGCCTAGTGTTGTAAGATGCCAGTTGTTGCAGCACTGTAGTGCTATAGCGTAATGGAATTTGAACCAATTGCGACTGCATCGCAATACATTATTTAGGACAAAGTGGTATAAAATAGTACAGTTATCAAATATCAGCTATAGTGCTGTAGCGTAGTGTAATTTCAACGAAGTGCTATTTTTTGCAATCCGTAATTGACAACACGGATTATGCCTCCCGTTTTACATAGACTCGAATAAAATTTTGCTTTCATAAAGTGAGAACAATATTGCCGCACTGCCGCAGACATGTCTGATAGTCTTGTTGACCTGTTTATTATTTCTGTATGTAGATGGTTCTGAAGAGATTTCAGATGGAGTATCAAATTGGAAAAACCACGGATTTTGTGAAATCTCTGATACTGCTGATGAATATTTTATTAAAAGAAATGATGCCTGCATTCCGTCGGAGACTTTGTTATACTCTCAAGGTGGAGGTACTAAGGCTAATGGTTTAGTTGGTGAGTCACTCACGTTAGACTATGCAGTGCCCGGTGATTTTAATAAGGTAAGTACTGGTTCTGCCAATAGAGAGGAGCATGTTGTTGAGAGTTCTGAATCTGCTGTCAAACATGAAAATGATGTAAAAAAATCCGATCTCTTATCTCGGGCCGTGCCTCTTGGTCTTGATGAATTCAAGAGCAGGGCGATCAGTTCTAAAGTTAAGTCGGGCACTGGTCAATCTGGAAGTGTAATACATAGATTGGAGCCTGGTGGTGCAGAATATAATTATGCTTCAGCATCAAAGGGAGCTAAAGTTTTAGGTTCTAATAAAGAAGGCAAAGGTGCCTCTAATATCTTAAGCAGGGACAAAGACAAGTATCTTCGAAATCCATGTTCTGTGGAGGAGAAATTTGTCATTATAGAACTTTCAGAAGAAACCTTAGTAGATACTGTAGAAATAGCTAATTTTGAGCACCACTCTTCCAATTTGAAAGACTTTGAAATCCATGGAAGTCTGAACTTTCCAACAGATGTTTGGGTTTTCCTTGGGAATTTTACTGCCTCAAATGTGAGGCACGCTCAAAGGTTTGTTCTTAAAGAGCCAAAATGGGTGAGATACCTAAAGTTGCATCTTCAAAGTCACTATGGTTCAGAGTTTTATTGCACACTAAGTGTTGTTGAAGTCTTTGGTGTGGATGCCGTTGAGAGGATGCTGGAGGATTTAATAAATACTCAAGATAATTTATTTGCATCCGGAGAAGGAAATGATGATAAGAAGACAGTATCATCCCATCCCGATTCTGCTGAGAGTGAACATGTTCATGTTCATCAAAATATTATTGAGGGGATCAGTTCAGACCCTGCATCGGATGTCTCTTCTGGCAATCATGAGACGGCAAACACTAATGTTCCTGATCCAGTTGAAGAAACCCGTCAACAAGTTGGCAGAATGCCTGGGGATACTGTTCTCAAGATTCTAATGCAGAAAGTCCGTTCTCTAGACTTAAATTTATTTGTTTTGGAGAGGTATATGGAAGATCTAAACTCTAGATATGTCAATATTTTCAAAGAGTACGGCAAAGACATTGGAGAAAAAGATATACTTCTACAGAAGATCAAAGAAGACATTAGGAATCTCATTGGCCAGCAGGATGTTATAGTATGTTAATTCTATCCCGGATATTGTTGGCAATATTTGCAGGATATTGTTGGCAATATTTGCACTTGCTTAAATAAAATTCATTACTTTACTGCTTCTTATTCATTTTGGAAATGATTTGTTGCTCGTGCAGGCAAAAGATGCTAGGGATCTCAATTCTTGGAAGTCTCGAGTTTCTTTGCAGTTGGATCATTTACTTCAGGACAATGCTGCTTTGAGGTGAAAATTAACAATACAAAGTTTTTCATAGCTTCTCACCATATGATATGATCTCAGTAGCTAATTCAGGTCTAGTAACTAGTGTAAACTGCCAAGGTCTTTAAAACCGAAGGAATAATATCTCTGTCTCTCCCTTTCTTGGTCTTTCAATCAGGGTTTGATGGCTAGACCAGACTGGTCAGTCTGACAAAAAACTAGTGATTACTAACAATGGCTAAGAATTAGAATAAATCTTCCACCTAAGTGCGGCATTTGGATTGCCATCGTTGCAACCTTCAACAAGTTGACTGTTTTGGGTGTGAGATGATGAATTTAGTCGGCAAAGTGTGTAAAACTTGGGCAGTCCTCACCTAAATCTTACTAACAGGTTTTGTATGGTTGAGTTATGTCATATCCAAAAATTTAAAATGGTATCAAAGTGTGTTTAGATTTGTTGTTAGGCTTCCACGCGTCAAGACCATTGGGATTGGGCATGAGCATTGTTATTAAATGGCGACCATGGCAGAATGGTATGGCAAATTTTTTGACACCCTCCATAGCCAATTTCTGAAGGAATGATTGCCATGGCGGCGCCTTGGCCACAGTGCTGTGTTTATAGGGAGGATTTTTGGCCTTCCTCCATATTCTACCATCATCTTGACAGAGTTGCGTGTGAGGGTGTGTGTTGGAAATTCCGCCATAATTGCAGCATAAGTGAGTTTAGTTGCATTCATTCAGCCTCTAGGACCTTAATAGTTTTTGGTACGAGAGAATGGATTTAGTCCCATATTGTCTGAAATATGGCCTAAGAAGTGTTTATAAAGTTTTGGCTATTTTTAGCTTACAAGTTTGTTTTGTTGGGGTGTGAGGTTTTTTCTCCGAGGCACAGTCTCGTTGTAATCCTCCCGATTAATCCCCTGTTTCTGCATCCATTTCACTATTAGTTTCTTGACGTAGGATACATGTGTGGTGTGTTATGTGGCCAGTTTCGTGATACTCTTTAGAAAGCAAAACTATTTTTCCTTTAACAGATGATGCTTTCAATGATTTAGTTCTTTGGAATCTTAAAAATGTTTCTTAATATTTCAGGTTCGAAGTCGAAAAGGTCCGGGAGAAGCAGGTCTCTTTGGAAAACAAGGGTGTAATTGTGTTTTTATTATGTTGCATTTTTTCATTTATTGCTGTGTTATGGCTGTGTTTGGATATGGCTAAGAATATCTATAGAGCACTATTATGTGTTGATAGAACAGCTGACTCCAGGAATTTTTGTGCGGGCTCTTCCTGGTTTCTTCTATTATTTAGTTGTATCAGTATCATTTTCATATTAATTTTATAATAGTCCATTTTTGAGATATGTTTTTATCTTGTGTCAGATGCTCAGTGATGAAGTTGCTTCTTTTGATATTGATATTACAAACTTCCTTTTAATTTAATTTATAGTGGATGTAATTTTGATTTCAAGTTATGATGAAGTTGCTTGTTTATGATGAAGTAGCCTTCAAAACCTTCAAGCCACATAGAATCCACAAGACATGTGAACAACTTCTTAGTCATCCAATTCTACACTAGGTTGTCGATAGCCCGCTATAGCGGTGTAACATAAAAGTAGAGGACCTTAGCGCCACACTTTTGGGCTGTTAACAGCTATCCGCAATGGCGGAAATAGCATCTGCTATTTGTGGAGTCGTGGCGATGCAACAGTGGTTTTGTAGCGATCTACATAATGCTATTGTGAAGATGAGGGCAATACTGTAGTTTGAATTTTTTTTAACAGCAAATTGGTTTTTTTATTTGACTAATATAAGAAAATTTTACCTTATACCCTTACTTGTATCCTTATATCTCTACGTTTTATAAAAAATATCAATTATTTTAGCTAATTTATTATTTTATATTTTGAATTTTATTGTGTATTGGAGATGTTGCAAAAGACTTTTGATAATCATTGTTTATAACTTTTTTATATCGGAAGACTTTGCAAAATAGTTCCAGTAATCAATTTTTGTGTACCAGAAGACTTTGCAAAAGAATTTCGGTAGTCATTTTAAAAAATTTTTGTACCGAAAAATTTTACAAAAGAGTTCTGGTAGTCAATTTTTGTGTATTGGAAGACTTTGGAAGAGTTCTAGCAGTTATTTTTTAAACTTTTTTTTATATTGAAATACTTGCAAAAGAGTTTCGGTAGTCAATTTTTATCTCTCAGAAGACTTTGTAAAAGAGTTTCGATAATCGTTTTTTAAAATATTTTTTAACTCTTATTTTGTATACGGAAGACTTTGCAAAAGCGTTCCGGTAATTAATTTTTGTTTACTGAAAAATTTTACAAAAGAGTTACAGTAGTTATTTTTTAAAACACATTTTAATTTTATTTTGTGTATCGGAACTCTTTGTAAAGATTTCTGGTACGTAAAATAAAATTTTAAAAATATAATGATAAATTAGTTAAAAATATACTAGAATAAAATTGATATTTTATATAAAATATAAGATAATAGAGATAAAAGTAAAGTTATGCGGTAAAAATTTTCTAATTTTGATACTCAAGTCTGCAAGCGGTGGATCTTTTGACCCAAAAAATTGTTGTTCTCTCTGTTTGCAATTTTTCTTCTTCCACATTCTTCTCAAATTAAGAAACATTCCTCTTTCTCATCCATTCTTCTCAAATAAGCAAGCATGTATCTTTCTCGTCCAATTCTTCCATGTTCCTCTTCACTTATTCATCTTTTTCTTCACTTTCTCATCCATTCACATCTATTTTTCTCTTGTTTTATTGATTTCTCGTCTATTAGCAACTATGACATCATCTTCTGTTGCAAACCGTCCGACTATGACATCATCTTCTGTTGCAAACCATCCGATCTCGGGCGATTTGGCTGGAACGGCCAGCCACGGCGTGAGTAGTGGGGAGCGTAGCGGCATTTGAAGATGCTAGCAATTTTTCCGTTTTCATTTTATTTGTTAATTTTTATTTAAAATTACTATTTTACCCTTACTTTTTAAATTGTTAAAAACTCTTTTTCTCCTCTCGTGTTCACGTGTACGTATCAATTCTTTCTCTGCTCGCTGTGTCGTTCCAATTTTTTGTTTTTAATACATTTGTGGTATTTGTTCTCCTCCTATTTGGTTTCTTTTTTTTTTATTCTTCTTCTTTTGTTTTCCTCGTATTTTTATTTTATTTTTTAAGAAATTACATTTGGTCTTCTTTTGTTTTTCTGTCTTAGACAATTTTTTTAATTTTTTTTTATTATTAGATAATAGTAACATCTTCCTCTACACCACCTTGGAATTCTGCATCTGTTGCTTCTTCCGGCCAAACTTTCAAACCAACTGGTAGTGGCAATATAACCATCGGAAGGATTTCAAGAAGAGAAATAAGTTGGAGCGTCAAAGGTTGCAAGACTTGGTTTTCATCCAGAATAACCAAGCTTTAATTGAAAGATATAAATTATGGACGAGATTGATCCTCTAATTTTGAGCAAAATTAATTATCACATTGAATGGTTGGTGAAAGAGATAGGAAAAGATGGTGAGCCTATAGAAGAAGACTTGGTTCATGAAAATGATGATTTCACTTGGTCACAAGTTGTCGATGCAGGAATTCGAAAATGATGAATATGAAGAATTTAAAGAATATTTTGAGGAAGAATATTAGGAATTTCCTATGAAGACGACTTCTTCCATTTAATGTCAAGATGTTTTTAAAGTTGTTAGTCAAACTATGTTCTTTTTTCCCAAGCAATAAAAGAATTTAATTAAAAATTTTTGGAAGTTTATAAAAGATTGATAGAAAAAAATATTTTTTAATTTTTGAGAGACACTTTGGCAAGAAACACAAGAAAAAAGAGTTTGAATTGGATTTTAAAAATCAATGCTTTTTAAAAACCAATTCAATACAAAAATACATGAACGATAAAGAATAACACATTATTTTTATACTGTTTCGCTATTAACTAAGCTACCTTCAGTTCACCCAATAAGAATTTAATCCACTATAACCAAACTGATTACAGACACCACAAAGATAATTTCTCAGTCTTCTCGAATATACATACTAAACCCTAGTCACTCAAGGTAATCACTCAAACATATTTGAGATTTATAGACTATGTTTACAAAGAATGCTTTTAGTAAGAAGATTAACACAAGTTTACGTACATTGAAATGATTACACAAAACGAACAAAAACTCTATGTATGTTTCTATACAATATTTACAAGAATAATATTTTAAGAGAAAATGAAGCAGCGTGAACAATGTTGAGTAGCGTGTGAATTAACAACTGATTAGCAAATTTTCTTCCTACTCATTCAGTCTTACGAGTCTTCCTTATATAGTCAAAGAAAGATTCATTGAAGGGTAGTGTAATACCCCAAATTTTACCCTTTCTTTTTTATTTTTATTTTAAATTCTTATTAACCTAATAAATTAACCTTTTTTTTAAATCTTGTTTTTTTAACTAATAATAATTTAATTAAATTTTTTTTTATAACTTTACTAATGTTTTTTATTAACTTTTTTTTTTCTATTTAGTTTATTTATTTAAATCATTTTAAGCTCTTCTTACTAACTTTTAGGATTTAAATTAAAATTTAATTTTTTTCTTTTCTTTAAGAGTAATTTTTTTTATAACCTTTTTTAAATTAATTTCTAACACATTTTTTAATCAAATTCTAATATTTTTTTTAAAAAATAAAAATCTAACTTCTTTTTAAAATTAAATCTTTTTTCTAACTTTTTTTAAATCTTTTTCTAACTCCTCTTTAAAGTTAAATCTTTTTCTATCTTTTTTAAAATTAAATCTTTTTTTCTAACTATTTTTAAAGCTAAATCTTGTTTTCTAACTTTAAATCTTTTTTTTCTAACTTTTATAAAAATTAAATCTTTTTTCTAACTTTTATAAAATTAAATCTTTTTTTTCTCTAATTTCTTTTTAAAATTAAATCTTTTTTTTTCTAACTATTTTAAAAATTAAATCTCACCTTTGTCACTTTTTTTGTTCTTTATTATTTTTACTCTAAATTTTTCTATCTTTCATTAAAAAAATAACAAAAATAGTTTTTTATTATTATTTAATTATTATTTTCGTATTTTAATTAAATCATTTTTTAAAATATTATTTTTTTCACTTTTTTCTAAATTATTCATAAAAATATCCAAAAAAAATCATAAAATAAAATATATTGAAAAAAATTTTGTTCTTAGGAATCAATAGGATTATTAGTTTTATTTTTAGTTTATTTTAATTATTTAAATTTTATTTTTTCTTAACTAATTATTTAGTTTGGGCTTTAAAATGGGCTTTAGGGACATTATTGACAATTTGGTGTTAACCCTAATTTGTTCCCTATATATACATGTGTTGCCTTGTTGGAAAAGAAGGAGAGAATGAAAAAAAAACCTAAGAGGGGTCAGAAGGTTTTCTTCAGAAAAGAGGAGAGAGAGGGAGAAACAAAGGAGATCCCCAGAGAAGAAAGACGGTCGTTCCCACAACTCGTTAGAAGGATTGGAGCTCTCCAGTGTTCCCTTATTCAAACCTTTTTCACATTTACCGAAGCAAACCTCCGCTTCGTAGGTTAAATTACTAAACCTTTTGCCTTTTCATGTTTATGTGCATATTTTGCCATGTTAATGTGTTTAGGTCCGTTAAATTACTAAATCCTTTGCATTTTTCATATTTATTTGCATCCTTGCCATGTTAACCTTCATTGTTGTTTAGATCCGTAGATTTTGATATGTATGAACCATGATTGTGTCGTATAGGATTGTTTGCATGTCCATTAATTGTTTGTTTGCATTTGCAATTCTATTGTTATTTTTTTTTTTATCAAAACATTTTTTTCCCAAAAAAAAACCTTTTTTTGTTCCCGTAAACATTTTTTCCCAAAAAAAAACCTTTTTTGTTCCCGTAAACATTTTTTCCCAAAAAAAAAGCCTTTTTTTGTTCCCGTAAACATTTTTTCCCAAAAAAAAACCTTTTTTTGTTCCCGTAAACATTTTTTTCCAAAAAAGCCTTTTTTTGTTCCCGTAAACATTTTTTTCTAAAAAAAACCTTTTTGTTCCCAAAAACATTTTTTTTTATATATAATTTAAACTTAACATTTTTTTTATAATTTAAACTTAAATTTTTTTTAACTAAGTAATTCCATTTTAAAATTAAAACCTTTTTATATATATAATTAAAATATTAAAAAAATTAAAACATTTTTTTACATAATTAAAATATTAAAAAATTAAAACATTTTCGTAAGGAACTCCTTATGTTTGCCGTGTCATTTTGTGTACCTTTTATTTTCTTTATTCCTGCATTTCATTTGCATGCTTGAGGTTGAGATGTGCTTGTGGTGGCCACAACCCCACACTATTTTCCTCCCTCACTTCATTCTAAGTGTCATTACATATTTCCATATTCTTCATGTTTTCAGAAATGTTTCTTTGTTTCTTTATACCCTCTGCCTTTATTACTTTTCTTATTTTTGTACCTTAATTATTCCTCCATATAATGATTTGTCATATTTTCACATTTTTTTTACAGTTTTATCCTTCCGAAGGATTAGGTCCAGCCTTTTGGCCGCCGAGTCAATAGCCTTACCCCTTTAATGGATCAAACCCTGTTTAGCCTAGGTGTCCCGCCGTGGGCAAAATTACAACTTTACCCCTAGCATTAGGTCAAAGAGCCGCCGCGCTCATTTTAGGGTTTCCCGCCGCGGAATCCCTAACCTAATTTAACCCTAATTACAACTTGACAATTCAACGTAGAGATTTGGAGTTTCTACACTCCACGTAAGCGTGTCCTTAAGATGCGTTTATTCCCCTTGAGACCTTGACCACAGTCAAGAAGTCTTTAACCTCCCTATTGAGGGGAACTACGATTACTCTGATTCCACTCCCGTAAGGATACGTAGGCACAAGATGCGATGTCTTGCCGAGTAAACTTAGAATTAACCCCTTAGGTTTATTTTCTCACTTGTAATCTTATGTACATATACCTTAAGCAAATAAATAAAGCAAATAGTAAACATCTGAATAAAAGGTTCCCGTAGAGTACTACGGAAGTTTAGGGTGCTAATACCTTCCCTAAATTTAACCAACCCCCGAACCCTAGATCTTTCCCCGCATTGTGTTTACGATGCAAAAATAGGTTTTCCCTTTTTGACCTTTTCCTTCGGATAAATCAAAGAGCGGTTGTGAATTGAATTGCGATTCAAACTCATTAATAGTTTGTGATCCTATTTCCACCGCAACAGAAGATGGCGACTTCACTGGGGAACTCCTAACTTTTGAGGGTTATCCCTAACCTGTTCATATTTATTACTATCTGTGACATTATTCATTTGCATGTATATATTTGTGATTTGATTGTGGGACTGTTCCTTGTGCTGTGAGATAGGTCCTACACCCGGATCTAGTGTACCTTAGGTAAATGGCAATAGACCAAGGAAACTGTACGACGTATATCGATACGGTTGATCTGGTGGCCATGGTTAGTGCGACTTCTTGGTTGGTGCTTATATTCCTTAAGTCAAGTTGAGGATAATATTGAGGCTGCCATATGTTGTCAACGCACTAACTGACTTTTAGAACCCTAGTTAACTCATCTTGGCCTTTAGAAAGTAGTGAGGTAGCCGGCTTTGGTGCAGACTAAAGTTGGTTGACACTCGATACTACGCTCATTGAGATCTTAAACTTGGAGGGTTTTGGTTGGCAAGTAAGTTGCCTTCTGAACAACCACCCTGGTGAAGGATCAATGATATTGAGATCCCTTAGAACCTGGTTACTTTTGTAGGACAGGATGAACCATCTAACTTCAGGGGAGGGTATTTGCCTTTGAACCTCATGCAAGCCTTTAACCTAGGACTTTGTGTGTTTTCATGCATTGCATCCATAAAGCATCTCATCGCATTGTATTTCATGGAGGTCAAACATCATTTATGGATATCGCGGGATACCATAAATAAAAAAAAAATATAAAATGAAAAAACAAGGAAAAGATTTCCTTGGTACCCCACGGCATTAGTAAATGTTTTGAATTCCATGAAATCTTTATTTACATTCACATTTTAGCATCATACTCTTGCATTGCATGTGTCTCCCGATTTCTCACACTCGGTTCTCTCACCTTCCAGTTTCGTCACCCTGAGTTCTCGGCACCAATACAACACCAGAGCTCAAACTCGGAAAAGAATGGAGGATCAGGCAAAAGAGATTGATCGCCTTAGCAATGAACTTGAAGACCTTCGAGGGGGTATGGGGCGAATGATGGAATTGTTACATGTCATGAATGCTAAGATGGATACCCAGCCCACTATTGTTTCTGAGATTACCGGCGTTACTGTGGACCCTTCACCAAGTGTGACCGTAGCAAGGGACCCACCTTATGGTCTTGCTCCCGGTTTTGTGCCTCCTCAAGCCACTGTTCCGATTAATCAACCTGTTCAGCAAGCCGTGCCTTTGTTTTTTGAAGTTTCTAGGGGGGCTCCTATCTTTGCACCACCTGTTGTACACACTCGTGCGCAACCGTACTCCAATGAGACAGTTTTTGATAATCTTGATGAGAATGTTGAGGGTTATGAGAAACATGATAAGCTTCGTGAGGAAGTAAACACTATCGTCCAGAGATTGAAAAAGGTAGAGGGTGATCAAATTTTTGGGACTGCTGCAAGGGATGTTTGTTTGGTCTCGGGTTTAGTTATTCCCCCGAAGTTCAAAACTCCGAACTTCGATCGCTATGAAGGTGCCACCTGTCCTAAGAGTCATTTGATCATGTATTATCGCAAAATGGCTGCCCATGTTGAGAATGATAAACTGATGATTCATTGCTTCCAAGACAGTTTGAAGGGTGCTTCTTCCAAGTGGTATTTAACTTTGGACCAATCCCGCGTTAAGAGCTTTCAAGATTTATCTGACGCTTTCATCAAACACTACAAGTACAATATGGATCTGGCTCCTGACAGAAGACAGTTGCTGAGTATGTCACAAAAGAATTCTGAGTCATTCAAAGAGTATGCTCAAAGGTGGAGAGAAACTGCTTCGCAGGTAGAACCTCCTTTGACCGAGAAAGAGTTAGCTGATTGGTTTGTCGACACAGTCCGTCCAGAATTTTACGAGAGAATGGTGGGTAGTGTGACTTCAAATTTCTCCGACATCGTTGTTGTGGGTGTCAAGATTGAATTGGGTATGAAGAGTGGTAAAATGACAAATAATCATGGCGCTTCTAAGGATCAGCCGAAGAAACCTCCGTATAGCTCCCAGAAAAAGAAGGAGGGTGAGACTAATACTATATCCTCTGGTAGACCAAGGGAACGCTTTTATCGACATCCGCAAGGTTATGCTCAACCTCAAGGGTACCCAGTCCAATATGCTCAACAACCCTATGTGGCAGCTATTACACCTTCTTTCAATCAACAGGTTCCCATGTATCCACCTATGCAACAACCTCCTGTTTATCCGCCTCCTGTCAACTACCTACAGGCACCCAATACTCCTGCTCCTCAACAGCCAAAGAGTCCGGCTCCTCGCCAGAATATGCCAAACAGAAGAACGTATAAACCTTGTCCGCCGATCCCGATGACTTTTACCGAGTTGTATCCCTCTTTGGTCAAACAGGGTCTCATCACTACTCGGGCTTTGGGTCCGCCTCCTAATCCTCTACCCGCCAATTACAACGCCGCCGCTCATTGTTTATTTCATGAGGGTGCGCCTGGTCATGATCTGGAGAATTGTTATGCTCTCAAAAATATTGTTAGAGATTTATTGGAAAAGAAGATTTTATCATTTGAGGATCCTCAACCAAATGTTAAGAAGAACCCTTTTCCTAACCATGAGAGTGTCAATGCCATTAGTGCTGATTCGGGAGAAGGTTATGCCCTTGACGTTGAACAGATTAAGACTCCTCTCAAGATGTTCCACTCGAAACTGTTTGAAGTTGGTTTGGTAGATACTTCCCACGTTGCATGTGTAAGTTGTGAAGCCAGTACTAAGGGTTGTGTGTTGGTTCAGAATGATGTTCAGAGGCTGATTAATGAGGGTGTTTTACAAGTGACAAGCCAAGCCAAGAAGGATGTAGTCGCTGTGGTTGAGCCTGTCTTCCATCAGCCTGAATCAAAGGGTAAGGTACCAGTGTTTAATTTATCAGGGGCAGGCTCCGCCAACCTCGTGTTCGATATACCGAGGTCGTATATCCCTGAAGTGAATCAGCCTAAGCCTATAATTATTCAAAGGCCTAGCCCGCTTCATTTCAGTAACCCTCAAGGTGATATGACCGGGATCAACAAAGGATCTGGGAAATTTATTTTGAAGCAACGACTGAAAACTGTTGAAGATGTGACCAGCATAACTGGGGTAAGCCATGACGACTCACAGTGATCATGAACCAGACGTCCTTTCCATTGAGGCTCCGCCAAAGGAAACTGTTACTCTTGAATGCAAGATTTCATAAACATTTAGAAGGATTTTTCCGACAGTTCATTTGTTTATTTATATGCATTTCTCTTTGATTAAGCATATTTAGCATGCACGAACTTGTTTATCTTTGATGCAACACATATGTTTGTCTTGAATAAATCCATTCGCTTCACTCATTCAAAAACGTTTTCATAAATTATAATGCCAACTTTACCCGATCTCTTGTTCTGATGGAGAATTGGGGGGAGGATGACGAACCCAAAACGTCAGATTTCTTGTCGTATGCTTTCGATTGAAACCCGCTGATGATGTAAGGCATTGTTTCAAATCCCAAACACTGGAGATATAAAGATGTTAATCCCTAGTCAACCCTTTGAACCTTGAAGTAGGAGTTTTTCTTTCTTTTTAAGAACCTTCATCCTAACCTGGGGCAGGGTAGGTTTCAGTTAAACCGATCGAGCGCTTAGATCCTCAAAAAGGAAGAGCAAACCTTCGAGAATTTATCCTTAGCATCTTAAGAAGTCCAATACAATGACTATCCCTCGGTTACCTAAGGAGTGGGGCAGTCACGAGCCTTTCAAAAGATTTACACGACTTGTGCATAAAGGAATATTCAAAAAAATAAGAGCCCGCTAAGTCAAAAACCTATGAAGGAGACTTAGGCAAAACTGGGGCATCCCGTTGGACTCCAAAGTCAGATCAAAAGACGTTGTCCAGGCAAAAGTTAGGGAATAAAAGCAAAACAAGAGGGTACAATAAATAGTCCCTAGTAAAGAACAAGATCGTGTAATAGGTGAGCGACTGCCATGTCCAAAGCCTTGATAAGTTCTCGACCATAGCAAATCCGCTTGAGATATGAGCGTTCGTATCCGGTTAACTGAATTAGGATTGGAGAACATCACGAAGAATGGGTGGGTACAAATATAACTTTGAGCCTTTATCCTTTTGTTTCTTAAACCGTGAACTGAGCCACGATACAACCTTTAAAAGACCTAATTGAAGTAGGACTTCGGTTGAAAGCATACTTGACAAGATCACGTTTCCTGACTCCTACGAGCTATGCTCAGAAAAAAATTCATGATGGCATTATAATTAAAACTTATATCCTGACTAGTGATTTCGGTCACAAGTTGTTGCGATATCTTTTTTTCAAAACAAAAATTCAAGACAAATATATGTGTACATTGACAAGCTCAGGATAGGCATTTCAGGCATGACAACTTTGCTTGATATCTTAGAGATTTACATATGAACATAACCCGTGGAACTTGAAGATCCTGCTGAACAGGGGCAGGCAGTTTCCCAATTCGCTTACCAACGCGAGTCTGACATTCTTAAGAGCTATTTCCCAAACATTTCGTCGTAACACGATTAATTTGTGCCAGTTACGTCGAGACCTGACAAATCTCTCAAAGAGTTTGAGAACAATGGGGCAACCGGACTCGGTGTTCTCTATAAAATCCTCTTGAGATGACCCTACCTCGCAACGCAAGTATCCTGGGGCACCATGTTTTTGAAGAAACAAATGGCGGCTACTATAAGGTCCTGCAAGATCAAAACCATGGGATTTCACAATTTTTTCATGCACCCGATGGATTTTACTCACAGCGGCCTTCATACCCCAGTAAGCCTCAGTGTTGCAACAGGCTCCTAAACTATTGCCTCATCACAGTCCCCAGCGAGACTATAAGCTGACAACTTTTTCTTGGGTAACTCAAAAGTGTCCCCCAGGTTTTCTCCTCCCCATGTGAAGACGTGATACTGTACACCCAAGCAGATTACCTTCTCCTCAGAGAATTCAGAACTTTAAAACCAGACTTGGTTCTACTATTGATCTTTCGCACCCATGATTGACGTATTGGTTGCAGAGAACGCAGGGTATCTCCGTCGAGATGTTTATTTCATCTCTCATCCCATCTCTAGTCTGCTTCGTCAGTATACGCAAGGGCATAAGCATCACATGCCTATTTCATTACATATTCATTACATATTCATTACATATTCATTACATACTCAACATACTCATTTCATAACATCTTGCATAGTTACATACATAGACATTAACATACATTCATATTAACATATCCATTAACATACGCGATAACATGCACAGGTTCATCGTGTCTCCATCATTGGTCGTTACCACCGAGTAATTGGGGTTTGTCCATTCTCTCCAAATAGATTGTCAGTCTTAAGCATAAAATACCTACTTATTTCCAGCTTCCCCACGGAGCTCGATCCTCGTGGATGACGGTTACTTCAGCTATCTTTCCTCGCCAGGATAAGATATCTACCCTTCGAGTTCATTCCCTCGATGGAGTCTTGATTACCAGTTTTCTTTCTAGCTCGATCCTAGATTGAATCTCAGTCTTGTCGGTCGTCGAGCCCAATCGGACGTGCATTTATTTTGCACCGTCTAAAGATTTTCACCACACCATGGCAAACACGCGACTGTTCTCGCCCAAGAGGGTTATCACTGTACCCGGACGTGCATTTATTTTGCACTATCTTTCAAGAAAATCAACTACGATCCTTTACAGATGCACGCCAGTTCACGCCTGGAAAATATATCAGTACAACACTTTACAATCCTACATGTTACAACCTTTTACACTTTACATTTTACAGCATCAACACACGACATTTCTCACCTAAGAAGTCGATCATATCCTCGTCACGACTCGCAGCAAATGGCCATCTCCATGGAGCAGTTGGGCTTCCATTTACCTGCCGTCTTGAGGTACGAACCAATTCGTATTCAGGAGAGCACGATCTTGAGTTACGGGAAGGTTTGAGCGAAATCATATTCAGGAGAGCACGATTCTGAGTTATGAAGAAGTTCATTTATCCTTTAGTAAAAGAAGGAGCGAAATCATATTCAGGAGAGCACGATTCTGAAATATGAAGAAATTCAGTCATCCAGTTTCATATTCAGGAGAGCACGATTCTGAAATATGAGTATCTTCAGTCATTCAGTTTCATATTCAGGAGAGCACGATTCTGAAATATGAAGAAATTCAGTCATCCAGTATCATATTCAGGAGAGCACGATTCTGAAGTATGAGGAAGTTCAGTTTACCCTTTTCATGTTCAGGAGAACATAATCTTGAAGCATGAAGAAGTTTATTTATCCTTCAGTAAGAGAAGAATCAGAATCGTATTCCAGGCGCCGACCTTAAATGCGAGAAGATTTATTTATCAGATAAGCAGCAGCCTCTTTATTTGAGTGCTTATCCATTCTTTGCACATAAGTCCCTTCCAACGATAAGTGACAGTTCTCCCTCGAGAAGCTTATCAGGGCAATTCCCATCAAAGTCCATTTATTTTGGCATACAGTCGGTCTTTACCCTGTATATTTGCTACGGAGTGCCGAAAAGTCCGTTTGATCCTGTCACGAGGGATAGGTTACAGAAGCTTGGATGTTATTCTTTGCTCAATGCTCCATGCATTCTGTGATCGATCTTGCAATCGTACATGATCCAGTTTTATTTTTAGATTCCCCAGTGGAGGCCGTCTCACAGGTGTCATCTCCATTTGAGAATCTCATTCCCAAAATAACAATTGGTCGTGTTCGCACCAGTTGACCATCATTTTTAGAATTCCCCAGTGTTGTACTGTGTCTCAGCGCGTCGTTTTCCCCAGTGTGTTCTTCTCGTAGCATCTGTGTCGTCGTATTCGTCAGCATTTTCGCATTCATCATTCCAGCATACGCATCACATCATATTCACGGCATCATCTGCATTAATCTGTTCTCGCTTTGTCCATAGCATTGCATATCGCCGCATATAAGGGCAAAATTTTCGGTTATCTATATTTAAATCCCTCCACCATGATTCCTTGAGTTTCCGTCACTCAAATCATCTGGTGTAGCTATTTAAATAGGGGCAACTGTAATACCCCAAATTTTACCCTTTCTTTTTTATTTTTATTTTAAATTCTTATTAACCTAATAAATTAACCTTTTTTTTAAATCTTGTTTTTTTAACTAATAATAATTTAATTAAATTTTTTTTTATAACTTTACTAATGTTTTTTATTAACTTTTTTTTTCTATTTAGTTTATTTATTTAAATCATTTTAAGCTCTTCTTACTAACTTTTAGGATTTAAATTAAAATTTAATTTTTTTCTTTTCTTTAAGAGTAATTTTTTTTATAACCTTTTTTAAATTAATTTCTAACACATTTTTTAATCAAATTCTAATATTTTTTTTAAAAAATAAAAATCTAACTTCTTTTTAAAATTAAATCTTTTTTCTAACTTTTTTTAAATCTTTTTCTAACTCCTCTTTAAAGTTAAATCTTTTTCTATCTTTTTTAAAATTAAATCTTTTTTTCTAACTATTTTTAAAGCTAAATCTTGTTTTCTAACTTTAAATCTTTTTTTTCTAACTTTTATAAAAATTAAATCTTTTTTCTAACTTTTATAAAATTAAATCTTTTTTTTCTCTAATTTCTTTTTAAAATTAAATCTTTTTTTTTCTAACTATTTTAAAAATTAAATCTCACCTTTGTCACTTTTTTTGTTCTTTATTATTTTTACTCTAAATTTTTCTATCTTTCATTAAAAAAATAACAAAAATAGTTTTTTATTATTATTTAATTATTATTTTCGTATTTTAATTAAATCATTTTTTAAAATATTATTTTTTTCACTTTTTTCTAAATTATTCATAAAAATATCCAAAAAAAATCATAAAATAAAATATATTGAAAAAAATTTTGTTCTTAGGAATCAATAGGATTATTAGTTTTATTTTTAGTTTATTTTAATTATTTAAATTTTATTTTTTCTTAACTAATTATTTAGTTTGGGCTTTAAAATGGGCTTTAGGGACATTATTGACAATTTGGTGTTAACCCTAATTTGTTCCCTATATATACATGTGTTGCCTTGTTGGAAAAGAAGGAGAGAATGAAAAAAAAACCTAAGAGGGGTCAGAAGGTTTTCTTCAGAAAAGAGGAGAGAGAGGGAGAAACAAAGGAGATTCCCAGAGAAGAAAGGCGGTCGTTCCCACAACTCGTTAGAAGGATTGGAGCTCTCCAGTGTTCCCTTATTCAAACCTTTTTCACATTTACCGAAGCAAACCTCCGCTTCGTAGGTTAAATTACTAAACCTTTTGCCTTTTCATGTTTATGTGCATATTTTGCCATGTTAATGTGTTTAGGTCCGTTAAATTACTAAATCCTTTGCATTTTTCATATTTATTTGCATCCTTGCCATGTTAACCTTCATTGTTGTTTAGATCCGTAGATTTTGATATGTATGAACCATGATTGTGTCGTATAGGATTGTTTGCATGTCCATTAATTGTCTGTTTGCATTTGCAATTCTATTGTTATTTTTTTTTTTTATCAAAACATTTTTTTCCCAAAAAAAAATCTTTTTTGTTCCCGTAAACATTTTTTCCCAAAAAAAAACCTTTTTTGTTCCCGTAAACATTTTTTCCCAAAAAAAAAGCCTTTTTTTGTTCCCGTAAACATTTTTTCCCAAAAAAAACCTTTTTTTTGTTCCCGTAAACATTTTTTTCCAAAAAAGCCTTTTTTTGTTCCCGTAAACATTTTTTTCTAAAAAAAACCTTTTTGTTCCCAAAAACATTTTTTTTTATATATAATTTAAACTTAACATTTTTTTTATAATTTAAACTTAAATTTTTTTTAACTAAGTAATTCCATTTTAAAATTAAAACCTTTATATATATATAATTAAAATATTAAAAAAATTAAAACATTTTTTTACATAATTAAAATATTAAAAAATTAAAACCTTTTCGTAAGGAACTCCTTATGTTTGCCGTGTCATTTTGTGTACCTTTTATTTTCTTTATTCCTGCATTTCATTTGCATGCTTGAGGTTGAGATGTGCTTGTGGTGGCCACAGCCCCACACTATTTTCCTCCCTCACTTCATTCTAAGTGTCATTACATATTTCCATATTCTTCATGTTTTCAGAAATGTTTCTTTGTTTCTTTATACCCTCTGCCTTTATTACTTTTCTTATTTTTGTACCTTAATTATTCCTCCATATAATGATTTGTCATATTTTCACATTTTTTTTACAGTTTTATGCTTCCGAAGGATTAGGTCCAGCCTTTTGGCCGCCGAGTCAATAGCCTTACCCCTTTAATGGATCAAACCCTGTTTAGCCTAGGTGTCCCGCCGTGGGCAAAATTACAACTTTACCCCTAGCATTAGGTCAAAGAGCCGCCGCGCTCATTTTAGGGTTTCCCGCCGCGGAATCCCTAACCTAATTTAACCCTAATTACAACTTGACAATTCAACGTAGAGATTTGGAGTTTCTACACTCCACGTAAGCGTGTCCTTAAGATGCGTTTATTCCCCTTGAGACCTTGACCACAGTCAAGAAGTCTCTAACCTCCCTATTGAGGGGAACTACGATTACTCTGATTCCACTCCCGTAAGGATACGTAGGCACAAGATGCGATGTCTTGCCGAGTAAACTTAGAATTAACCCCTTAGGTTTATTTTCTCACTTGTAATCTTATGTACATATACCTTAAGCAAATAAATAAAGCAAATAGTAAACATCTGAACAAAAGGTTCCCGTAGAGTACTACGGAAGTTTAGGGTGCTAATACCTTCCCTAAATTTAACCAACCCCCGAACCCTAGATCTTTCCCCGCATTGTGTTTACGATGCAAAAATAGGTTTTCCCTTTTTGACCTTTTCCTTCGGATAAATCAAAGAGCGGTTGTGAATTGAATTGCGATTCAAACTCATTAATAGTTTGTGATCCTATTTCCACCGCAACAGGTAGATTAGGAATTTTCATGAATAAGTTGGTGCCTTAAATAGTTGTCATCAATAGGTGGGAGACAAAATCGTACAGTATCAATATCCTTACTCCATGAAATCCGCGTAGTGGAAGGAATGTTTTGGTCTTGTATTGTGTATTATTTACCTCACGTAAAACCATTTTATATTATCTTCTAATCTTCAGAGGCTTCTGAATAAAGTTGTTTGAAGCATGTTTCGAAGAGCAAGGGTCTGGTTGAGAAACTTCAGAACTTAAGTCTTCAGAGTCTTCGACACTATTTCTTAGAACCTGGTCTTTAGAGTCTTCGACACTTTGTTCTTCAGAATCTACAAAATTTGAACACAAAATCTTAAAGGTAGACAACCCTTGAGAGACTCTCCAATCAGAGTCACATTCATAAACTTTACCACAAATGTTCTTTAGAACTGTTATCTAAGAGCTTTCTAGAACTTGACAACATCTTGTGAAGCACTTATATATCTTCAGTGTCAGAGTGTGTTGATTTTAGAATCTGATGACGTCACGCGTCAGAGTTTCAGAGTCAGAACCTTTAGCAAAAAGCTACACATTATATAAAAATCATTAGTGTACAAAATTGTTCTCTAAGAAACAATATATTATTATCATCAAATCTAAAGGTTAGATGCAGAACCAAAACTTGCTCTTACAATCTTCCCCTTTTTGATGATGAGAAAACCATGTATTTTGATGAAATTTTTTTACAAGGTTTAATCATATGAATGTATCAGAGTGAGACTTGTAAGCTCCCCCTAAATTTTATATTATTAAAAATTATTTTTCAGCTTAAAATTTCAGAGTTAGGTTTGCAAGCTCCCCCTGAATTTAAGACTTAAAATAATCCTAACACATATAACCGTTTTAAATCAGCATGAAAGAAATAACTCCCCAATGGCATAATCCATGTTGTTACAACTTTCTCTTCAGACAGAAGCCTGGTCATTATCTTATCATAAGACAGAAGCCTGGTTGTAGTGATTGACGTGACATCCCAGATTGTAACAATTTAGGTATAAAAGTATTCTTGCATAATCCTTTTTTGAGTATCAGAAGGTATGTATATCAGTCTCGGCATAAAGCATGATTTTTCAGAGCTTTCTATTGTCTGGTTTTAGATGCCAGGTTGTATAATATAAGTCTGATTGAAAACATAACTTGTTCAGTGTACTGGTTGAACTTTGTTCAAAGCATTGGTTTCAGAACATAGTCTTCATAAAAAATTATACATGCCTGGTTTTAATATGCCTGACTTAGCTCCGATAAATGAAACACTTGGTTAAGAGCCTTAAAACCTGAAACACTTGGTCAAAATGATGAACTTTCTCAAGGTTCTCAGAAAAATTACCAAGTTAAAAAAATTTAGAAACATGTTTGGGTATCCATAATGGGTATTAGATATATCAAAATCATACACTCTTTATCCCACTTTGTCATCATCCAAAAAGAAGTAAAGAGACAAAGTAAAAAAGCAAATAAAGTTTTATTTCATTAATCAGATAGGAAAATAGATACAAAAATGAAAAAGAAAACGAAACAAAGATAATACAAAGTAAAAAAAAACTAAGGTTTAGAGGGTTTAAGCATTCTTGATAGAATCTCTTCAAGCATCCCTTCAATTTTTGTTGTCCTTTCATTCACTTCAGAATTCTCTGCAGCCAGATACTCCAACTTCTTCGGAATGTATTCCTCATAATCACTTCTAGACAACTACCAACTTCCAGAGAGGTTTCAAAAGTAACCAAGGTATTTTGAGAAGTTGGCGGAGGAGGAATCACTTCTGGTGTGGGGAGCAGAAGAGTGGCAGGAACCTTCTGAAGTAGAGGTTCAACAATACCAGAGAGTCTAGCATGGAAGTTCCTCTTAGCTTCCTTCATCCAGACAACTTCCATCTCATCAAAAGTGACCTCTATCCATATTCTAAAGGCATTGGTCAGATTACACACTACATAAAAATTTGCATTCCCTTTGCAAGCTTCAATGAGAGTATCTAGTATGCCAGTAGCGATTTCAGCAAAATGCGTAAGCAGATCTTCTGAATGTGTTGGACGAATGTTGGTCTAATTCGGTCTGTATGACTAAATCATCATTATCCTCAGGTTTAAATCTTAACTGAATTTCGGTATCAAATGAAATGGTGATGGTAAAGTCAGAAGAGCCACGAGTGAAGGGTCCAATGTTCCTGATTCGTTCCATGAATTCATCAAGAACGAGTTCATCATATATAGGTTGGGGAGGTGGAATTGGTAGAGATGTGTATCATCTGGAAATACACGGATAACAGACATAGGAAAAGTCACATGAGAGGAGTGGAGAAATCAGAGTCAGAGGGGTGGCTGATGCGTCCGCAAGTGCACGAAAATATCGAAGTAATATAAAAGATTTGTCGAACCCACAGAGACTAATATCAACCTACCGTTATCTATTGCCACGGCGTAAAGTTAAGGCTAATGGAATTAGGAAAGTTAAATGCGAATGAAATTAAATACAATGGAAATAAAGGTTATTGGTTTAAGGAAGAGCGGTAAAGGGATATCGGTAAGTTGACATTGGTCTCTGTGGGTTCGACAAATCTTTTATATTACTTCGATATTTCCGTGCACTTGCGGACGCATCAAGTTTTTGGCGCCATTGCCGGAGACCAACAGTCAATATTGTGATTCCGTTGTTGCATAGTATAGACTAAGGCACTCTTATCTAAATCACTATGTATAACCCATATTTCCCTTATAAATACCACCCCCAATATTTTGAGGAACCATAAGATCCGCTTAAATCTGACCTCGAAATATTATTAGAAGATTTCAATTCGACGCATTCTCACCCAAATTCCCTCTACGATGAAGACTCTCAATATTGTGAGGAACCGCAAGATTTCGATACATCCAACCTCGAAGTATTACTAGAAGAATTCGATGCGATGCTTACTCACTCCAGGATAGAATCTATGATGGAACGCTTTGTGGAGACACAAACTCTCCAAAAGGAAGATTTTAGAAAACAACATCTCCAGATTAATGAAAATCATAAGCAGATGAGCGCTATGGTCGACTCCCTCGTGATTCACAGCAAGGCTTTGGAGACTCAAACCTCCCTGCTTAGACAAACACCTTTAGGACCCTTCCCAGAAGAACATGTGAATGTTGTAACAACCATTAATGAAGAACGATTAGAGAATCCTAGGGAGAGTGATAATGAATCTGAGGAGAGTTTTGGTGAGAAAAGCATACATAATGAGAAAAATCCACCGACACCACCTGAAAGGGAGGTTATCGAAGAGGTAGAGAAGGAAGCACCTATTGTTGCTCCTCATCCTTATACCCCACCTATTTCTTTCCCACAAAGGGGTGTGGAAGCTAAAGTAGACTCCCAATCCAAAACACATGTGGAGGTATTGGAAAATATCCACACCAATGCACCTTTGTCTAAGGCCCTTCATAAGAAAAGAAAATTTGAGGACCATGAAACTAGGTTCATCATTACTGTTAAAAGGGTAAGATTAACTTTTGAGGTGGTGGATGATATGACTAAGCCCAAATTTGAAAAATTGATACTTAGGGTAGATCCAGAACCACCACCACGCGTTCAAAACAAGGAACCACCCTACAGAAGAAAGAAACGAAAAGGTGAGGGATATGAGCGATGGCTTGATAAGTGGCAATGGAAACCGAAGACTATTTAAAGTTCGATCGAGGAACCATTCTTGAAAGAACCACCATGAGTACTTGCACTCCTTAGCCGTCGAGGTATCGACGTTAAACAAAGCGTTGTGTGGGAGGCAACCCACAAGGTCTTTATTTTAATTTGTTTGTTTAAATTTTTAGAAAATAAAGAAATGTATCACTTGTTACGCTTTAGCTATATATAGGCGAAAACTCTCTAGATGACGATCTGAGAAGATGAGCTATTCCCACAGACATTCCTACGAGTGTCGCTGCTGTGAATCTCAGGCCTATTTATAAGAGATATTTCATTTCTCAACTTCCATAGGTCATTTCTCGACAAGAGGTAAGAAATCGACTAACCACCTGCATAAAGAACGAAGGCCGACAATACTAAATACGACCAGCATCACCCCCGATTCGACAGTATGAGTTGAACATATCGACGAGAGTTGTGTCGATCGACACAGAGAAGAAGCCAGCTAAAAGCATTCTCGACAGGAGAACTTAGAAGACTGGCGGGAAGCCCGTTTGAAATGAGAACGTGAAGGTAGTTCCCAGAGACGCGGGGTGCCACGTGGCGCATCCTGAAGCCCCTTGGCAGTTACTCTATATGCCTATATAAAGCAAAGAATTTGGAGGAGATAGGGGGTCTTTTGTCAGTATTGGAAGAAAAACACACTGAGTACCGCACTATAGTGAAAAGAGTTCACTTTGTCACTCCAAAATGTACGAATACGTCCAAACACCTTTTTTCCTGTACTTTTCTATTTTACTTTAAGTCCTTTTTCCATTCTACTTTAAGTTTTATTCTAAGTTTACCCATTAGCTTAGGCATTTAAGCCTCATTATCAGAATATATACCAAAATCTTGTCTTTTACATTGCCTAGTCTTTGAAATTCCAAGGTAGTTAGAGAGTGGACTTACGAAAGATATAACTTTCAAAGTGAACCATTATCCAAGCAAATAACGCGCCTGAAACAAAAAACCATCCTGGACTAGTTTGGTCAGTCCCGCAAGCAAATCCTCTTAGGAAGGCCAGAGGTTGTTCGCACGAAAATCATGTGCGAACAGCTTGACACACTTTTGTTTATATGTTAACATGAAAATGCTTAGTAATGCATGATAGATTGTTCTTGTTAATGATTTTCACTTCAACTTGATGCATTAGATTTGTTCTTCCTTGAGCAAATTTAATCTTGTTTAACGTTATTCCCCACACTTGCTTTGATAATATTTTAATTTGCTTGAAAGATTATTGGCATTTTCTTTCCTTTGATTAATTGATCAAAACATTGTTTTGATTGATTAATTACCCCTCTCTTTTCTTTAGGATCTCTTTAGAACCTCTTCTTTCTTGATCCTGGTTCGAGCTAAACGTTTGCACGGTAAAGAAGAGCACTGCACAAGTTGCATCAATAATGTCAATCTCAATTTTCACACTACACTTTGGATGCTAGAGAAGGGATGAGGATGGAATCTATCCTACCCTTATTCTGACTATTTCAGGTAGGAGTGTCTGGCCCTGAATCTAAAATAGTCACCTCTATCCCCAGACAGTAGTGTCTCTTAAGTCGACCCTTAGCATGGTCACTCATTCCTGCCTCAAGTCTCTTCTCCCCTTTTGGGTTTGAAACCTTCTCTTGGTTCAACACGCTTTTCTTCGGGTTAACATCTTTTCTTGGTTCAACACCCTTTCCTCCGGGTTAATACCTTTTCTTGGATCAACACCCTTTCCTTCGAGTTAACACATTCTCTTGGTTCAAATCATTTCCTTTGGGTTAACACCTTCGCTTGGTTTAACAACCTTTCCTTCGGGTTAACACCTTCGCTTGGTTCAACACCCTTTCCTTCGGGTTAACAGTTTTGCTTGGTTCAACACCCTTTCCTTCGGGTTAACACCTTTGCTTAGTTTAACACCCTTTCCTTTGGGTTAACACCTTCGCTTGGTTCAACACCTTTTCCTTCAGGTTAACTCCTTCGCTTGGTTCAACACCCTTTCCTTCGGGTTAACACCTTCGCTTGGTTCAAAACACTTTCCTTCGGGTTAACACCTTCGTTTGGTTCAACGCCATTTCCTTCGAGTTAACATCTTCGCTTGGTTCAAAACCCTTTCCTTCGGGTTAACACCTTCGCTTGGTTCAACACCCTTTCCTTCGGGTTAACACCTTGTTTGGTTCAACACCCTTTCCTTCAGGTTAATACCTTTGCTTGGTTCAACACCCTTTCTTTTGGGTTAACACATTCTCTCGGTTCAACACCCTTCTCTTTGGTTAACCACTGCTTGTTAGTTAAAAAGACCAACTTCCTCCTTTTTTTGGTTAACCACTGTTTATCAGTTAAAATACCGATTCGTGTTGGGTTAATCACCTTTTGGTTAAAACACCCATTTCTTTGGTTAAACACCATCCCTCGATTAAGAAACCAATTTTCTTCCTCCCCAGTGCAGCCAACACCATCTTCTTGGTTAATCACCATGCCTTGGTTAAAATACCAATGTTCCTCCTCATTGGAGTCGTCCCCTTTCTTCAGTTAATCATTGTCCGTCAGTTTAAATATTGAATCCCCAGCGGTTCAAACACCGAGTCTCGGCTAAACACCTTTGCTCTTACCTTTCCTTATTTCTCTTGATTTTGACACCACTTCCTCACTCCCTTCTCTTGGTTTTGACACCACTTCCTTGCTTATCTTTCTTAGTTCCATAAATTATGGAGCTCTGACTTCTTCATTGCACTATGAGGATATGTGGGCACAAGATTGTGAGATTTTAGCAATCACCATTTTTCCACAATCTTCTTCCTGCTTTCTTCCTTTTCATTCTTGGTTCCATGAACTACGAAGATCTAAATTTCTCATTGCATTATGAGGATATGTAGGCACGAGGGCCCTAGTCCTCCGTGATCACTTTCTTTGTCTCTTTTCCTTCCCTCTTCCGCGAGTAGCCTTTAGATGGAACACCCATTCGAGCCTAGAAACAAGCATAATGGTTCCAGTCGAGTACGACGGATGCGTGGGGTGCTAATATCTTCCTCTCTCTTAACCGACTCTCTTACCCGTTTCTCTTCTCCTTGGGTTTTATCAATATTTTCCCTTTCCTTTTGGAATAAATAAAGTTTGGTGGCGACTCTATTATATCGTCGTGCGTGCGATGCGCTCAGGTATATTCCCGCTAGCTTCAACTGGTGACTCTACTGAGGAGTCCTTGCTCTTGCAAGTTAGAGTCTCGCCTAGTTTTGTTTGCTTCCTTATTTGTTTGGGTTTTTATCTTTGCGCTTTACTCACTTTATTTGTATGTTATTTATTGCATTCTTTTACTACTTTAAATATTCATATTTTGCATACTCTGGATATCTGTCATATTTTCTGATGGGATAGGCTTATGTTACTTGAGAGATAAACCTACTATCCAGGCTGAAGTATACACACATGGATAGAGTGGATAGTCGTTACATAGCGTCTTGTTACATGTAGTTGACACGAGACCCAAATTCAGACGAGGTTTTCTTGGGAGATATTATGTCCTGCGTGTCTCATGCAGATGACAGAGTGTTCCCTTAGAAAACTTATGACTCTAATGACCGTTCATTGGAAATCAATGGAGGCCTCCTTGAAGGGTAATAATGCCAAACCAGAAATGGTGAACATATTATTACTTCTTGACCTGAGAGCCCAAAAAGTTGAGGACCATTAGGAACCCTTATTCAATACTAGAACTCACTTGTAAGGGGGCTATCAGGCTTTTCTGCAAGAAACCAAGACCCTACATACCTTTATTCTCTTATATACGTCGGACTTATGAACCCGTATCGAGAAGCATATGCAGACTATCCAAAAGTTGTTGCATCTCTAACCTACATTATTGCATATTATTATGGCATCATTGTATATACCAGACTTTTGAACCTGAACTATTGCATCATAGAACCTTTGAATTAATGGATGTTGCATATCTTATTTGTTGGTGTAAGCCCTAGAGGCCATTACTTTTGATACTTGTATCGAATTACTTATTAATAATAAAAGACATTTCTTTATTATGTTTGTTTTTCAAGAATAATAAAGTCCCTAGAATAGCTAGTTCGTTTAATAAAATATTAAGTGTGACTTAATCATCAGATTAAGGATATTATTCTTAAAGTATTTATAGTCGAGCTTTATTGTAAAGTGATATAACCTTAAAGAATTAAGACTATTAAGTATATAGACTGATGATCATATCTCATGGATCATGGATAAGGAGTTATCAAGTCTTAACATAGGTATGAGTATTATGAGTAACATTTATACTGGATTGACCCTCTATGAGAGTACTACATAGAATGTTATGCAAAGTGTCATAAGTTACTCTCATGGTGATACCGGTGTATACTGTAACACCCTTTCTACCCCACAAAATAAAAGGCAAAATATACACATTTATCAGAGTAACATATTAAACTCAATAAAAATCACCTCAAAGGGCGTACATTTCCCAACAAATCAAATATAAGTCAAAGCTCCGTAAACAACGGGTTTTCCCAAATAAATCCCTATACGGTTAAAACCTCACAAATAGGATTTGGCCACGAATGCCTTATTCCGTTTATCTCAAAATCAGCCTCAAACCCTTTAAACCCTTAAATCGGCCTTAAATACATTGAGATTATACATTGAAAACAATGAAGGCAATACTCTCCATACCTTAATTGCCGAATCTAAGCCTTCTCTTTGACTTTCAGAAAACCTTTCGAAGTTTTTTCCTCAAACCTCCTCCTCAGAGCTCTGGCCTCAATTCCTTTTCACGGTCTAACAAGAATGAATCTTAATCCCAACAAAATTCCTTTTTTGTTAAATCTAACATTGGGTCTTAAAATTGGGATTTCCAATATTACCCTCACTAACTCCTCCTCAATTGTCCAATTTGCCCTTAGTTAACTTATATTTATTTAAATTAGTAATAATACCAATATGTTCATATTATATACTATTATTTAAATAAATAACTCAAAATCCATAATTCTCAATATTTCACACCAACCACCAAAAATGCGAATATTCATATTTAAATAAATTAAATAAATATTCGAATAAATTTGGGGTATTACATATACCACCCTTCAACCTGAAACCACTATGGACCCTAGATGTAGAGTCGGGTACTTTATTATTGATCTACCATTGTTCGTAACTGGATGACCATAAAGACAGTAAATGAGACTTCACAAAGCATGTTAAAGGACATGAGTGGCCTAGATGAAATTTGCTCATCCTACATAACAGGATAAATGTCTAAGAGTCCAATATTGAACTGAACAAGGATGACACGATATATGCCTTGTGTTCATGATCATTGCATTTTAATGCACATTCTTTTATGTTTGTACTTAGGAATTTTCTTAGTTTGTTTTGTTTATTTTACTGTTTTATTATGTTTTTATAATTAAGTCTTTATTTTCTGTTAATCTATTTTCGCAGCTTATTTTCAGCTTTAGCGGTTATTTGATTCATATCCACAGTTTGGATCATAATTAGAGCTACGAAAATCAGATTAACGCGTTTTAATAGGTGTTGGAAAGCTAAGATAGAGTGTTATAACTTTCATAATTGAGGAAAAAGCTGATTCGGAGTGTAGCAGGCTCAAATAATCCATTGAAGTCAGGATCCAAATTCTGCCTTTAGGAATACTTAGTTTTGGACTGGGTTTTTTATGTTTTTTGACCCAGTTGGGTTAGAACCGGATTTTGTTATGATTCTCTATACCTAGTAGCAGCTGCTCTACTGTTCATAACCTTCTTTTCACAAATTTTACTTTTTTTTACGATTACGATGAAGAACTAATCATCCAGAATCGATCTACTGTAATCGCGTTTTCAACGCTGAGATTTTTATTCTATCAATTCAATTTCGTTTCTCTTTCAATTCTATTCTATGAAATTGCATTTTCTTAATCTGTTCTTTTGTGGAATGTTTTGATTTAATTCGTATGATTCTATTCCTAACTTTTAATCGCTTTTTACGTCGCTTAGTCATTAAATCACGTTTCTATGTCGTGTTTGCTTAATTCGCGGTTGTGTTTATCCGTTTGCTTAATTTGAAATATAGGTATGTCAATCTATTCAATATCTTAGTGCTCTTATCATTTGATATGGAAATCAAATAGAGATCGAAGCCGCTTAGGGAATTGGTAAGGAGAAAAACCCGTGATTAGCCGAAAATCGAAACAGTAGATTGACTTATTTTTATAATCACTTATTTAATGACTTATTTGCACTGTTTTATAAATCGAACCTTAATAACCCCATAAACATTTTCTTTATTTGGTTAAAATAATACAAGAATTCTTGAGATACGACTCGAGTCATTGTCACTTTACTACTTTTCAAAAAAAACTCGTTTTTGATTGGTGGGCGACAGCGGATCAAATTGGCGCCGTTGCCGGAGATTCTTGTTGATTTTTAGCCAATTTTAAAATTTTGTTAAGAGTTTTTTTTTTTTGCGTGTGTAGTGGTAAGGTTTTAGCCTATCAGGTAAGTTAGAAGCTACTGTTTTGATTTGCTCCAAAAAAAATTTCAGAAAATCAAAAGAAAAAAATCGACGAACACTACTCGTTTAGAATAGAATTCTAAAAGATTTTGACCCTGAAAATCGCAAATTCCTTAGTTTTCTCTTTTATTTGATTTATTTTCTATTTTCAAATTTTCAAAAAAATCCGAAATTTTTTGTAGAGACTTATTCTGATTTGATTTGATTTTTAGTTATATTTTCATAATTTTTAGATTTTATTTTATTCGGTTTTCTATTTTTCCATTCTTTTCCTTAATAGGGACATTGTTGGTATTTTCCTAATTGTTCTTGCATTTCTGATTTAGTTATGTGTTGTCTTTTTCTTTGTTGATTTTTTTCCTATTAAATTTAATATGATAAACCAAAGAACTCTTACCAAACTTGTTGCTTATGATATGGATTATAATGCTTTATGTACGAAATTTCCTGTTGTTATTGTACCTTTCAAATTGAAATTTGATTTAATACACTTGTTACCAAGGCTTAATGGTCTTGCAGGTAAGGATCCGAATAAGCATCTGAAAAAATTCTAAATTTTGTGCTCTACACCTTCCGGACCTTCACTAGAGGACCCTGTCAAGCAAATGGCTATAAATGAAGAACGATATATCGCAACAATAATCAACAACCATTTCACAAATATCACAACAATAATCGCAATCGCCCAGCCCATAAGATTTAATGAAGAACGATATAAAGAAGATCATCACAAACTTAAAAGAGAAGGTCGGGCGTTCATCAGAAGAATAAAGAAAAGTCCACCATAAGATCCATCAGATCATCATCAAAGAAGGCAGAAAAAGTGGATCATCAGAAGAATAATAAAAGGAGCATCACGAGTTCAACACAGAAGAACAGTAGGAACATCAAGTATCAGAACATCATCAGCTCATCCTAGAACTCAAAGAGACGCCATTTTTGTCTCGCCATCATCGTTCTTCATCAATAAACACCATAGCCACCATGAGAGGAGCCACTTCAAACCAAAAAAAAAAGAAGGGTGAGCAACTTCTCTTGATTAACAGTTTATTTCTTTTTTTTTTGCAGGGAAAGAAGAAGGAAAGCAATCGAAACCGAAAAAGGCCATGCAAGCAAGAAAGAGAGGAAAAGCTCAAAGCTCTAGGGAACTACCATGGAGGCGCCGCGCCTCATGGAAGAAGAAGACGATTTTAAAACTCTAAAAGCCTCAGCAGCACAAACCGCCCCCCTCCCCTTTTATTTCAAATTTTTTTATTATTTCTTTTTCTTTTATTTTATTATGATTATTATTATTCTTTCATATTTTTAGAATGTAATATAATAAGAATTGGTAAAATCTTTTTATTTTTATTTTTTTATAATATAGTTAATTAGGTAAAATTAAAACAATTTTTTTAAGTAAAACTTTCCAAAATTAAAACCTTTTTAAAATTAAAACCTTTTCTTAAAATTAAATCCTTTTTAAAATTAAAACCTTTTTAAAATTAAAACTTTTTAAAATTAAAAACCATTTTGTTAATAAAATCACTTTTTAAAATTAAAAAACCATTTTGTTAATCAAAGCACTTTTAAAATTAAAACTCTTTTTCATAAATTAAAGTTTCTAAAAGAATTAATAACTTTTCCTAAAAAACATTAAAATTAAAATTAATTTTCAATTAATTTCAAAAAATTTCTTAAAGACAAGTTTAACCTAAATTTCTAATATGTCATTCTAATGTCTAACATAGAAAGTCAAAAGTAGAAATTCCTAACCTTACCGTTTAATTTCGTCTAATTATTATGTGTTCCTTTCGTATTTCTTATTTGTACTTGTTTACTAACTTCATATTTTGTCATATTTCATTTTTCATGGTTGTAATTTACGCGAGGCAATCGTCGCTTTTATTCCGTTATTATTCTCGAATTTTTCCATATGAACATTGAAGGATACCATGGATTACAGTAGAAAAATACTTTGAAATATTCTTTTAAGGGTCTTAAATTGGATGACCTAAGGAAGTTAAGAGATTTGGTTCAAGATCAAGAGGGATTCAGAAACAAGTATGGAAGGTTGTTATCCTTGTTGAAATTTCAAGTGGACGAAGGACCCTAAAAGATGACATTGCTAGACCCTTATGTTTGAGGTTATCTGACATCAAGGGCATTATGATTACCAAAGGTAGAACTTTTGGGTTACCGTGCGCATGACGGGACATTAATCACCAACACTTATGGAGACATTTCCAGCGTACCCTTTCTTGGTTTTAATGGAGGATTTATTTTCCTCCGACCATCAATCTATCTTTTGAAGACAGGCTCATCCTCGAAAAGGCCCAGCTAGAAGAGCAGAGCAAGGAGCAGAACATGAAGCTTCCTTAGGGTCTTATTAGCTTTTATTTAGCTATTATGTCAAGATTCTCTTTTAAGAATATTCACCTGTAATCCATTTTCAAAAATAATAAATAAAGCTTTCGTTGGTATTCTGCGATGTTCGTAACTATTTGAATTCCATGAAATCTTTTATCCGAATTCTGCATTGTAGTATCATGTTTTGCATATCATATGTCTGTCTGATAAATCATGTCCAATTTTCTTTATCTTCTAGTGTCTCTTTGAGTCGTCAAGTTGATTCCTCGACATAGATATCGGACTAGAGCTAACTATAGACTCCAGATGTCATAACAAGAGACATATAATGCGGAAATATGAACGGAGATCGATGAGTTGAAATCAGGAATGACCAAGGTTGTCAAACTCGTGAGTCTACTCAGACTCGTAAAGAGATTGTAGACTTAACTCGCAGACTCGACTCGCAAACTCGTACGAGCCTATGGAAAATTAAAAACGGCTTTCAAAAATCTATAAGTGACACATATATGACACACTCTTATATTTTTAAACTTATAAATGCGTTGTATATAACACAAATATATAATAGAATACCAATTAACATGAAATTTAAATTTTATACTCCATAGAAAATTTGTTATAGAAAAATTGGATAATAAAACAAACAAAATTTTGAAGTATGTAGTTAAATACTTAACTTACTATTTCTTCTTAAATTGGCTGCTACATCAAGAAAAAAAAAATCATAAAACAAACATGTTAATAGCTTCAAACATCCTAAGCTCCAGTGAAATCACCACGACTAATATAATCAGCATCATCTTTATCGGTATCTTGAGTACCATCATCAAACTCTTCCCCAGATGAAACATATTCTTCATCATTAATCAATGTTGGATTACTTGAAGTTCCACTTCCACCTAATTTAACATTGCCACCACCCCCACTTTGCGCAATATTAGTTACAACAACATCAACTTCCACAATATTATTAAGAATAACAAATCTTACTCAACATTAACTTCAATTTGCATATTTTATTCACTAGGGTCTTCAATTATCCATTCATCATCTGAATGACTATCTTCAAATGAAAAACAACACTATTTGATTTTTCTTTTCCATTTTTCAAATTTAAATTGTACATGACATAAACCAAATTATTCACCTTTTTTGATACAACCTATTTCTTCTCTTTGTATGAACCTAAAAAAGTAAATAATAATTCAACTCAACGTTTCTTAAAAAATTAAAATCAAGTCTATAAACAAACAAATAATAATTCATTGTCATTTCAATGGAACTTCAATTATGTTCACAATCAGAGGAGCTACAAGTTAAGCTTAGAATATGAATTGGAAACCTCTTTAACTATGGAGTCATATCTCTATAGAAATCCACCCTTCAGTAGGTAACATATCCTTCCTAAACTATTTTCTACCATAAATCATAAATTTTCTAAACTATTTTGTCACATGCAAATTGATACATGTGCATTGGGATCATTGGACCTGATTGGACAATGGTGTATCACCTTTATACAAGATATCATACATGAGAAGTATCTAAGTGAAACATATAAGAAAAAAATTACACAACAAATAATTGATTTACGGTCATAAACATGAATAATGCAAGAGACAAAACAAAATCACGCCGTTGATGAAGGAAGGAAGAAACTTTGCTTAAACAAGAAACTATGAGAGATACTATCTAATTCTCTTACAAGAAAAAAAGGTGTTTTTAATAAAACAAAGTTTCTTAGGGAACTTCATCCTTTCTTGGTTTTAAAAACAATTAAAAAAAACTTATAGATTCGTAAACTCGTTATAGACTCGCGAGTCTATACAAGTCTGTGTGAGTCTACCCGAGTCTACTTGAGTCTATCAAAAAATGATTATATGCATGATTCTACTCGTTTATGCTTCCTAGACTCATAAACCCGTACGAGTTTACGAGTCTACCCACGAGTTTGACAACCATGGGCATGACCAAGCTTACCGAGATGCTTCAAGTACTGATTGCCAGAGGAGAGCCACCGCAGAGGACCGTCATTCAGGAAGTTTAAAATGTTGATCCACCTCCTATTCTAATGCCACCATCTACTTGGCCAGAGTTTAGTTTACCTCCTAACTACTTTCCACCTCTTGCTTCTACTGCTATGATTGGTCAGGATGTCAGACCAGTTTTTCAAGCTCTCGTCCTTGCCGAGCCCAGACTTGTGGTCCACACTGTTAACCAGACTGTCCAAGCTCCCTTTGAGAACCCTTCCTATGAATACAATGTTTCTGGTGTTCAAAGGGAAGACCATGAAGATTTTTTTGAGCCTGAGATTATTCGTGAACATTTTCAAATCATAAATAAGAGACTTCAAGCTATCAAGGGTACTGATTTCTTCAACGTAGATGCAGACAATATTTGCCTAGTTTCTGGTCTTGTTTTTCCGGCCAAATTCAAGACTCCTGAGTTTGTGAAGTATCAAGGTCATTCATGTCCAAGGATCCATCTAGTCATGTACTTCCAAAAGATGGTAGCTTACACCAACAATTAGAAGCTGCTCATCCATCGCTTTCAGGATAGTTAGAGTGGTGCTTCTCTCAAATGGTATATGAACTTAGAGCATAACAGCGTCCACTACTTCCAGGATCTCGCCAATGCTTTTATGAAGCAATACAAATACAATTTGGACATGGCTCCCGATCGCCTTCAACTTCAAAGTATGTCTCAGAAGGAAAGAGAGTCGTTCAAGGAATACGCTCAGTGCTGGAGAGAGTTAGCTTCCCAAGTTGAACCCCCTATAGCATAGAAGAAGCTAACAGGAATGTTCATGGATACTTTGTCTTCTTTCTATTGGGAAAAGATGATTGGGAGTGTCTCTTCAAACTTTACAGATCTGGTGACTATTGGCCAAAGGTTAGAAAAAGGTTTGAAAAATGGTAAGGCATCCAAAGCTGCTGAATCTTCTAATGGTGCAAAGAAATCCTATGGAAATTGCCAGAAAAGGAAAGAGGATCAGACCAATGCTATCATGACTGAAGCAAGAAGGCCTCACCATGGACCTCAATCTGTTGATCATCATGTTGTTGTTGCTCCATAACCAGCTCAGACTCCTCAGCATCCCGTTGTTAGACAGAACGAGTATCGAAATAGGAATCAATTTGATCCTTTTCCCATTACTTACACAGAACTATATCCTGACCTAGTTCGAAAAGGGCTGATCACGACAAGGGCTTTACCACCTCCTCCTAATCCTTCGCCAACTGGATTTAGGGCTGATCTCCAGTGCGCTTTTCATTAGGGTGCCCTAGGCCACGACTTGGAGCATTGTTTTGCACTGAAAGCTAGAGTGCGTGAGTTGGTTAGAGCTGGAATACTTGATTTTAAGGATAGTCATCAGAACATCCAGAAAAATCCTTTGACAGTGCATCAAAAGTGAAGCTTCGGCCTGACCCCAGCGAATTATTTTCCTAAATGCCAGTGTTTCAGATAGGACGACTCATCTTTGTACTGATTTAGTCACTAGACCTTTTATATCTCATTGTTTGTACTTTCCTTATTTTTGTATTAGCTGTTTGCCTTCAAATTATATTTGTACTTTCATATCAATAAAATGAGCATTGCAACTTTCGATTTCAATTCATTTTGTCTATTATCTGCACTTCAATGCTTTATCTTTCAAAAACTTACTTGTCCAAACTTTTGATTATGCAAAGATTGGAGGGAAGATGATGAAAACGTTATACCCATAGCTGCTATCAGTATGCCTTCAATCAAACTTTGTTGACGATGTAAGGCATTGTTTCAACTCCCAAACACTGGAGAAATAAGGAAGTTAATCCCTTGTCAACCCCTTCGAGCCTAGAAGTTGGAGTTCCTTTCTTTACAGAAAACCCGCAATCTTAACCTGGGGCATGAGTAGGTTCTCAGTTAACTCGGTTGTGCTTTCCCATAATACTCCTTTCATATAAAAGTTGCACTCACAATTTTCCTTCGCATACAACAGACAAGTGTCGAAGATGTTTTCAAGCCAAGAAGCCGATGATGGTTCACCGTAATCATTAAGCTAGGCAGTCACTTTCTTCTATAATATATATATATATATATATATATATATATATATATATATATATATATATATATATATATATATATATATATATATATATATATATATATATATATATATATATATATATATATATATATATATATATATATATATATATATATATATATATATATATAATAAAAGCCCGCTAAGTCCAAACCTATGAAGGAGACTTAGGCAAAACTGGGGCATCCGGCTGACTATGTGCTTTAAAAGAAACAGTTCAGGCAAAAGTTAGGGATAATAAAAAGAGGAGATCTTTAAATCCTTACCCTGAAGATCCTCAATGTCAAAACAACCAAATGTTATAGGGAAGTAGTGGCTGCCTCTTCATATGTCCCTTGACTTTTGAACCATCATTACTACCGTCAGTGCAATTCCTAACCTATAGGAACCTGAATGCATAATATGAGTTAACTAAGCGTAGGATTGAAGATTATCACGTAGATTGGGTGGGTACAATAAATTTTGAGCCTTTATTCTTTATTTCATAAACCGTGAACCAGGCCACATTACAACCCTCCAAAGACCTAACTGAAGCAAAGTTATTTTGAAAGCATACTACAGCAAGGTTGCGTAGGCTGACTCCAAAAGATATTTGCGAATCATTTATTTTGGTAGTACACCTTTGTTTTAAACTTTGAGCGTCTTGAACCACCATGTTCCGACCAACGACTCATTTATTTTTCATCCGTCAAAAATGATATTGGTTTCAAAAATTGCATGAACTTTGCATTACCATGTTTGTATGAATATTTTGTTCGCAAACTGGCTTTCCTCTAAGGAATTTTCAAACAATGGAGAAATTTGGTCAAGTGATCCTATCAAGGGTAAGTTCCTTCCAGATCCTATCAAGAATCAATTTAAGATTTGTGGTTCAGGGGTAAGTCCTTCCCAGAATCAGTTTATCCAGAAGATCCTTCAAGACCCATACTGGGGAAGACCTGCCAGAGGCATAGTAGTGCGATCATCTACAGATTCAGACGAGCTGAAGTAATTATCAGTTTATCTATAACATATGGTTTAATTTAGGGCAGTTTATTTGAAGGATCCTTAAGCAGCTATTCATCCTTCCTATAAAGACCATTAACTTGATACAGTTTAGAAGTGTGGCAGAGATGTGTTCAGCAGTAACATCTTTGGTCCCCAAGCAGAATGACATTGGTCTCCGTGTTGAGGAATCAGTTCTTCAGTTTTGTCATCTCACCCAAAAGAGTCGAGCCTTGTCATCGGCATTGATATCTGCATTTGCATTTGATCATATATCATTTGCATAATTCATATCATCTGCATATCATGAGTGTTTCATCCTCAGTTGCATTTCTCCCGAGGTCGTGTTTTATCCATGTCTCACCTTGTGGTCAAAGTACAACTTACTTAGCACCTACCCAACAGTTTTTGTCGTGTCTATCTGACGTTCTTCCAGATATGACATTTCTTACCCAATTGTTTTCCCGAATATGTCTAACCTTGCCTTACACCTGATATCACTCTCAGATATTGTGATTATACCTTTCATTCAAAGCCATTATTGGATGCCTAGTATCCTTTTTATCCACTTCCATTCTCGGATGTCACCCTTATTTATGTTTTCTCTCTCTGATATTTTTCCAGATTGAGTCTTTGTTCTGATGTTATTCCAGAACTTATCTGATGGTTTTCTAGATATTCCTTTAATTCTGATGTTTTTCTGGAATTTGTACGATGTTTTTCCGGATACGGTTCTCTCTCTCTGATGTTTTTCTAGAGTGAGTCTTTGTTCTGATGTTCTTCTAGAACTTATCTGATGGTTTTCCAGATATTCCTTTTGATTCTGATGTTTTTCCAAAATTTAACCGATGTTTTCCTGGATTTGTTTCTCTTTCTGGTGTTTTTCCAGAGTGAGTCTTTGTTCTGATATTCTTCCAGAACTTATCTGATGGTTTCCCAAATATTCCTTTTTGATTCTGATATTTTTCTGGAATCTATCTGATGTTTTTCTGGATTTGTTTCTCTTTCTGATGTTTTTCCATATTGAGTCTCTGTTCTGATGTTCCTCCAGAACTTATCTGACGGTTTTCCAGATATTCCTTCGATTTTGATGGTTTTCCAGAATCTACCCGATGTTTTTCCGGACATGTTTCCCTTTCTGATGTTCTTCCAGAATTCCTTTGTTGCTTATCTGATGTTCTTCCAGATATGTCTTCAAACTCTTCCCGTACATTTAATGCTTTCCTAAATGTTTCGGATATACCTTCAGAGAATTGTCTTCATCTCATGCTCCTATAGATGTTTTCTTATTGTCTTAGGATGCAGCCTAGAGTTCATTCGATGTTTTTCCGAGTATCTCTGGTGTGTTTCATAGTTCATTCGATGTTCTTTCGGATGTTTCTGGTGTTTGTTTCTCCCTGTATATTTTTTGACGATTCCTGAAGATCCTGCTTGATCTCTTTGTTTAAAGGAATGTCCCAAAAACTTCAGCACTTGTCGTTTACCTGGTCCTACCGCCGTGTGGATCCTGTGTTACCGTTTCATATTAAAGTAACAACTGGTCATGCTTGCACCAGTTGATCCATCACTTTAGAATTCCCCAGTGTCGTGCTATTTCACCAGTGCGTCATTGTCCCCAGTGTGTGGTTTGGTCGTCGCGTCTGTCCCCCGAGTCGTCGTGTCGTCTATATCCTTGCATTTATCATTTCCATCATACGCATCATATTAGATTCATGGCACTGTTAAGCATTATAGTTTGTCCCGTTTCGTCCGTAGCATTGCATTTTGCTGCATCTAAGGGCAAAATTTTCGGTTATCTGTATTTAAATCCCGTTCACCATGATTTCTCGAACCTTCGTCGTTCAACCCGTCCGGTGAAAGCTATTTAAATAGGAGCAACTATCATACCCCAAATTTTACCCTTATATTAGTCGGTTCATTTCGCATTTCATCTCATTTTGCATTGCATTATAAACTAACTGCTAACCAGTTTGCTTAGTCTGTTGGTTTTGTAGGAAAATCCCGTTGTGTGCGATTTAATTGGTGAAGGGAAAAATGGTCATTAATTTGCAGTCTGCCGACCATTCATGAAGCTAGGTCTTCATCAGAAGTTCTTCAAGTGATTAGGGTTCCCGTGACACATCACATTTTATTCAAGAGCTGAGATTCAGTCGTTAGTTGGATTTCAGAAATGTTGTTTGATTCCGAGACTGTATGGAGCTGAATGTGTTGGGATATCAGTGGATTCGGGTTAAATCGGTGCGAGGATTTGCTTTGAAGAATTCATTTTAACAGACGCGCATTTTCCTGCTTTATGCTACCTACCAGTCGATTTTCAGAGAAACAGGGGAATTTCGGGTCGTGTTGAATTTATAATGAACATATGTTGGTTTGATCATGATTATCAGTCGAGCTGATTCAAGTTATCGAGTTAAATTATTCGAGATGCGATTTGAGTTTTAAAGGCGGAAGACTGTTTGTTTCGCCGGTTAATTGATTTTCTCTGCTTATCCGTTCGAGGCTATATTCACTGACTTTATTATCAGATACAAATTAATTCGCAAAGGGATTTGTTTGAACTCAGCGGTCACGTCGGATTCAAATCCTGCAAAATTATTAATTGTCGAATTCGGAGTTGGAACGTCAGAGCTTAATCAGATAAATTTCATTGGATAAATTTAATTAAATGAATTTATTTGAATGAGTTTAAAATCGAATGAATTTTCATCAGATGAACTTGGTCAGGTGGATTTAGTTGGACAATTGAAGCAGATGAATTTATTGGTATGGATTTAAGCAAATGGATTTAGTTGGACGAATTTATTTGTATGAATTTATCTGGAGGAATTTAATCAGATAAATTCAATTAAATGGATTTATTTGGTTGAGCTTAATCGGACGGATTATCTGGTGAATTTAATCTAATAAATTTAGTGGGATGAATTTATTCGTTTGAGTTTAATCGGAGGAATTATTTAGAGATTTTAATCGGATGATTTTTAATCGGAGAAGTTGGATCGGAAAAATAAAGAATTGAATTTATTATTTGAATTCTATTTTTTATTACAAAAGAAATTACATTTACAAAAATTCCTAAGTCCTAGAATGCTTAGTTTCTAGATTCGTCTTCGAGTCTGATTCTTCGACTTTGATTTTTCCGAACCTGCAAAACAAATCAATAACAGATGAAAATAATAGAATTAATTAAAATTGGTTTTTTCGGTTCCGATACCCTTAGTAAAAGCTCATCATCGGGTACGTCAGGAGGGCAACAACGACGAGGTTGTCGCCAGCTCCCGACTTATTTTTTTCGACCTCGGCACAAGTCCAGCAGTATCTGTTCTAATTTTTCCAGGAGAGAGAAAAATTGATTTTTAAGAAAAGTGATTTTGAAAATAAGTGCTTTTGGAAAAAGCACTTATTCTAAAAAGTGATTTTTCTTGCCAAACAGGTCAAAAACCATTTTTCTAAAAGTTCTGCAAGAACAACGGATCAAACAAGATCCAATAACATTTCCATAACAACAATAAGCAATAAGAGTTCCGTAAAAATCTCCAACAACCATCAAATTCGCTACAACAGCCAACCTTCCTGAAAAATTGCAAAACTATCAGCAGCAACATGAGGATTGTAACAAATAATCAGCAACCATTTCACAAATATCGCAACAATAATCGCAATTGCCTAGCCCATAAGATTTAATGAAGAACGATATAAAGAAGATCATCACAAACTTAAAAGAGAAGGTCGGGCGTTCATCATAAGAAGAAAGAAAAATCCACCATAAGATCCATCAGATCATCATCAAAGAAGGCAGAAAAAGTGGATCATCAGAAGAATAATAAAAGGAGCATCACGAGTTCAACACAGAAGAACAGTAGGAACAACAACTATCAGAACATCATCAGCTCATCCCAGAACTCAGAGAGACGCCGTTTTTGTCTCGCCATCATCGTTCTTCATCAATAAACACCATAGCCACCATGATAGGAGCCACTTCAAACCAAAAAAAAAAGGGTGAGCAACTTCTCTTGATTAACAGTTCATTTCATTTTTTTTTGCAGGGAAAGAAGAAGGAAAGCAATCGAAACCGAAAAAGGCCATGCAAGAAAGAAAGAGAGGAAAAGCTCAAAGCTCTAGGGAACTACCATGGAGGCGCCGCGCCTCATGGAAGAAGAAGAGGGTTTTAAAACTCTAAAAGCCTCAGCAGCACAAACTGCCCCCCTCCCCTTTTATTTCACATTTTTTTATTATTTTTTTTTCTTTTATATTATTATGATTATTATTGTTGAAATACAAGAGACTAAGAGACATTTGAATAAACGGTGTGTATTGAAAAGCACTACGAAGACATTATTATATATAGATAGATTATAACTAATTACATGATATAGTCGATGTGGGACTATTCTATATACAAATATTCTTAACACTATATATATATATATATATATATATATATATATATATATATATATATATATATATATATATATATATATATATATATATATATATATATATATATATATATATATATATATATATATATATATATATATATATATATATATATATATATATATATATATATATATATATATATAAATATAAATATCAACACTCCCCCTCAAGCTTGAGCATATAAGTCAAATGCACCAAGCTTGTTACATATATAATTAGTTCTGGGGCTTCGTAGAGATTTTTTAAACACATCTGCCAATTGATCATTAGAGTTGACAAAGCTTGTGATGATGTCGCCTGACTCGATCTTCTCTCTGACAAAGTGATAGTCTATATCAATATGTTTTATCCTCTCATGGAAGGCTGGATTTGAAGCAATGTGCAATGCAGCTTGATTATCACAAATAAGTGTCATTGGCCTTGCTTCTTCAATTTGAAGTTCCTTTAGCAACTATTTTAACCAAATAAGTTCACATGTTGTCGTTGCCATGGCCCTATACTCTGCCTCGGCGCTTGATCTTGCAACTACATTTTGTTTCTTACTTTTCCAGGATATAAGGTTTCCTCCAACAAGTACACAATACCCAGAGGTGGATCGTCTATCAATGGGTGACCCTGCCCAATCAGCATTAGAGTATCCAATTATCTGGTTATGTCATTTATCCTCATACACAAGACCTTTTCCTGGAGCACATTTGATGTATCTCAGAATCCGGATAACAATATCCATGTGTTCCTGACAAGGGGAATTTAAGAACTGACTTACGACACTGACTGCAAAAGAAATGTTCGGACGAGTGACTGTGAGATAATTCAACTTTCAAACCAATCTCCTATACCTTCCTGAGTCAGATAGAGGCTCCCCCTGATTGGGTAGTAGTTTAACACTTGGATTCATATGAGTATCGGCTGGTTTAGCATTTAACAAACATGTTTCTTCCAAAATATCCATAGCATATTTCCGCTGAGAAATCACCAAACCATCTTTAGATTGAGTTATTTTAATACCAAAGAAATAGTGGAGTTTACCAAGATCTTTTGTCTGAAATTGTTTCGAGAGATGTTGTTTCAACTGGAGTATTCCCTGTTGATCACTACCAGTTATGACAATTTCATCTACATACACAATAAGATAAATACACCCTTGGGGTGAGTGACGATAAAAAACAGAATGGTCAGCTTCACTACAGATCATACCAAATTGTTGCACTACAGTGCTGAATCTGCCAAACCACGCTCTCGGAGATTGCTTAAGACCATAAAGAGACCTGTGCAGCCTAAAAACCACTCCCCTTGAGCAACAAAATCAGGTGGTTTCTCCATATATACTTCTTCTTCAAGGTCACCATGTAAGAATGCATTTTTTATGTCAAGTTGATGAAGAGACCAATGTCGAATGGCTGAAATGGCTAGAAGAAGTCTAATAGATGTCATCTTGGCTACAGGAGAAAATGTATCACTATAATCCAACCAAAAAATCTGAGTGTATACTTTGGCTACCAAGTGAGCTTTAAATTGATCAATCTTATCATCTGGACTAACCTTCACTGTATAAAGCCAACGACAACCAACTAAAGATTTCCCATGAGGTAGAGAAACCAGTTCCCAGGTACCACTTATTTGAAGAGCACACATTTCATCAATCATTGCTTTCCTCCACTCAGGGTAAGATAATGCTTCACTTGGAGTTTTAGGAATACAAACAGAAGACAAACAAGACAAACAAGTATACTGCAAAGGGGAAAGACGATGATAACATAAATCAAGTATACTGCAACAAACCTATTTAAAATTAAAACCTTTTCTTAAAATTAAATCCTTTTTAAAATTAAAAACCATTTTGTTAATAAAATCACTTTTTAAAATTAAAAAACCATTTTGTTAATCAAAGCACTTTTAAAATTAAAACTCTTTTTCATAAATTAAAGTTTCTAAAATAATTAATAACTTTTCCTAAAAAACATTAAAATTAAAATTAATTTTCAATTAATTTCAAAAAAATTCTTAAAGACAAGTTTAACCTAAATTTCTAATATGTCATTCTAATTTCTAACATAGAAAGTCAAAAGTAGAAATTCCTAACCTTGCTGTTTAATTTCGTCTAATTATTATGTGTTCCTTTCGTATTTCTTATTTGTACTTGTTTACTAACTTCATATTTTGTCGTATTTCATTTTTCATGGTTGTAATTTACGCGAGGCAATCATCGCTTTTGTTCCGTTATTATTCTCGCATTTTTCCATATTTCAATTTCGTCGCTTAATTAATTTGCATTGCATTATTTACCGTAATCTCCCTTCCGAAGGAATAGGTCTAGTCGTTTGACCGCCGCGTCAATAGTCCTTATCCTTGACTCTTTCACCCTTTCAAACCCCTAATTGCGTAGGCGTCCCGCCGTGGACAAGATTACCCTTTACCCTAGCATTAGGATAAGGAGTCATCGCACTCCGTATTAGGTTTCCCTCCATGGAATACCTATGCTACCCTTTTAAATTCAATTCAATTACAACGTAGAAATAGGAGTCTCCGCACTCCACGTAAGCACTTCCTTAAGAACGCGTATTCCCTATTGAAACCTTGACGACAGTCAAGAAGTTTCTAACCTCCCTTTCGAGGGGAACTACGATTACTCAGATTCCATGCCCTACCTCAGATACATAGGCACAAGATGTGAATCTTGGCGAGTAAACTTAGGACTAACCCTTAGGTCTCTCTTTCACCTTTAAGCCTTAGCATATACCCTAAAGCAGATAATCAAGCAATATAGTAAACTTTAAACAAGAGGTTCCTGTAGAGTACTACAGAAGTTTAGGGTGCTAATACCTTCCCTAGGCTTTACCAACCCCTTACCTAGATCTCTCCCTGCATTATTTACAATGCAAAAAGTAGGTTTTTCCTTTCTTTGACCTTTCCTTCAGATAAATTAAAGACTGGTTGTGAATTAAAGATTTGCGATTCAAATTAATTAATAATTTGATATCCTATTCTCACCACAACACTTACTCTTAAGATTTATGTACTGACACTGACATTTTCTCTGTTTGTGATGAGATTAATGTTGCCTTGCAGTGTGATGCTTTTCATGATATCATTTATGCATCTGAAGCTCTTGATATCCCTACTGCCCTAACCATACCATCCATTGAACAACCTCCTTCCTTAGAGATTAAACCACTTTCTGATAATCTAAAATATGTTTATTAAAAGATGGATGAACTTTCAATTATAATTTCTCCTAAGCTTGATTTTGATCAAGAAAATAAGCTTTTACAGGTTTTGAAGAAACATAAGAAGGGAATTGGATGGACCTCTATGGATGATGCAAGAAAATTAGTGAGGCAGCCCCTTAATCCTTTGATTCTTGATGTTGTGAAAAAAGAGATCACGTTCACGTGCTCATTCGACACTTTTACCTATCGAAGATTCTTCTTTGATCCTGGAATAAAATACGAAGGAACTAATAAATATTTAAAGGTTAATGGATGCTACCCAAAGTCACTTTATGACATCCCCACTTTGAGAGAGAAGCCTGTAGAAGATCTCTCCTTGGAAAAGGCTGCTTATGTGATCACTTATTCGCTTTGACTCTTCAGGTGTGTTCTTTCCTTTCTCTCACTCTTATTTTATATTTATATTCTTTAATTGAGGATAATGTATGTTTTAAGTGCGGAGGAGGAAACAATTTTTGTATTTTTTTTTCTTTCATTTTTCTTTGTTTTCTTTAAGTGAAATTATTTTTAAAAAAATTTACTTAAAAACACAATGCATCTTTTGAAATTTTTAGGCTATAGATTAATTTGAGATTAGATTGTGGAGACTTGGGAAAATTTTATAAGATCGGTATCATTTTAACACCTTAAGTCTCCCAAATTTGAAAATCAATTTAAATACTTGTTATGACATAGCCTTGAGTTCTCATCCTTTAATAGCTCTTAAGTAGTTTATCTAGCAGTCAGCACCATAGAAATCACGCAATAAGTAATTAAGCTGATGCAAATAAGTGGATGGTCTCGTGCTTAATAAGAAGTCTAAATAGGGATCCGCCTTTTAAGCTAGGTGACCCTCACCTGGTCACTTAGGCTAACGGTTGTGAAACCTTAAAAAATAAAATAAAAATTAAAATATATATATATATATATATATATATATATATATATATATATATATATATATATATATATATATATATATATATATATATATATATATATATATATATATATATATATATATATATATATATTGTTGTTGCTATTTAATTTGGTTAATTTTGAATTGTTGACAAAATATGGATCATAGTCACTAACAGACTTATTTACCATGTGTGTGAATATATAACGAGCTTAATATGATTGCATTAGAATGAAAGAGAGCAAAAAGGAGAATGAGTAAGTTAGGCTTAAGCATAATAACATGATTCATATTAGTTTGTATAGGAGGGTGGTTTATGAATGCATAATTGCGAATTTGTATTCTTACGATATTCTTAATATGCAAAGTTAGTACCTATCGATGCAATCTTGACCGAAGAAGTGTTTGTAGCCTAGAATGAGTATCTGAATGCTATTGTTTTTCATGAGTCTCAATACTATTTTGATTGGAGTGCAAAAGTTCAAGTGTGGGGGAATTTGATTATTGCATTTTAATGCACATTCTCTTATGTTTGTACTTAGGAATTCTCTTAGTTTGTTTTGTTTATTTTACTGTTTTATTATGTTTTTATAATTAAATCTTTATTTGTCGTTAATTTATTTTCGCATCTTATGTTCAGCTTTAGCGGTTATTTGATACATGTCCACAGTTTGGATCATAATTGGAGCTATGAGAATCGGATTGACGCGTTCTAATAGGCATTGGAAATTTAAGACATAGTGCTACAACTTTCTTGTTTAAGGAAGAAGCTGATTTGGAGTGTAGCAGACTCGAATAATTCGTTGAAGTCAGGACCCGAATTCTGCCTTTAGGAATACTTAGTTTTGGACCGGGTTTTTTTTTATGTTTTTCGACGCAGTTGGGTTAGAACCGAATTTTTTTATGCTTCTCTATACCTAGTAGCAGCCGTTCTACTGTTCATAACCTTCTTTTCACAAATTTTACTTTTTGCTTTTGTACGATTACGATGAAGAACTAATCATCCAGAGTCGATCTACTATAATCGTGTTTCCAACGCTTTGAGGTTTTTATTCTATCAATTCAATTTTGTTTCTCTTTTGATTCTATTATATGAAATTGCATTTGCTTAATTTGTTATTTTGTGGAATGTTTTGATTTAATTCGTATGATTGCATTCCTAACTTTAAATCGCGTTTCTATATCGTGTTTGCTTAATTCGTGATTGTGTTTATCCATTTGCTTAATTCGGAATATAGGAATGTCAATTTGTTCAATATCTTAGTGCGCTTATCATTTGATATTGAAATCAAATATAGATCGAAGCCGCATAGGGAATTGGTAAGGAGAAAAACTCGTGATTAGCCGAAAATCAAAACAGTAGATTGACTTATTTTTATAATAACTTATTTTAATCATTTATTTGCACTATTTTATAAATCGAACCTTAAAAACCCCATTAACATTTTCTTTAGTTGGTTAAAATAATACAACAATCCTTGAGATACGACTCGAGTCATTGTCGCTTTACTACTTTTAGAAAAATACTCGTTATTGATCAGTGCGCGACAGCGAATCAAATTGGCGCTGTTGCCGGGGATTCTTGTTGATTTTAGAAAATTTTAAAATGTTGTTAAGAGTTTTTTTTTTTTTTTGTTTTTTGTTTTTGCGTGTTAATTTTCATGGTTGCAGTGTAGCGGTAAGCGTTTTAGCCTATCAGGTAAGTTGGAAGCTACTGTTTTGATTTGCTCCGAATTTTTTTCAGAAAATCAGGAAAAAAAATCGACGAACACTACTCATTTAGAATAAAATTTTAAAAGATTTTGACCTTGAAAATCGCAATTTCCTTAGTTTTCTATTTTATTTGATTTATTTTCTATTTTCATATGTTTTTTAAATCCGAAATTTTTTGTAAAGAATTATTCTGATTTGATTTGATTTTTAGTTATATTTTCATAATTTTTAGATTATATTTTATTCGGTTCTATTTTTCCAGTCTTTTCCTTAATAGGAACATTGTTGGTATTTTCCTAATTGTTGTTGCATTGCTGATTTAGTTGTGTTGTCTTTTTCTTTGTTGACTTTTTTTCCTATTAAATTTAATATGACAAACCAAAGAACTCTTACTGAACTTGCTGCCCATGATATGAATTATAATGTTTTATGTATGGAATATCCTGTTGTTATTGTACCTTTCGAATTTTAATATGGTTTAATACACTAGTTATCAAGGTTTAATGGTCTTGCAGGTGAGGATCTGAATAAGCATCTGAAAGAATTCCAAATTGTGTGCTCTACACCTTCCGGACCTTAACTAGAGGACCTTGTCAAGCAAATGGCTATAAATGATCTCTAGTTTCAACAACGAATATATTCTAGTATTCATGCTTTGCAGACTTATATTGGACAGCTTGCCACTTTAGTGAATGTCATGCATCAAGCTCAAGAATCAAACCAACTATCTGCCCAAACAGTAGTGAATCCAAAAGAGTTGTTGTCTGATTTAGTGGACGATACTTATCCTGAGTTGTTATCTGATTTCCCATCTTTATTAGATTATGATCATACTTACTCTTGCGATTTATGTACTGACACTAACGTTTGCTTTGTTTGTGCTGAGAGTAATGCTGCCTTGCAGGGTGATGCCTTTCATGATGTTGTTTATGCATTTGAAGCTCTTGATATCCCTGCTTCCCCGACCATACCATCCATTGAACAACCTCCTTCCTTAGAGATTAAACCACTTTCTGATAATCTAAAATATGCTTATTTAAAGAGGGGTGAAAAGCTTTCAATTATAATTTCTCCTAACATTGAGTTTGATCAAGAAAATAAGCTTTTACAGATTTTGGAGAAACATAAGAAGGGAATTGGATGAACCTCAATGGAAGATGGAAGAAACTTAGTGAGGTAGCCCCTTAATCCTTTGATTATTGATGTTGTAAAAAAAGAGATCTCGTTCACGTGCTCATTCGACACTTTTACCTATCTAAGATTCTTCTTTGATCTTGGAATAAAAGATGAAGGAACCAATAAATATTTCAAGGTTAATGGATGCTACCCAAAGTCACTTTATGACATCTCCATTTTGGGAGAGGAGCCTGTAGAAGATCTCTCTTTGGGAAAGGCTGCTTATGTGATCACTTATTTGCTTTGACTCCTCGGGTGTGTTCTTTCCTTCCTCTCACTCTTATTTTATATTTATGTTCTTTCATTGAGAAAAATGTATGTTTTAAGTGTGGGAGAGGAAACCATTTCTGTATTTTGTTTTCTTTCATTTTTCTTTGTTTTGTTTTGTTTTGTTTTCTTTAAGGGAAAAAAATTAATTTTACTTAGAAACACAATGAATCTTTTGAAATTTTTAGGCTATAGAATAATTTGAGGTTAGATTGTGGAGACTTAGGAAAATTTTATAAGATCGATATCACTTTAACAGCTTAAGTCTCCCGAATTTGAAAATCGATTTAAATACTTGTTATGACATAGCCTTAAGTTCTCATCCTTTAATAGCTCTTAAGTAGTTTATCTAGCATTCAGCACCATCTAGAAATCACACACTAAGTAATTAAGCTGATGCAAATAAGTGAATGGTTCCTTGCTTAATAAGAAGTCTAAATAGGGATCCGCCTTTTAAGCTAGGTGAACCTCACCCGGTCACTTAGGCTAACGGTTTTGAAACCTTCAAAAAATAGAAAAAAAAATATTGTTGTTTCTATTTAATTTGGTTAATTTTGAATTGTTGACAAGATATGGATCATAGTCACTAACATGCTTATTTACCATGTGTGTGAATAAATAACAAACTTAATGTGATTGCATTAGAATGAAAGAGAGTAAAAAGGAGGATGAGTAAGTTAGGCTTAAGCATAATAACATGATTCATATTGATTTGTATAGGAGGGAGGTTTATGATTGCATAATTGCATATTTGTGTTCTTACGATATCCTTAGTGTGCAAAATTAGTACCTATCGATGCAATCTTGACCGAAGAAGAATTTGTAGCCTAGAATGAGTATCTGAATGCTATTGTTTTTCATGAGTCTTAATACTATTTTGCTAGGGAGTGCAAAAGTTCAAGTGTGGGGAAATCTGATTATTGCATTTTAATGCACATTCTCTTATGTTTATACTTAGGAATTTTCTTAGTTTGTTTTATTTATTTTTCTATTTTGTTATGTTTTTATAATTAAATCTTTATTTGTCGTTAATTTATTTTCGCAACTTATTTTCAGCTTTAGCGGTTATTTGATACATGTCCACAGTTTGGATCATAATTGGAGCTATGAGAATCGGATTGATGCATTCTAATAGGCGTTGGAAAGTTAAGACAGAGTGTTACAACTTTCATGTTTGAGGAAGAAGCTGATTTGGAGTGTAGTAGGCTCGAATAATTCGTTGAAGTCAGGACCCGAATTCTGCTTTTAGGAATACTTAGTTTTGGACCGGGTTTTTTATGTTTTTCGACCCAGTTGGGTTAGAACCGGATTTTGTTATGCTTCTTTATACCTAGTAGCAGCCGTTCTACTATTCATAACCTTCTTTTCACAAATTTTACTTTTTGCTTTTGTACGATTACGATGAAGAACTAATCATCCAGAGTCGATCTACTGTAATCGCGTTTCCAACGCTTTGAGGTTTTTATTCTATCAATTCAATTCCGTTTCTCTTTCAATTCTATTCTATGAAATTGCATTTGCTTAATCTGTTATTTTGTGAAATGGTTTGATTTAATTCGTATGATTGTATTCCTAACTTTTAATCGCTTTTTACGTCGCTTAGCCGTTAAATCGCGTTTTTATATCGTGTTTGCTTAATTTGTGATTGTGTTTATCCGTTTGCTTAATTCAGAATATAGGAATGTCAATATGTTCAATATCTTTGTGCGCTTGTCATTTGATATTGAAATCGAATAGAGATCGAAGCCACTTAGGGAATTGGTAAGGAGAAAAACCCGTGATTAGCCGGAAACCAAAACAATAGATGGACTTATTTTTAGAATCACTTATTTTAATCACTTATTTACTCTATTTTATAAATCGAACCTTAAAAACCCCATAAATATTTTCTTTAGTTGGTTGAAATAATACAAGAATCTTTGAGATACGACTCGAGTCATTGTCGCTTTACTACTTTTCAAAAAAATACTCGTTTTTGATCCGTGCGCGACAGCAAATAAGTTCAACATAGACCGTAAGGGAAAAACAGTAGTTGTACACACAAGTACTATCACAAAATGTTTTGTTATATCACATGACATTTTTGTGACTTGGGTAGTAGTGATGTGTTTCTAGATACCGCTCACTGTTTATTATATTAATTATATGATTTAATATAATTGTCAACGTCACGAAAATCTACAGGATCACACGCACAAGGATAGATTGATAAGAGATAGAATAAATAACGAACACTGTATGGTACAATTTATATAAGAGAATTATGTAACATTGTAAGTTACAGTGTACTTAAGTGAAATATGAAACATCGTATAATATAATAATAAAAGCTATTATTATTATTATTATTATTATTATTATTATTATTATTATTATTATTATTATTATTATTATTATAGTTATAATAATATACTAATAATAATAATAATAATAATAATAATAATAATAATAATAATAATAAAATATGTTTATTATAATAATGGTTATTATTATTATTATGGTGCACTTCAGTTGGGCTTTTTACCTTGCAGCCCACACAAGTGGTTCTATACATACAACCCTTGTGTAGAAGTTTTAGAACTTGATGAAATTCAGTTGGTGAAACTTTGTCTATGTTTCTCTCTTTTTCTCTCTCACTCAAAGTCTTCATTCGTAGCATCTAGCACTGAGATTGAAGACACTTTGTTCGTGTGGACTAAGTAGAGGCGTTGTTCTTTATTCAACACTCGTGATCATTCATTTGAATCTGCATCATAAATTTTAATCACCACAAGAGGTAATTGTTTCTATCAATGATTATGCTCATTTGTAAGGATCACTAAAGGGAAAATTTTAATTTCTATTGCATTTTGGATCACGATTTCCCTTCATTATTTGCATTTCCATCCACGTAAATAACATATGCATACATACATATGCATTGCATGCATATAAAACATTAAACTCACCTTATTCCCTTCATCAGCCCAAAGACAACGATTGTCCGACGCTGAAAGCTAAAGAATCATGGAACAGGTTGGGTATAAGAGCATAATAGACAAGGAAAGCATGGTTGACATGGTAGTGAAACTACTTCTAGACAGTATGACAACAGACTTCTCAAATCAAGTTGTGATTGATGAACGGGCTGAGAACGGGCAAAAGGTGGGTGAAATCATGAATGCAACTGCAACCAATCTGCCGACTTACCCCCTATCTAATCAGAAGTTCACTCAAGGCAATCAAAAACAAAAGCAAAAGAAAATCAGCAAAGGGAATAACAATCAAGGAAGGAGACATCTTCGCTTTGATCCAAATCCCATGTCTTACACGCAGCTACTGCCTAATATGATTCTTACTAAGCAATTGTTCCCAGAGCGGTCGAGCCAACCAAGTTTCCCTACCATCCTAGGCATAATCCTAATGCCACATATGGATACCATGTTGGATATGTGGGGCATTCTACAAAAGTATGTATCATCTTCAAGAACAAAATTCAAGAGCTCTTCAATCATAAGTTGTTATACTTTATAGAGAAACCTTGCATGAATTATGCACCAGTGGTTGCTAAAACATCTGCTGAGGCAAAGAATAGGGGTCCTCCTACTCATATGTTGATTCCTTCATCCATTCAACCTGTTGGGAAATTATCATACCGAGGCTTTCAATTTTCTAACTCAGGAATTCCTTTTACCTATTCAGGGGCACCTCTGGTTGTTGTATCTCTACTTGCTTATCTTGGGGCACCCAACGCTCCGTATGGGATCCAATTTGGTCAAACTTCTAATCAGATGGTTAAACCTAGCTTGATGTACCCTGCTCAAGTGTTCCCAAAATATGCTACTCATCATATTCATCCTCGGTCCCAAGTACCTCTGGCCCCCGCGTCACACTACTCATTCATATATGTTGCTACAGCCCAAAATAAACAGCTTCTTCAAGCTCAGATTCTGCAAAGTTAACAAATTTCATAATGAAATAGAAATCAAAGACAAATACAAAGGACACCAATCTATGATAGATACCAAGGCTAATCACGCCAACAATCATATTGCATTCCACTCTTCTCATTTGTAATTTTTTCTTATTTTCAAGCATTGTCCACTTGTAAAACTTGTTTGTTTTCAAATGATAATAATAATCAAATGAATATGCGTGTTTTAAATAAATCCCTCTGTGTTCATTCATATTTTATATGTTAATAGCACACGTTTGATCAAGCAAAATCAAAAGAGAATGGTGAAATAAAAAAGACACGAGATTATTGTCTGTATGCTTTTGAATAAAATATTGCTGACGATGTAAGGCATTTTTAAAATCCCCAAACACTGGAGATATAAGGAAGATAATCCCTAGTCAACCCCTTTGGACCTTGGAGTAGGAGTTTCTTTCTGTACATAAAACCATCAATCTTAACCTGAGGTAGGGTAGGCTTCAGATAGCTTGACAATGTGTTCAAATTCCAAAAAGGAGAGTACCCCATCTGCGAATCAACCACGTTATATCTCTCACGAGGTAGAAAAATCACAAATTCACAATGGTTGTCCTTCACCGACTAAAGGAATGAGGCAGTCGTAACCCTTTAACAAATCAAACAAACAGATGTCACACGATTTGTTCCAAAAATAAAGTCAAAAACAAAAAGAGAGAAAGAAATCCTGCTAAGTCAAAAACTCAAAAACAAATTACTTAGGAAAAAATAAGGGCATCCTGGTAGACTATAAACTCAAAAATCAGTCTACGTAAAAGTTAAGGAAAGCAAAAATGAAGAACCAAAAGGAAAATAATCATCAACAAGAACAATTTTGTGTGACTACAAACAAACAAAATAAAAGGGGAGTGGTTGCCGCTCTGGAAACCGTGTTGGTTCCTTTACCATCACTTCTATCATTCAAAACCCTTTTTAAAAGGTGAACGCTTGTGTCAAACTAGTTGAACGTATGATTGGAGAACATCAAGGAGAATGGGTGGGTTAAAATAAATTTTGAGCCTTATATCCTTTCTTTCTAAAACTGTGAACCAGACCATGTTACAACTCTCAAAAGACCTAATTGAAACAGGGTTTACTTCGAAAGCATACTATGGTAAAGTTTCGTCAAAGCTGACTCCTAAAGATTTGCTTATAATTTGTGTTGGTATTGACATGGCATCTTAATTAATGACCTAATCACTATATGTCATAATCTTAGTGAACATACTTGGATTTCAAAATAGACATATGCATAGCATTAACATTAACATTTTCAAAATGAACTTTTTACTTGCGAACAAGTATTTGACATCAAGAAAGCTTTCACAATGGGAAATTTGACCACACCAAAACGGCAAGTCGGTCCAAGATTCAGTCAATCTAGGGAAATCACGTTGAGGTTCGAAAAATATTCCAAAGATCAGTTAGTCAGAGGCATTCCTCCAAAGATCATTCAGCCATGGACAAAGTTACTTCAAGGCTCATATTGGGGCAGGCCACCTCAAGAGTAGAAGAATTCAACCTCCCCAAGAGACGGTTATTCGGAGGCAAACGATTCCAATACATTGGGGCAAAGTCAAATCAAGATTGTCTTATGACAAAACTGCTTCCTAACTTGTGACTGGGGAAATCCATGCAGATATCCAGCAGGCTGGGGCAAAGGTAGGCAACAAAGGTAAAAACTCTCTCCATGTTTCAAATCAAGCACAGAGGTGCGTCGAAAACTCTTGATCCTGAAGAAGGTGTCAGATAATCACGTCTTTATGAACTGTATCCTAGCCTTAAATCTCCCACCACCCACCACATGAGCATCTGGTCAGCCATTGCATAAATCATCATTATACATTGTCGCTTGCGCGAAAATAAGGTGCCGGCATGACAGAAGAGTCGCCACCTTTCGTTATTTATCCCTCAGAGCGGGAAAGGAAACGATCGGAAAAACCTGACGAAAAAGGGTAAGACAAGGTCGTCGCAACCATTGTCTGGGTTCGGGAGTCGGTTACGCAAGGGGAAGGTATTAGCACCCCTCACGTCCGTCGTACTCGACGGGATCCTCGCTTGTTTGTTTACTTGGACGGGTTGGTTATAATCTATCTACCTATCAAGGCTGGCTGAAAAAGAAAAGAAAAATGACTCGGCAAAGCGTCGCACTTTATGCCTACGTATTCCCGTCTGGAACGAGAAATCAGAGTCAACGTAGTTCGGCTAACTACGGGTGAAGGATTATGGGGGAAAGGTTGCTCGCTAGGATGTCGCATCCTATGCCTACGTACTTTCATCTGGTATGAAAGATCAGAGCAAACGTAGTTCGGGAAACTACGGGTTATCTCCTAAAAGAAGTGTTTTTTATTATGTTTGCGATCTCAACCGCACTAGAGACTATGACCTGAGAGTGAATGCGTCGCATGTCACCCAAAGGGTACCATACTAAACATCCAGACTGTGGAAAAGAAACTCTCCCACAATCCTTTCTCAGATAGCTTAAGGCTCGTAGCGTACGAAAGAAATCATTCATGATTACTGTATCTTAAACTGTTTTGAGATGAGAAGAGAACAGGCCCAACTAGGAGGGAGACTATCAAGTCCTACTGTTATCATGCCATGGATTCATCCTATGGTTGAGGTTTGAACAGGGAACTCCTAGATGTTGTCATGCATAGGTTTCAACCTAAAAGTCTATCATCAAATCCTCATCAGAGGAAATGAGAGTCCTAAGGGATCATGTCAATGATACACCAAAACAGACAAAAGCATCAGCTTTAACAGTAAAATGCATGCAATGCAAGTGAGGGAGGAAATGTGTGTGGGGCTTCAGCCTCCACAAGCTCGTCTCGACCTCAAGCCAGTCATGAAATAACAGTAATCATACTGAAATAAACAACATGCTATCAAGCAATAAACAGTAAACTGTAATCATACAGGCAAATGAGATGAAATGCTATCAAGCAAAGTAAACACATGGGCAAGGGAGCTGGGCTCTACCGAATACCCGCAAGCAAAGCCAAGCAATAACAATACAATCAGATGCACTCATGCTCTTAGACTGAACTTATTCTGAATGGGCTTAGTCTAATGCAGCAGACAAATCAGACAAAACACACAATACATCAAAGAAAACAGAAGAAAGCCTCAACTCCTCCAGCAGCAACCCAGTCTTCAGACTTCAGAGATCATTTGCTTTCCAGGTATCAACCCTACAACATGAGTATCAACTCATCTTCTCCCTTGAGCTTCAGCTCCTTTGATCAGCTCTACCTTCAGGCTTCACTATCTTCAGGGATCTTCAGGCATCAATTTGATCTTCACAAAGTCTTCAGACTTCAATAATATTCAAGGAATCATCCTCATCAAGGCCTCAGCTTCCATCTTCAATGGCTCTAATGCTCCAGCAAACAAGATTCAATCAACAAGATGAGGTGGGGGATGTTGCAGTGCTCACTGACTTCCAAAGGATGCCATTGAGAACTTAACATCAAAGGAAAGGCTCTCTCAAAGTTCTACCTTATAGGGCAAGGTCACTAATCCCTCCAAAGGAGAGAGGTGAATACCCTTAAGGGACTCTATGTCACAGAGAAGAAAGGAGGTGAACAAGACACTCCTTGTTTATTGAACAAAATACTCTATCTAGGGCTCTGCCTATGCACCTATACACCTATAAACAAAATCAAAAGCTATGCTAAACTCCTCTGCAAGGTCTTCAAAGCTTCCATGATGATCCACAAGGTCTTCAACTCAATCTTCAAAGCTCACACACTCAAAAGAGAAGGAAAGAAAACACAACAATACAACTTATGCCTTTAAGCAACACACATACTATCCATACATTCAAAAATCAATGAAAAATACTAAAACACCATACAATATTCTAGTAAAATTCTAGGGGATTCTATACATACTTACCCTTAACCCATGTATTCCCCATACACTAATTTGGCCTATAAACCCCAAAACAAATTTGTTCAAGTCTACCTATACAACCTAAAACCCTAATTAGAGCACCTAAATGTCTAACAATCAAACTACATCAAATTTTACTTCTAAAATCAAGGGATAAATCCTACATGAAACTAGGGTTCAATATCTAATCACACAAAAAAGAATGAATTAAAAAGACTAAAGGAAGGTCCTAAAACAATTCTTGCAAGATAAGGTACAAACTAAAAGAAATAAAATACCCTATTTAAAAGAAAATACCACCATTAATTCCACATTAAAAATAAAATTTCATTTTTATTTTTATATTTTTCTACACAAAATTATCTAATCATAGAAAAAAGAATGACCAAAAAATCATCATTTATCAATTTGTAATGAATTTTTAAAGTTCATAAAAAAAATGTAAAACAATATAAAAATAAAGAATAAAGAAAATGAGGGAGGGGTGTGAATAGAACAGGCGCGCAGTTCACTTTATTTGGGCCAACTAAAAGGGGGGTGCGGATAGAACAGTTGGGCCCAGGACCAGCCACTAAACCAAACGCAGCGTTTAGGTTTTTGAAAATTCCCTCCCTTTCCTCATTCAATCTGCGCCGTTGGATGCAACGAATTAGTCAAGCGTTCCAGAAATATCCAACGGACGTTGGTCATCGTCCCAGATGGATCCCTAGGGTTTTCAGGCGCAGCTCTTCATGCACGAACTTCCACTGGTTCGTTCTCCCTCCACACGCAATGATTCTCAATAATTCCAAAAGGAAAAAATGGCTACTCATCAAGAGGAATAAGGTTGGACGAGTAGTTTTCCTTAATTCTCCATGAATCCTTCAAACAAAGAACCTCAAAGCTCGGGTACCACCATACTTCTCTGAAATCAAAGCTTCTAAAACTCAAATTGGATGATCCAATCTTGTTCTCTATGTTATGCCTACCATCCTGAGCTGTTAATCATGTTCTAAAACCACTAAACCAGCCTGTTCTTGATCACAACAGGTTCTTGCACCTGCTATCAAACTTCATGGAATTGGCTCTAACCTTCAGAATTTCACCACCTAGTCTAGCCTAGCCATTCTAAACCTAACATGCGATCTACCTATGCATAATTACAGTGAAAGAGAGAAGAGAAAAAACCTGTCAAGAGCTTATGGTGGAGACTCGTGTGGTTGCTTTCAGGCCTTGAAACTTCCTCCAAATGGTCCTTGGATGATCAATAGCCTTCTGTTTGCACTTGTGATGAAGGGGAAGATCTACAATGGAAGAAAATCAGAATTGCTTCACTTTGAAGAAACCTCTTCAATGGCTGCCTCTCTCTTTCTTTCCCCTCTGAATCCTCTTGCTATCACCAACCTTTTCCTCCTTGTGCTTCACTCTTTTTATAATGATGGATGGAAACAACTAGATCATTCTAGAATCATCTAGAAAGTGTTGAAAATATCACCATATGAGAACTTGAAATATCATGATATCTTCTTTCATACCTTGCCAAAATCCCTTGAATATGTCTTTACATGAGATATCAAGTGTGTATGAAGGAAATCAGCCCTTACATTTGGCTTGTGTAAGGTTTTTCAACATTGCCTTATAATGCAAGTAATAGGTTTACAAAGAAAGTCCCTTTTTTAGGCCTCAAATGGAAAATCTATTTGAACCAAAGTTCTCAAAATAATGTTTCCAATCAAAATGATATATTGTATGACCTATTTTGGATTCCTAGATCCTCCAAACCAATTTTCAAATTCAACTTTTCAAACTTATATGCCATTTTTAGTTCATTTTTGACCAATCATGTAACTTCATGCTATGAGCTTTTCCAACAATTTATGACCTTCTTTCTAGACCTAAAATCACATTTTGAACAACTTTCATGTTTTGAGTTTTTCCATTTGAGGCTTGGAAATAGGAGTTTTAGGCATTGGCTAAAATGACCTATAACTGACAAATGACCAAAATACCCCTGTCTTGTTCAAACCATAAGTTGAGTTCCACAAATCCTATCAAGGACTTCTACCACCCAAATTAAAGCTAATAAGATGCCCTTCAACATTCATGTTGACCAAGAAATCATAAGAATCATCCTACTAGGGCAAAAGTTGTCTGCAAGTTGGGTGACTTTCAAGGACCCAGATTCACACACCTCAGCTGACCTGTAATTTGTCAAAACCATAACTTGAGCTCTGTAACTCCTATCAAGGACTTCCACCACTCAAATTAAAGCTAAGAACAAGCTCTACAACATTCATGTTGTGGGGAAGATGAGATATCAATCACATCTAGAGCTAAAACTGCCTGGAAGATAGGGATCAAACTAGGGTTTTTTTCACTGCCCATCCTCAGGAACCCTAACTCAAAACTTCTCAAACTCCTCAATCATGAGGAGTTGGTCTAGGAATCACCTTTACAACATCTCTATGCATCATTCCATGATCTCATGGCCCTTGGATTAAGTCTCAACCTTCTCCAAATCTTCAGCTGATCTAGGGTTGACCCAGTCAAAACCTTAATTCTACCATTCATGGTTGAATCCTCTGAACTCTTGCATAATGACTTCTATGGGCTTCATGATGGCTATCAAGACATCTCATAGGCTTTCTCAAAACATCAAGTTCATTCTCAAAGTCTCAGAATCATCTGAGGGGCACCCACAACTCTCAAGCTATGAAGCACACAACCCTGGTTCCAACCAATTCCTCTGAAGATCTCTTGAACTGTCTGATGAAGGTATCAACTTTCAAACACTAGATGGATAAATAATTGTTGGTCAAATTTTGGGGTGCAACAGCTGCCCCTATTCAAACGGCTTGAACCTGACTGGGTGAGAAGCGAACGACTCTCACCCAATCAAGGTGCGAGACGATTGAATACCGGTAAACCCGAAAATTTGCCAACTGCACGAGCACACGGTACTCTGCGGGGAACAAATCTTTGAATACTGCAACACTAGCTGCTCAACAACTAGCTGGAGAGATACTGAACTGACATCGCCGTCAGTCATCCACATTAAATTCTTCTGACATCATCTTCAGGTAACCAAACACCCAACATCGCTGCTGGAAGATCAAACCGCCTGACATCGCCGTCAAGAACAACCATAACTCGGGGAAACAAGCGTCCAACATCGCCGCCGGAGACCTAAACCTGAATCACCAAAGTACCCAACATCGCCGCTGGAGAAAATACAACAATGAACAAAATACCCCGCATCGCCGCTGGAGAAAATACAACAATGAACAAAATACCCCGCATCGCCGCTGGAGAAACAAAGGGTCTGCGTCACCTAACATCGCCGTCGGAAGACTGGATCACCTTGACACGCCCAACATCGCCGCTGGAAAACTGAATCTGACATCGCCGTCGGAAACAAATGTCCTTACTGGGGATTTAAAGAGTCTGACCTCGCCGTCAAACAAATATCCAACCTCGCCGCCGGACAACTGATGATCTGACCTCGCCGCCAAATCCAAACGTTCAACCTCGCCGTCGAACAAACATCCAACCTCGCCGCTGGACAAATGACGATCTGACCTCGCCGTCAAATCCAAACGTTCAACCTCGCCGTCGAACAAACATCCAACCTCGCCGCTGGACAAATGATGATCTGACCTCGCCGCCAAATCCAAACGTTCAACCTCGCCGTCGAACAAACATCCAACCTCGCCGCTGGACAAATGATGATCTGACCTCGCCGCCAAATCCAAACGTTCAACCTCGCCGTCGAACAAACATCCAACCTCGCCGCTGGACAAAATGATGATCTGACCTCGCCGCCAAATCCAAACGTTCAACCTCGCCGTCGAACAAACATCCAACCTCGCCGCTGGACAAAATGATGCAACCCTGAACAATTCTGACCTGGGGTTCACCCCTGGTGAATGGAACAAAAGGTACACTTGCGTATTTGAAACTACTCCGCTGGGAATGAGAGACTTAACCGAGCACACTCTGATCTGGGGTTCACCCTCGGAACCATAACGAACATCGGAATACTGATGCACACTGTCCGCCGCAGAACTTCAACATTACAGATATTTGAAACCCTGGCCCCTGGCCACTTCCAGCTTCAGCTAGAAAAATCTTCAAGTATTTCTGAAGATAGATGGAACCCTGGCCCCTGGCCGCTCCAGATCCGCTGGAAAATCTTCAAGTTCTTCTGAAGAAAGATGAAACCCTGCCCGTCGGCTATTCCAGCTTCAGCTAGAAACAACATCCTTGGCCTTCAAGGATGTAAACTTTGCCCGTCGGCAACTCTGCAGGAGGCATCTTCGACTTCAGTCTAAAGAAATGGTCCTTGGCCTTCAAGGATACATGGATCTGCCTTCAGGCAACTCCACCTCTGCTATAGAGCATCTGTGACTTTCAGTCAGGGATATATTTCGGCCTTCAGTCCGAAAAATGAATCCTAGGTCATTCATGACCTTGGGGATAACCTTGCCCTTAGGCACCTTCGCTTCAGCTTAGGAAATCTGCGACTTCAGTCAGAGAAATGGTATCCAGAGCCACTCATGACTCTACGGGGATTCAAACACTTTGCCTTCAGGCAAAACTCCGCTTCAGCTGGAGAAACATCTTCGACTTCAGTCAGAAGAAAAACTATCCACTTGATCGCAATCAATCATCACCTCAGGACAACTGACCTGGTCCTCAGACCAACACGGATCCTCTTGAATACAAAAATTTGGAACCTTGTCTTCAGCCACCCGTTGATTCATCAACAAGGAAATCTGAACTCACCGGAACCTTCTGATATCGCCTTCAGGCGTTCACGAAGTCAATCTTCAGATTAGACATCACGGTGGGAGCAAACATATCACGCTGCTAAGAATCATTTTGAACAAACAAATCCGTCAGGCACCTTCAAGAATCATCTTGAACCGATAACCATCCTGGAGATTTCTGTTGGGTATTCCAGGAATCTTCCTGGGCAACTCTTGCTGGGAACGCTACTGGGGAGCTCAAGAATCATCCTAAGCAAACAAATCGGGAAGCTGCGTTGAGGTCTTAAGGATCACCTTAAGCAAACGGCTCTGCTGAGGAATTCAAGAATCGTCTTGAAGACTTCGCTGGGGATCCCAAAAATCATCTTGAGCGAGCGACTGTGGGGATTACACCGGGGTCTTAAGAATCATCTCAAGAAATCGACCTCGTTGGAGAGGATGTCAGGAATCCTCCTGAGCAACTGATCCTTCGGCTGAAGACCTGTAAGGCAAGAATAACAATGACCTAGATCATGCTCATGATGCGTATGCTTCTGCGCCATGCTCCACACGGTGGAAGTGCTATGCGTTTATGCTAAATGCTGTGCAGTCATGCACTATGTCATGCAATCATGCACAATGCTATGTACTCATGCAATATGATGCGATCCCGTCAGCAAACTGAATGCTGGGGGGAGGAAACCCTTTCGTCAAGGAGACAAGAACTACTCAGGTAGAGGAATCATCCTGCTGAGGAGAACGTGGGCACGCCAATATCAATCAGGCTCTGTCTGGGGAACTGATCTTCCGCGGACTGCTGCATGGAAAACAACTTCAGCTGGTTTCTGCAGGGGGTCGAAGTTCTACGAGAACTTGGACATGCTGAAGGAAAGCGATACCAATCGCGAGAATAAACTGCGCGGCCGTCTCGGCTACTCTTCCGGGGAGGATAACTCTGTGGGGAAACAACTTCAGCTGCTCAACACTCCACTGGGGAAAAACCAATCGTGATCTGATCAACTTCCAAGGACTCGGCTCTCCTGGACATCTGCAAACTCGGCTGAGGAAGGAGAAGTCATTATGCTTCGCTGGAGAGAGCGCTACCCTGGGGGGATACAGTATCAGCTGTTCAACATCTGCTGGGGAAAATCCACTCATGGTCCCAACTGCTTCCAAGGATTCTGCTTTTCTGCGGACTCAGTCGGGGAGAGAAATCATTCTACTTCACTGGAGAGTACGACTCTGGTGCGGAATTTCAATTTCGCTGGGGAAGAAAGAATCATCTGACTTCGGGGGAGATCCCAACTCTGCGGGGGAATACAACCTCAGTTGTTCCAATACTCTACTGGGGAAGAGGGAATCATCCAACTTCGGGAGAGAGCATGACTCTGGTGGGGAATCTCCATTCCGATGGAGACTTCAGTCTGGGGAAACGCGAGCTTCGGCATCCGAACACTTCTATGAAATCTGCACTTGTGACCCGGTGCTGGGGAGACACCTGCTTCGGTGACTTTACTGGGGAAAACACGAGCCTCGGCACCCGAACACTTCTATGGAATCTGCACTTGTGACCCGGTGCTGGGGAAAGAAGACATCATTCTTCGGTGCTTGACTCAGCTGATGAGGTGACGTTCCTTCAGGATGCGTCTGCTTGGGGAAGAGAATCATCTCTGCGTGGGGAGACATATCAATGCTCACTATTCTGCGTTCAGACTCTGCGAAGGGGAGACTACTGAACTCTGCTGGAGAGGGAGGGCTCGCACGGCAACTCCTACACCTGCAACAACACAAACACGCAAGACAAGATTCCCTCCTCAAAGGGTCCTATCCAGGTTATTATCCCGTGACAATATTCAGTTAATCAATTGTTTCAACAATCAACGGGCCTAGGCCCGTAAGTTTATGTATGCGCATTTTATCAAAAACATCGGCGTTTTCATTTGTAAACAAAACAGATAAATGCTAAACAGACAAGTAGAATTGCTGAATAATGTGCATTTTATTGATGATGAACCCCTGAATGGGCAAAAATGTTTTACAACAGAGGCAAACTCCTGGAATGAGGAAGCCGCACGAAAAAAGAAAACATAAATATACATCAGTATATACAAATGTTGGCAATCGAGGCGTAGACGAACACCATGAGTTGATCCCTCTAAGATCCACTCGACTTTGATACCTCTCCGACGCTTCAGCTTTGGAAGAGATTGATTCAGATAAACGGCCCTCAGGTCTTCCGAACCACTAAACAATGAAAGTCCACACGCGGAACGCAGTCATTTGCTTATTCCAATCCCTAGCTTTTGCGTGAACCGCCCTTTCGGGTTTTCAGTTCACCGGGATACCCTTTTTTGCCGAAGCCGCCCAGTGTAGGTTTTCGGCTTCGCGGGCGTACATTTTTCAATATATCCCTAATTTTTGCCCGAACCTTTTATTCTGTTTTTGGTTCGCCGGGATGCCCCTTTTTTGCCTGGACTCTTTCTTTTTTGTCCAGCGGGTCTCTTTCAAGCAAAGTATTTTTTAACTGCGTCCGCGTTCACCGGGGATGCAAAATCTTCACCATCCATCGTGGATAACAACAAAGCTCCTCCTGAGAAGACTCTGTTGACGACATACGGCCCTTCATAATTCGGAGTCCATTTGCCCCGGTGATCGGAGTGTGGCGGAAGAATTTTCTTCAGGACGAGATCACCCGTCTGAAAGCTTCTGGGACGCACCTTCTTATCGTAAGCTTTCTTCATTCGGCTTTGGTACAGACGACCAAATGCGATCGATGCTAACCTCTTCTCGTCCATCAGGCTGAGCTGGTTCAAGCGATTCGTAATCCATTCTGCCTCATCGAGTTTTACATCAACCAAAACTCGCAAAGAGGGAATCTCCACTTCTAACGGTAGGACAGCTTCCATACCATACACCAAGGAGAAAGGAGTTGCCCCGGTCGACGTACGCACCGTCGTACGATAACCGTGCAAGGCAAACGGCAGCATCTCGTGCCAATCTTTGTACGTCACAACCATCTTCTGAACGATCTTCTTGATGTTCTTGTTGGCCGCTTCAACAGCGCCATTCATCTTCGGCCGGTAAGGAGATGAGTTGTGGTGTTCAATCTTGAAGCTCTGGCACAGCTCCTTCATCATCTTGTTGTTCAAATTCGAACCATTATCAGTAATGATCCGCTCGGGAATTCCGTAGCGACAGATGATGTCCCTCTTTATGAATTTAGCTACCACCTGCTTGGTCACATTAGCGTACGAGGCTGCCTCCACCCACTTGGTGAAGTAGTCGATAGCTACCAGAATGAAACGATGACCATTGGATGCGGTGGGCTCGATCTTGCCTATCATGTCGATGCCCCACATGGAGAACGGCCAAGGGGAGGACATGACATTCAATGGGCACGGCGGCACATGAACTTTATCAGCATAAATCTGGCATTTGTGACATTTCCTCGCGAATCTGAAGCAATCCGACTCCATAGTCAGCCAGTAATACCCTGCTCTCAGGATCTTTCTCGTCATGGCGTGCCCGCCGGCGTGCGTACCAAATGTGCCCTCATGGACTTCCTCCATGAGCACACTTGCCTCTTTTTCATCCACACATCTGAGTAGCACGAGATCGTGGTTCCTCTTATACAGCACTCCGTCAGGATTGAGATAAAAGTTTCCAGATAGCCTCCTCAGAGTCTTCTTATCCTGGGTTGACGCACCCGCAGGATACTCCTTAGTCATAAGGAAGGTATGGATGTCGTGGAACCATGGCTTGCCGTCAGTGGCATCCTCGATTGCAAAGACAAATGCCGGTCTATCAAGACGCGAAAGTACAATTCTTGGAGCCTCATTCCAATAATTGACTTTATACATTGAAGCCAACGTAGCTAAAGCATCAGCCATTTGATTTTCAGCCCTGGGTACATGATGAAGTTCCACCCGGTCGAAGAAAGGAAGCAGCCTCCTGGCATAATTCATGTACGGCACTAAATTCGCTTGACGAGTTTCCCACTCCCCTTTAATCTGATTGATTACAAGCGCTGAGTCACCATATATGTCTAGATTCTTGATTCTCAAATCAATTGCCTCTTCTAGACCCATAATACATGCTTCATACTCTGCTTCGTTGTTGGTAACTGGAAACGTCAGTCTCGCAGTAAAAGGGATGTGGGATCCGTGAGGAGTCGTGATGATAGCCCCGATGCCACTTCCATAGGAATTAACCGCTTCGTCGAATATCAACTTCCACTGAGACTTCCTATCTGGCCCCTCATCGGGCAACGGCTCATCGCAATCCTTCGCTTTGAGAAACATAATGTCCTCGTCAGGGAATTCGAACTTCATCGGCTGGTAGTCTTCGATTGGCTGTTCGGCAAGGTAATCAGACAATACGCTTCCCTTAATGGCTTTCTGAGAGACGTACTGAATATCATATTCTGTTAACACCATCTGCCATCTGGCAATCCTGCCCGAAAGAGCCTGCTTCTCGAAGACGTACTTGATCGGATCCATCTTCGAAATAAGCATAGTGGTGTGGTTGAGCATATACTGCCGTAGACGTTTGGCAGCCCAAGCTAGTGCACAACACGTCTTCTCTAGCATCGAGTATCGAGATTCACACTCAGTGAACTTTTTACTCAAATAGTAAATGGCATGCTCTTTTCTGCCCGTCTCGTCGTGCTGACCGAGAACGCACCCCATACTATTCTCTAGAACCGTCAGGTACATGATTAATGGTCGTCCAGCCACTGGGGGTATCAAGATTGGAGGTTCTTGAAGATACTGCTTTATTTTGTCGAATGCCTTCTGGCAATCCTCATTCCAAGTAATCGCCTGATCTTTCTTTAAAAGCTTGAACATCGGTTCACAAGTGGCCGTGAGCTGAGACATAAACCTCGCAATGTAGTTTATTCTGCCCAAGAAACCACGAACTTCTTTTTCTGTTTTCGGCGCTGGCATTTCTTGGATAGCTCTTATTTTCGCAGGGTCAACTTCAATCCCTCGTTCACTAACGATGAACCCCAATAACTTTCCGGACCGCACTCCGAAAGTGCATTTGTTAGGATTCAGCCTCAGCCTGAACTTCCTAAGCCTTTCAAACAGCTTCAACAAATTGACCAGATGCTCTTCCTCCGTTTGGGACTTTGCAATCATGTCATCAACATAGACCTCGATCCCATGATGAATCATATCATGAAACAAAGTTACCATTGCTCGCTGGTAAGTGGCCCCTGCGTTCTTCAGACCGAAGGGCATTACCTTATAGCAAAATGTTCCCCAGGGGGTAATGAACGTCGTTTTCTCCATGTCCTCCGGTGCCATCTTAATCTGATTGTAACCGGAGAAGCCGTCCATGAACGAAAACACGGAAAACTGGGCTGTATTGTCGACCAACACATCGATATGAGGCAACGGGAAATCATCCTTAGGGCTCGCCCTGTTCAAATCCCGATAATCGACGCACATGCGTACCTTACCGTCCTTCTTCGGTACAGGCACTATGTTGGCGACCCACGGAGGGTAAGTGGTAACGGCTAGAAACCCTGCGTCCAACTGCTTCTGGACCTCTTCTTTGATTTTTACAGCCATGTCTGGTCTCGTCCTCCTGAGCTTCTGCTTGACTGGAGGGCAATCTTCTCGCAACGGCAAGCGATGAACCACGATATCAGTGTCGAGTCCGGGCATATCCTCATATGACCAAGCAAAGACGTCACTATACTCTCGAAGCATCTCGACCAGTCTATGCTTGACATCATTCTGCAGCGCAGCCCCAACTCTGACATTTCTGATGAGCTCCTCAGAACCCAGATTTACAATCTCAATATCCTCCTCGTGAGGCAGAATAACCTTCTCCTCTTGTCTCAACAAGCGGGCTAATTCTTCCGGGAGGTCTTCGTCTTCATCAATCTCATCCTCGGCTTGATAGATCGGGCAATCAAAGTCGTAGTGAGCCGTAGAGGGTCCAGAGTCGATGTCGTCTGTTACGTGGATCCTGCAATAACAAGAGTTAAGTTTAAAGCAGGAATATGCAGGTCAGCACGAACCTCGTTGCCATTTTGCTGTTTTTTTCGAAATAAACATAAAATAGGAATAACAGAGAACACAATATTTGATTACGAAGAAAACGCCTTTTATTTATTAACAAAATGCATACACATAATCCAACAAGGCCCTGACAGCAGAACCACTATGCCCCGGGCAGGACATAGGGCTGTACAAAGATTGTAAAAAGCAAATCATTACTCTTCACTTGTCAGCTTGATAATCTCCTTGATGGTCCAATTGTGGAGGTGCTCGCCCGGCTTGCTCGGTTGAATCCAGGCGTCGAGATCGCAATCACTGTCTCCGCTGTCCTCCGACGCAGCATTGATACTCTCGAAGATTACTCCCCCCTTGGTGAATAGGATCGGCCCTTTCCCACGAGACGAGCTACCAGAAGAAGATGAAGCTTCAGCTTGCGGAGAATATCCCAATCCAAACTTATCCTGTTTGATTGGTATATCCAGAACATGCCCCCAGCCTGGGGTGGAACCAGCTTCGACAACGGCTCTAGCTTCCTTAAACGAGGAGAGGTTCAACTCTTGCTTCTCTGCGACAACGGGAGCCACCTCCTTCACTCTGACGGTTTCAAAAGCCTGGCAAAGAGTCTCATGGATCTCACCATCCATTTCAACGTATTTGAAGGACGACAGGTGACTTACCATGATGTCCTCCTCTCCACAGACTGTCACTATGCTGCCCCCAACAGCATATTTAAGCTTCTGATGCAGCGTGGACGTCACGGCACCAGCAGAATGGATCCATGGCCGACCTAAGAGGCAACTATAGGCGGGCATGATATCCATGATATAGAAAACCGCATTGAACGTCTCTGGACCAACCTGGATTGGCAGGGTCAATTCTCCGAAGACGTGGCGCTTGGTTCCATCAAAGGCTTTCACGACCAGATCACTGGGCGTGCACAGCAGTCCACGGGTATCCAACTTCATCAGTGCCTTCTTCGGAAGCACGTTAAGCGAGGAACCCGTATCCACTAGGACATGCGACATAATCGTGCCTCTGCACTCTATTGAGACGTGCAAGGCGCTGTTGTGATCTCTTCCCTTAGGAGTCAGCTCCAGATCTGTAAATCCCAGCCCATTACCAGCATTGACATGGGCTACTACTTCCTCGAGTTGATTCACTGACATCTCCTGCGGCACGTATGCAGCATTCAATACCTTCAGCAATGCATTGCGGTGCGCCTCAGAGCACAACAACAAGTTAAGAATCGAGATCTTTGATGGAGTCTGATGAAGATGATCTACGATTTTGTAGTCACTCTTCTTGATTAGTCGCATGAACTCTTCAGCATCTTTAACCAGCAAGTCCTTCTCTGCCCCTGCAGGGACCTCCTCAACAGCTTTACCTTTACCCTTATCCACAGCGTCAGCCCGGACCACCTTCTCTGCTGTAACCTCTGCTGGTGCGAACACTCTACCACTCCGAGTGATACCACTGACCTCAGTAAGATTCTGCATAGTGGACCCGAACGGCTCAAGCTCCATCTTCTGACCATTACAATAAACTTCGGCGCCATAATGCCATGGAATGGCATTGGTTCTCTCGAATGGGATTGGTCCGGCCCTGGTGATGGTAACAGTAGGCGGACGAGGCGCAGAAATAGTAATAGGGTGGCGAGGAATGGTAATGGTAGCAACTTCGTCTGCCTGCTTCAGCACAACCTCCCCTGATGCACTCTCAACGCTCTGGCTGAACTGTAGAATACCCTCGGACATCATACTTTGGATACCTTCGATCAGCTGCTCACACCCATCAGGAAGCGTAGCACAGGCCATACATAATTCTCCACATCCAGGAAAGAAGCCCTTCTTCAGCAACTTAGCCTTGACAAAACTCAATGGCGTCTTCAAATCTTTGACATCAGTCAGCAAGTCCGCACTCTCCTCGGTGATGACAGCATTCACCCCGCCCCCCTTATGATGAGGCATCGGATTCTTGGTGACGTTGGGCACGCTGTCAGAAAAGTTGATAACCTTGGCGTCCACCAAGTCTTGGACTTTGTGCTTAAAAGCTTTACAATTCTCAATCGTATGGCCAGGTGCCCCAGTATGGAATTCACAAGTAGCACTGGCATCATATCCCGGGGGTGGCGCCCCTGTTAAGGGAGCCAGCGTCCTCTTTTGAACTAGCTGAAGCTGCAGCAAGGTTTGCAGAAGCTGCGCATATGACATAGGTGGAGTATCAAACTGACGGCTTGCCATAGGAGCCCGATTCTGATACCTTTTATACCCCTGCTGATTCTGCTGCTGAGGTTGCTGCGGCTGCGGCTGCGGCGGAGCAGCCGGAATGTTTATGCTAGCAATCTGAGACTGAGGGCCCTTGCCCTTTCTCCTAGCATTAGTGACAGCACTGGCATCTCCCTCTCGACGCTTGCCAGTATAGGGTTTCTTGCTACCTCCTCCAGCTGAGGATGATTCGCCCTGAATTTTTCCGATCTTTATACCGTTCTCAACATGCTCGCCCAAAGTGATGAGAGCCGAGAATGTTCCAGACATGCCACTGACCAGCTTTTCATAGTAGATTCCGGGAAGGGTAGCCACGAACATTTGTACCAACTCACGCTCAACCATCGGCGGTTGAACCCGAGCAGCCAATTCACGCCACCGCTGGGCGTATTCTTTGAAGCTTTCATTGTTCCGCTGTGAGAGATTCTGAAGCTGAACCCGGTTGGGAGCCAAGTCGCTATTATATTGATAGTGGAGAACAAACGCTTCTGCAAGCTCTTTCCAGGTGCGCACAGCAGCGGGCTCCAAGCCCATATACCATTCGAGTGATGGACCAGAAAGACTATCCTGAAAGAAGTGCATCAGCAACTTCTCATCGTCAGAATAAGCGGACATCTTTCTATAATAAGATCGGAGGTGGACCCGGGGGCAAGTGGTGCCCTTATACTTCTCGAAGGTAGGCACCTTGAACTTGTGGGGTACTTTAAAGTCAGCAATCAACCCGAGGTTGGACATGTCAACGCCCAATGCGTTCTGATTTTCTATGCTTCTCATCTTGTCTTCCAGCGCCTTGAACCTGAGTCGAGCCTCGGCATTCAACTCTGCCTCTATACCTCTCTGAGAGAATATATCATCCTGATGGTCCTCCAGCCACGGTTGAGGCACCACCAAATTTCCTGCACCAGCATTGCCGTTGACCGGCCCTATATTAACATTGGCTCCCAAACTACCATTGACGGCGCCCGCCGCGTTGAGTCCGAGATTAGTCATCAGATTGCCGTTAGCACTGCCGTTGCCCCCGGCAGCAGGAACAACGTTCTGTGGAGTATCGCCTTGAGGAGGAGTAGGCACGGCCCCTCCATGGAGTATGCCATTACTGTCAACCCTGGAGATCAGAGGTTGAACCAGAGTACGAAGCTGATCTTGACCATTCGCGACCACCTGCATTAGCTCCATAAAACGATCCATCCGCTCACGGAGCTCTTGAACATCTGACTGTACCTGGTCCATGATTCTTGTCTGATTAGCGCGAGTTGAGTAGCGGTGGATGGGTCTTTGATCAATCCTGGAGATCGAAAGCAGCGCGGAACCTGAAAAAAACCCTGTCAAGAATAAAGGTTAGGAAAAGCAATAAGATATACACCATGCAAATATGCTTCATGCAGATGCATGCGTGTGTCTGTGTGCGTGGGAGATTTCTCCCCGATCCTAGTGCCTTAGTGACGGTGCTGATAATAACAGGAAGAAGAAATCCGAGCCCAATCATGGAAACATCAATCTCATATATATATGGAAAGGCCTGTCAAGGCTGTACACAGTATCAGCGAGTACAAATCAACAGCATGACCTCAGCCAACAAGTCTGGTGATGGTCAGCATACATCAAAGATCAAAAACAACAGGGATATAACTAGTCAAGTGCGGCCACGGGCGCGATACTCAGCTAATAACTCCTTTGTCTCCGAATGATCTGGCGAAGTGAGCAACCCCTCGACGAGTAGTTCCCTCTGCCTGATAGTATGCTGAAGCCCCTGAACTGAACTCTCCCAAGCGCCTTCGCCAAAGCAATCTTCCAGCTTCCGCTTCTTAGACTCAAACATCAGCTTGTGCTCCTTCAGGCTAGCAATAGCTTTGTTGAGACGGGCTTCAGCGGAGTACCTGCGGGCGGTCTCTTCATCAAGCCTCCGCTCACTATCCTTCACTTCGGTCTCTAGCTTAGAAATCCGCAGCATCAGCTTGTCTTCTCGCTCCTTCCTGGTAGCCATGGAGGTCTTCCAATGCTGGTCGAACTTGGATATTCTCCGGTATGCTTCCTCCAGATGCGTCTTCTTCGTAGCCAACACATCATTAGCAGCTCTGAAGTCTTGACCTAAGCGTTCCCGATCAGCAATCTGCTTTGCCAAGTCTGCACTCAGCTGGCTCACCGACTCTGCTTGCTTTTTGAGAGCATGCACGGCTTCGTTCCTCTCACTTCGAAGCTGAGCTAACTCCTTCTCTAATTCTGCATTTGCCCTCTTCAATTCATCACGCTCGGCTAATACCTGGTTGTGCTGATGAATAGACACAGTGGTAGGCTCTTCGACTGGTGGAGGACTCTCTGGTCTGACATGAGGGAATGGCATCCCTATAGCGCTGGCTCTGGCTCTGATCCAATCTGAATAAGGTGGATAAGCTTGGTTGTCGCTCTTCCCCAACAAAGACTTTCCTCTCGTGCTGATATTGTTCCACGCATACTGAAGCTTGGACAACAACTCCCCCTCTAGAATACCCGTGAGGTACAGAGATTCTCGTACCTCTTCTTCCTTCGGTGGATTCCTCAAAGCATATGCAAACTGACGAACTAGCAATGATGGGTTGTAGTTGATGCAACCCTTCCTACCTATCAGTGGTACGTTAGGAAACCCACTACAACTGAAGATCATCTCGGTGCCTAACCTGCTTCTGTCAACGAACCAAACAATGTCTTCTGCCGACAAGCTCATCAGACGCTCAGGCCACTCAACTGTGGCTGCAGACAAGACAGAAGAACCCCTCTTGGGCAAATGACTATCAAACCACTTGTACAGCAATGGTACGCAGCATGAAACATTCTTCCCTCTCCGGTTCTCATTCTTGTAATGCACTGAATGGTAAACGTCTCCGATCAGAGTAGGGACTGGATTCCCTGAGGCAAAGATATGGAATGCATCAAAATCTACGAAATCAGGCATGCTGGGAAATAGGATGATGCCATATATGCATAAAGCAAGGATGGCGCTGAAGGCGTCCCAACATTTGTCCTTAGCACACTGCTGAGCCTTAGCTATCAGAAACTGCAGAGAGAACCCTGGGACCTTGTTCCAACTCGTCACCACTAACTCAGAAGCGCTCAAATGGAGTGAGGAAGCCAAGCTAACCAGATCAGGCTCAGCATCCATGTGGATAAAAGGCATCTGCCTTTTGATAGGCACACCCAACATATCAGCATACTCTTCCAATGTCGGCGCGAGAACGAGGTCATGAAAAGTGAAACACCTCAAGGGAGGATCATAAAACTGCAGAAGAGCATGTAACCCGTTCAACTCAGACGCAGAAGGTTTGTAGACCAGACTAAGCAACTTGCCATAAGACGCCCTGAACCTATCCTTCACAGAATGCCCTGCCAGGGCTATCAAACCAGTCAGCTTCGACACATCGGGGGTCGGGAATTTGTACGCAACAGTCTTCCTGAGAGAAGCCATAACGACAGTAGGAGACGGGGAATCCTGGATCGGGGAAACGGTACCTGCAACACAGACACACGTTAATGGAATGCAGATGAATGCGTAAACTAATGCAAGATGCAGGTATGCAATAATATATCCAGGTGGCTGCTGTGGAGATTCGGTATCAACAGTCACTGATGAGAGGGAAACCCCGGTGTAAAACCACTGATCTGATCTGCTGAGAATAACCATCTGATAGGACCAAAATTCTGTCCTGACAAGAGTAAGTGCCAGATAATAAGGACCCCGGGCGCAATATCAAGGAATATCTGCTGAAGTCTTCAGACCCCAAATCAAAAATCTGCCCTATCGAGAACAAACACACAGCTGCTGATGAGATCTTCAGACCTCACTCAAAATCTGCCCTATCAAGAACAAATAACATCTGCCGATGAGGTCTTCAGACCTCACTCAAAATCTGCTCCATCCAGAACAAACCACTGATGATAACACACTGATCAAAGCCTGCTCTATCAAGAACAGACAAACACCCGACGACAAGATCCTCTGATCAAAAACTGGCTCTGTCAAGAACATGTCTGCAACTGAGAACCCAACATAACTGATTTACTGTCAAGAAAACCAGGTGGTCTGAAGGTCTAAGTTTCCTGCAACAAACCCAGTCCCCCTCACAGGTATGAACCTAGACTGACTCAAGGTACGGCATCCTATGCGTTCATCAGCGTCACAGACTTTCAAAACTGATGATACGATTCCCAGAAGGAGTGGCATCATCAAGTCCTGAAGAGGCCTCACTTAGCTGAATCACAAATGATCGGTCCCCAGAGTCGACAATCCACCAAACCAGCAACCGTCTCAACCCAAAGGGTTGAAAGTGAAGCCAACCGGATGAACCTCGTCTGAGCGTGGATTTCATGAGACACTAGTGCCTGCAAAGCAAGCACGCGCCCACTAATTTCCACTCTAAGTCTATGGTGCACTCAAGCCTGGGTCTGGCTTCTCACTCAATCAGAACTCCCATCCCACAACAGCATAAATAATCATATTATACTGGAAATAAAATGCGGGAAATAAAGTGCGAGAAGTAAAAATGCGGTAAATAAACGCAACCCAACAAGCAAACACACAAACGATAGGATTGACTCTCTTTAGGGACGTTGGATCCCAAAACTGACTCGCTTTCGGGACGTTGGATCCCTAGGAAACTATCAAGTCCCCAGCAGAGTCGCCAGCTGTCGCTTGCGCGAAAATAAGGTGCCGGCATGACAGAAGAGTCGCCACCTTTCGTTATTTATCCCTCAGAGCGGGAAAGGAAACGATCGGAAAAACCTGACGAAAAAGGGTAAGACAAGGTCGTCGCAACCATTGTCTGGGTTCGGGAGTCGGTTACGCAAGGGGAAGGTATTAGCACCCCTCACGTCCGTCGTACTCGACGGGATCCTCGCTTGTTTGTTTACTTGGACGGGTTGGTTATAATCTATCTACCTATCAAGGCTGGCTGAAAAAGAAAAGAAAAATGACTCGGCAAAGCGTCGCACTTTATGCCTACGTATTCCCGTCTGGAACGAGAAATCAGAGTCAACGTAGTTCGGCTAACTACGGGTGAAGGATTATGGGGGAAAGGTTGCTCGCTAGGATGTCGCATCCTATGCCTACGTACTTTCATCTGGTATGAAAGATCAGAGCAAACGTAGTTCGGGAAACTACGGGTTATCTCCTAAAAGAAGTGTTTTTTATTATGTTTGCGATCTCAACCGCACTAGAGACTATGACCTGAGAGTGAATGCGTCGCATGTCACCCAAAGGGTACCATACTAAACATCCAGACTGTGGAAAAGAAACTCTCCCACAATCCTTTCTCAGATAGCTTAAGGCTCGTAGCGTACGAAAGAAATCATTCATGATTACTGTATCTTAAACTGTTTTGAGATGAGAAGAGAACAGGCCCAACTAGGAGGGAGACTATCAAGTCCTACTGTTATCATGCCATGGATTCATCCTATGGTTGAGGTTTGAACAGGGAACTCCTAGATGTTGTCATGCATAGGTTTCAACCTAAAAGTCTATCATCAAATCCTCATCAGAGGAAATGAGAGTCCTAAGGGATCATGTCAATGATACACCAAAACAGACAAAAGCATCAGCTTTAACAGTAAAATGCATGCAATGCAAGTGAGGGAGGAAATGTGTGTGGGGCTTCAGCCTCCACAAGCTCGTCTCGACCTCAAGCCAGTCATGAAATAACAGTAATCATACTGAAATAAACAACATGCTATCAAGCAATAAACAGTAAACTGTAATCATACAGGCAAATGAGATGAAATGCTATCAAGCAAAGTAAACACATGGGCAAGGGAGCTGGGCTCTACCGAATACCCGCAAGCAAAGCCAAGCAATAACAATACAATCAGATGCACTCATGCTCTTAGACTGAACTTATTCTGAATGGGCTTAGTCTAATGCAGCAGACAAATCAGACAAAACACACAATACATCAAAGAAAACAGAAGAAAGCCTCAACTCCTCCAGCAGCAACCCAGTCTTCAGACTTCAGAGATCATTTGCTTTCCAGGTATCAACCCTACAACATGAGTATCAACTCATCTTCTCCCTTGAGCTTCAACTCCTTTGATCAGCTCTACCTTCAGGCTTCACTATCTTCAGGGATCTTCAGGCATCAATTTGATCTTCACAAAGTCTTCAGACTTCAATAATATTCAAGGAATCATCCTCATCAAGGCCTCAGCTTCCATCTTCAATGGCTCTAATGCTCCAGCAAACAAGATTCAATCAACAAGATGAGGTGGGGGATGTTGCAGTGCTCACTGACTTCCAAAGGATGCCATTGAGAACTTAACATCAAAGGAAAGGCTCTCTCAAAGTTCTACCTTATAGGGCAAGGTCACTAATCCCTCCAAAGGAGAGAGGTGAATACCCTTAAGGGACTCTATGTCACAGAGAAGAAAGGAGGTGAACAAGACACTCCTTGTTTATTGAACAAAATACTCTATCTAGGGCTCTGCCTATGCACCTATACACCTATAAACAAAATCAAAAGCTATGCTAAACTCCTCTGCAAGGTCTTCAAAGCTTCCATGATGATCCACAAGGTCTTCAACTCAATCTTCAAAGCTCACACACTCAAAAGAGAAGGAAAGAAAACACAACAATACAACTTATGCCTTTAAGCAACACACATACTATCCATACATTCAAAAATCAATGAAAAATACTAAAACACCATACAATATTCTAGTAAAATTCTAGGGGATTCTATACATACTTACCCTTAACCCATGTATTCCCCATACACTAATTTGGCCTATAAACCCCAAAACAAATTTGTTCAAGTCTACCTATACAACCTAAAACCCTAATTAGAGCACCTAAATGTCTAACAATCAAACTACATCAAATTTTACTTCTAAAATCAAGGGATAAATCCTACATGAAACTAGGGTTCAATATCTAATCACACAAAAAAGAATGAATTAAAAAGACTAAAGGAAGGTCCTAAAACAATTCTTGCAAGATAAGGTACAAACTAAAAGAAATAAAATACCCTATTTAAAAGAAAATACCACCATTAATTCCACATTAAAAATAAAATTTCATTTTTATTTTTATATTTTTCTACACAAAATTATCTAATCATAGAAAAAAGAATGACCAAAAAATCATCATTTATCAATTTGTAATGAATTTTTAAAGTTCATAAAAAAAATGTAAAACAATATAAAAATAAAGAATAAAGAAAATGAGGGAGGGGTGTGAATAGAACAGGCGCGCAGTTCACTTTATTTGGGCCAACTAAAAGGGGGGTGCGGATAGAACAGCTGGGCCCAGGATCAGCCACTAAACCAAACGCAGCGTTTAGGTTTTTGAAAATTCCCTCCCTTTCCTCATTCAATCTGCGCCGTTGGATGCAACGAATTAGTCAAGCGTTCCAGAAATATCCAACGGACGTTGGTCATCGTCCCAGATGGATCCCTAGGGTTTTCAGGCGCAGCTCTTCATGCACGAACTTCCACTGGTTCGTTCTCCCTCCACACGCAATGATTCTCAATAATTCCAAAAGGAAAAAATGGCTACTCATCAAGAGGAATAAGGTTGGACGAGTAGTTTTCCTTAATTCTCCATGAATCCTTCAAACAAAGAACCTCAAAGCTCGGGTACCACCATACTTCTCTGAAATCAAAGCTTCTAAAACTCAAATTGGATGATCCAATCTTGTTCTCTATGTTATGCCTACCATCCTGAGCTGTTAATCATGTTCTAAAACCACTAAACCAGCCTGTTCTTGATCACAACAGGTTCTTGCACCTGCTATCAAACTTCATGGAATTGGCTCTAACCTTCAGAATTTCACCACCTAGTCTAGCCTAGCCATTCTAAACCTAACATGCGATCTACCTATGCATAATTACAGTGAAAGAGAGAAGAGAAAAAACCTGTCAAGAGCTTATGGTGGAGACTCGTGTGGTTGCTTTCAGGCCTTGAAACTTCCTCCAAATGGTCCTTGGATGATCAATAGCCTTCTGTTTGCACTTGTGATGAAGGGGAAGATCTACAATGGAAGAAAATCAGAATTGCTTCACTTTGAAGAAACCTCTTCAATGGCTGCCTCTCTCTTTCTTTCCCCTCTGAATCCTCTTGCTATCACCAACCTTTTCCTCCTTGTGCTTCACTCTTTTTATAATGATGGATGGAAACAACTAGATCATTCTAGAATCATCTAGAAAGTGTTGAAAATATCACCATATGAGAACTTGAAATATCATGATATCTTCTTTCATACCTTGCCAAAATCCCTTGAATATGTCTTTACATGAGATATCAAGTGTGTATGAAGGAAATCAGCCCTTACATTTGGCTTGTGTAAGGTTTTTCAACATTGCCTTATAATGCAAGTAATAGGTTTACAAAGAAAGTCCCTTTTTTAGGCCTCAAATGGAAAATCTATTTGAACCAAAGTTCTCAAAATAATGTTTCCAATCAAAATGATATATTGTATGACCTATTTTGGATTCCTAGATCCTCCAAACCAATTTTCAAATTCAACTTTTCAAACTTATATGCCATTTTTAGTTCATTTTTGACCAATCATGTAACTTCATGCTATGAGCTTTTCCAACAATTTATGACCTTCTTTCTAGACCTAAAATCACATTTTGAACAACTTTCATGTTTTGAGTTTTTCCATTTGAGGCTTGGAAATAGGAGTTTTAGGCATTGGCTAAAATGACCTATAACTGACAAATGACCAAAATACCCCTGTCTTGTTCAAACCATAAGTTGAGTTCCACAAATCCTATCAAGGACTTCTACCACCCAAATTAAATCTAAGAATATGCCCTTCAACATTCATGTTGACCAAGAAATCATAAGAATCATCCTACTAGGGCAAAAGTTGTCTGCAAGTTGGGTGACTTTCAAGGACCCAGATTCACACACCTCAGCTGACCTGTAATTTGTCAAAACCATAACTTGAGCTCTGTAACTCCTATCAAGGACTTCCACCACTCAAATTAAAGATAAGAACAAGCTATACAACATTCATGTTGTGGGGAAGATGAGATATCAATCACATCTAGAGCTAAAACTGCCTGGAAGATAGGGATCAAACTAGGGTTTTTTTCACTGCCCATCCTCAGGAACCCTAACTCAAAACTTCTCAAACTCCTCAATCATGAGGAGTTGGTCTAGGAATCACCTTTACAACATCTCTATGCATCATTCCATGATCTCATGGCCCTTGGATTAAGTCTCAACCTTCTTCAAATCTTCAGCTGATCTAGGGTTGACCCAGTCAAAACCTTAATTCTACCATTCATGGTTGAATCCTCTGAACTCTTGCATAATGACTTCTCTGGGCTTCATGATGGCTATCAAGACATCTCATAGGCTTTCTCAAAACATCAAGTTCATTCTCAAAGTCTCAGAATCATCTGAGGGGCACCCACAACTCTCAAGCTATGAAGCACACAACCCTGGTTCCAACCAATTCCTCTGAAGATCTCTTGAACTGTCTGATGAAGGTATCAACTTTCAAACACTAGATGGATAAATAATTGTTGGTCAAATTTTGGGGTGCAACATACATTAATCATTTCGCTTCGCTCGTGCATATCATTCGTCTAGCATAACATGAAGCCTTGTGGAGCAAACCTGAAAAACTAAAGCCCAACATTATTGACGAATCCCAAATCCAAACTTTCTTGGCATGTTTTAAAGCCCAACCTGTTTGGTACTCTTTTTCCCAACCTCTGTGGTTGGTAACCTTTTCTAACCTTTGTGGCTGGTGACCTTTTTCCAACCTTCGTGGTTATTTGACCTTTTTTCCAACTTTCATGGTTGGTGATCTTTTTTTCGACCTCCATGGTTAGTGACCTTTTTTCAATATTCGGATTGTCGATTTTTTTTTTCAACTTCAGGTTGTTAATCTTTTTTCCAACACCAGTTGTTGATCCTTTTTCAACCCTTCATGGTTAATGCGCCCTTTTTCCAACCTTTATGGTTGATGCTTTGCTTCCAATCTTTGTGTTGATGATTTATGTCCAATAATCTGACATCTTTATTTGAGAAGATAGGGGCATCCTGAAACTTTCTTGCCTAACTTATGGGATCCTCAATTAATCCACCACCATACCAGAATCAGAGTTTACCTCTGGCCCACATGGTTGTGTGGCATAATCCCATGCATCATTAAGCATACATTGTATTTGTTATATGCATCAAGCATATCTCTTAGTGACTGATGCATTTTCCCAGTAGAACATTCAGTGAATCCCCAACAGATGACCTCACACAAAAATATCTTAGCCATATCCCCAAATAATCAAATTCTCAACACATACTCGCTTTCAGTACATTTCCGTCACCAATGGCCAAATTTTCGAGCTACTCCTATATTTAATCTCCTTCCACATCAAATACTCAAAAAGCTATTGCAATTCATTTATTTAGGTCCAAAAAGATTAAATAGGAGCAGCTCTCGTAACCTAAAATTTGACCTCCCTTTTTTCTTTTCTGCATAAGCATGTGAACTTGCATTCCCAACATATGCATCGGCATTTTTGTTTGTGGACTTATTGCAGGTATGTCCAGAATCTCAGAAAAGTCATCAGAGTATCAATATGGTCAAAATATAAGGATTTCTATGTCTATTTATCCAAGCATAGGGCCGAAGCACGGAACCATGGCCACTGCACCTCATTCCAAGCCAAAAAAGAGGATTGTTTTCCTGTGGTAACTGGTTACCCAGATTCATGTAACCGGTTACACCCTCTTTAATAACCCAAGGAAGGCGGTGTTTGGCACTGGTAACCGGTTACCAGGATTAGGGTAACCGGTTACACCTGTTGTTTTTGCAATTTTTCTATAGCTTTTCAACACTATAGCAACTTCTATCCCATTCCTTTTTCCTACATAATTCTAGCATATTGTGGAAGGTTCTAGACATGCCAAAATATCAGCTACAAATGCTCCACTACCTCGCTATCAATAAGGCTCATCATGCACCCTCATTTTCACTCATTTTGGACCATTTGATCATTGAGTTGCATTGGGATTCCCCAATCGAGTTAACTAATAACTAACTGAGTTAGACCCTAACTCAGTGAATTGGGTCTAACTAACTCCAAACCAAATGTCAATCCATATTTAACTATCTTCATGCCTAATTCCAAGCCTCCATTCACTCCAAGCCTGTGGTCTATATAAGCAAACCCCTCACACTAATGAAAGGAGCTTCACCTTATTTTTGATCCCTTCATTCTCTCATTTTGCTTTGAATTTTCACTCTTCATTCTTTGAATTTTCGGTAGCATTCTTACTCTCTCAATATTCATCTTCTTCCTTAAACCTCAAAAAAGCTCATTCACCATTAAAGCTTAGCAAGCTTTGCATTGAAGCTTGCTATTCTTTGAGCTAAGCCATCACTCATCCCCATTTCACTACTAAATTCTGCAGCAATAGTAACATACACTTCATTTCAAGCCTTGGAAACTGATTATTGAAGGATTTTTGCATTCTTTTCTTGTATACTTTCTCATGCTTGCCTATATTGATGCCAATACTAATTGTTTTAGGACAGTACCTACTAGCAATAATTTTTGCTTATTAATTGCATGATTTTCCTTGTTGTTTTGCAATTTTGTTACATGCTTGAGGAAGTTTTTGTAAAATTTTGCTTATGTGTTAACATGAAAATGCTTAGTAATGCACTATAGTTTGTTCTTGTTAATGCTTTGAACTTCAACTTGATGGATTAGATTTGTTCTTCTTTGAGAAAATTTAATCTTGTTTAACGTTATTCCCCACACTTTCTTTGATAATCTTTTAACTTGCTCGAAAGATTATTGGCATTTTTTTCCTTTGATTAATTGATCAAAATATTATTTTGATTGATTAATTGCCCATCTCCTCTCTTTAGGATCTCTTTAGAACCTATTCTTTCTTGATCCTGTTTCGAGTTGGACACTTGCATGATAAGCTAGACAACTGTACAAGTTGCATCAATCCTGTCAATCTCAATTTTTACACTACACTCTGGTTGCTAGAGAAGGGATGAGGATGGAATCTCTCTTACCCTCATTTTGACTATTTCGGGTAGGGGCGTCAGGCTCTGAATCTAGAATAGTCACCTTTATCCCCAGACTTTATTGTCTCTTGAGTCGATCCTTGGCATGGTCACTAATTCCTGCCCCGAGTCTCTTCTCTCCTTTAGGATTATCAATGTTCTCTTGGTTCAACACCTTTTCCTTCAGATTAACATATTCTCTTGGTTTAACACCATTTCCTTCGGGTTAACACCTTCAATTGGTTCAATACCATTTCCTTCAGGTTAACCCCTTTGCTTGGTTCAACACTCTTTCATTCGGTTAACACCTTCCCTTGGTTCAACACTATTTCCTTCGGGTTAACACCTTCGCTTGGTTCAACACCTTTTCCTTCGGGTTAACATGTTCTCTTGGTTCAACACTATTTCCTTCGGGTTAACACCTTCCCTTGGTTCAACACCTTTTCCTTCGGGTTAACACGTTCGCTTGGTTCAACATTTTTTCCTTCGAGTTTACACATTCGCTTGGTTCAACACCATTTCCTTTAGGTTAACACATTCGCTTGATTCAACACCCTTTCCTTTGGGTTAACACTTTTTCTTGGTTCAACACCCTTTTCTTCGGGTTAACACATTTGCTTGATTTAACACCCTTTTCTTCGGGTTAACACATTCGCTTAGTTTAACACCCTTTCCTTCGAGTTAACACATTCGCTTGGTTCAACACCCTTTCCTTTGGGTTAACACCTTCGCTTGGTTCAACACCCTTTCCTTCGGGTTAATACCTTCGCTTGGTTCAACATTCTTTCCTTCGGGTTAACACCTTCGCTTGGTTCAACACCCTTTCCTTTGGGTTAACACCTTCTCTCGATTCAACACCCTTCTCTTTGGTTAAGCACTACTTATCAGTTAAAATACCAAGTTCCTCCTTTTTTCGGTTAACCAATATCTATTAGTTAAAATACCGATTCATGTTGGGTTAATCCCCTTTTGGTTAAAACATCCATTTCTTTGGTTAATCACCATCCCTTGGTTAAGTGACCAATTTTCTTCTTCCCCGGTGAAGCCAGCACCATCTTCTTGGTTAATCATTGTGCCTTGGTTAAAATACCAAATTTTCCTCTTCAGTGGAGTCATCCCCTTTCTTCGGTTAATCATTGCCCGTCAATTAAAGTACTGAATCCCCAGCGGGTCAAACACTGAGTCTCGGTTAAACACCCTTGCTCTTACCTCTCCTTATCTCTCTTGGTTTTGACATCACTTTCTTACTCCCTTCTCTTGCTTTTGGCAACACCTTGTTGCTCCTCTTTCTTAGTTCCATGAACTATGAAGCTCTAACTTCCTCATTGCACTATGAGGATACGTAGACACAAGATCGCGAGATCTTGGTGAGCACCCTTCTTCCACAATCTTCTTCCTACCTTCTTACTTTTCATCCTTGGTTACATGAACTAAGGAGCTCTGAACTCCTCATTTCACTATGAGGATATGTAGGCACGAGGGCTCTGATCCTTTATGATCACTTTCTTTATCTCTTTTCCTTCCCTCTTCCACGAGTAGCCTTTAGATAAAATACCCATCAGAGCCTAGAAACAAGCATAATGGTTTTCGGTGACTATGACGGATGCTTGGGGTGCTAATACCTTCCCCTCATATAACCTACTCTCTTACCTATTTCTCTTCCACTTGGGTTTTATCGATGGTGACTTTGTTGTACTGCTGAGCATGCGATGCACTCAGGTATGTTCCCGCTAGCTTTAGTATCAGAAGTTGAGATGCTTTAAAGGCTATATATTAATCATAAACTGATTCAAAGCTTTTTTTATAAAGCTAGCTTCTGGATATCATCATACTTCGATATAGAATAATATTTTATGTCCAAGTGATACAAGTAAACTTATCATTATAAAGTGTAATTCTTCTTTCATAAATATGAAGATTGACCAGTTGTCGCGCGCGGATCAAAAGCGAGTAGTTTGAAAAACAGTAGTTTAGCGACAATGACTCGAGTATCGTATCGCAAGGATTCTTGTAGAGATTAACCAATTACAATAATGAAATATGGGGGGGGGGGGTCGGTTTGGATTTTAAAAAAGTGATTAAAAATAAAAAGTGATTAAAATTATAAGTTGAAACAGTTAATCTGTTGTTTCAGTTTTCCAACTTATCATGGATCCAATTAATTCCCAATTCCTAAGAGGACTCTATCTCCTTCTTGATTATAATAACAATCAAACAAGCACAATTGTTATTATACGACATATGTTCTTAATTTCCGAATTAAGCAAACGGGTTAGATACAGTAACCGTGAATTAAGCAAACACGGAAACATACGCGAATTAAGCAAACGCGATTAAAGCATAAGAACATGAAATCATCGAAATAAATCAATCACCCCTAAGATAAATCGAATTAAGCAAACAAAATATCACAGAGAAGAATTGAAAGGAAATAGTTTTTATTGGAAATTAAAGGAACCTCAAAATATCGGCGAAAACCGATTACAGCAGATTAACCTAAGGAAGTTAGTTCTCCATTGCAATTGTAAAAAGCAAAGAATTTTCAGGATAAAACTAGGAAAGCCGTTTTGCATCACAGCAACAACCTTATAAACAGAATAAGGTGAATTACACACTCAACTAGGTCGGAAACCTAGACTAGGCCCAAAAGGGAAAAACAACTACGTTATCACAAGTCAGAAACTTCAACGAATTATTCGAGACTCAAGAAATATGAATCAGCTTCTTCGAGCAACATGAAAGTTGTAAATATTTTTCTTAGATTTCCAACGACTGGTATAACGCCTCGATCTGATTCCCATAGCTCCAGTTATGAATTTTTCATTAAAAGTTGTTAATGCTGAAAATAACAAACGAAAATCAAATAAAGCTGAAAATAAATTAAATTGTAAAAACATCATAAAATAGGAAATTAAACAAACTAAACTATAGAGATGCCTAAGTCTAAACAAAGAGGAAAGTGCACCTAAATGCACTGATCAAATTCCCCCACACTTGAACCTTTGCACTCCGAGCAAAGTATTATCAAAATTTATGAAACACAAAAACATTTAGATACTCATTATGGGCTGTGAACTCTTCTTTGGTCAAGATCGCATCAATATGTACTAATCTTGCATACTAAGGATATCGTAAGAACACAAATCCAGACTTGTGCGGTCATAAGGCTCCCTCCTATACAAACCAATCCAAATCATGTCGTTATGCCTAAGTCTAACTTACTCATCCTCCTTTTTGCTCTCTTTCATTCTAGTGCAATCACATTAAGCCCTTTATCTATTCACACACATGGTAACTGAACTTGTTAGTGACTATGATCCTTTTTTTTTTCAACAATTCAGAATTGGACACTTTTTGTCTTTTTTTTTCTATTTTTCTTTTTGTTGTTGAAAGGTTTCACAACCGTTAGCCTAAGTGACCGGGTGAGGGTCACCTAACTTAGAAGGCGGATTCCTATTTTGGCTTCTTACTAAGCACAGGATCATTCACTTATTTGCATCAGCTCAATTACTTAGCGTGTGATTTCTAGATGGTGTTGACTGCTTGATAAACTACTTAAGAGCTATTAAAGGACGAGAACTCAAGAATATGCCATAACAAGTATTTAGATCGATTTCCATATTCGGGAGACTTAGGGTGTTAAAACGATACCGATCTTATGAATTATTCCCAAGTCTCCACAATCTCACCTCAAATTGATCTACAGCCCACAAATTTCAAAAAATGCATTGTGTTTTTCTAAGTAAACAATTTTTTTTTTTAAGAAAACACAAAAAAAATGAAACAAAACAAAACAAAAAAGAATGGTTCTCTCCCCCACACTTAAAGCATACATTGCCCTCAATGAAAGAACATAAATATAAAATAAGAGTGAGAGAAAGGAAGGAGCACACCCAGGGAGTCAAGGTGGATAGATGATCGCATAAACCACCTTTTCTAAAGAGAGTTCTTCTACAGTATCGTCTTCTAAAGTGGGGCTCTCATGGAATAGCTTTGGGCAGTGACCATTGTTTTTGAAATTTTTAGTAATGCATTCGTCTTTTATTCCAGGATCAAAGAAGGTCCTTCGATAAATAAACGTGTCGAATGGGCACGTGAACATGATCTTATTTTTCATAACATCAAGAATAAAAGGATTAAGGGGTTGTCTCATTAATTTTGTTCCTTCTTCAAGCAGAATCCGATGCATGTACCTGGAAGAGCTAATACCGGGAATGTCCGCCAAGGTCCAACCTATTGCCTTTTTGTGCCTCTTTAAAACCTGCAAAAGTCTACTTTCTTGATCGAAATCAAGGTTAGTTGAAATAATAACATAAAGCTTATCATTTATGTCTAAGTAGGAATATTTGAGATTTTCTGGGAGAGGTTTGAGGTCAAAAGAAGGGGGATGCTCAATGGACAGGATGGTCGGGGCAGAAGGGACGTTCAGAGCCTCAACCGCATAAACCACTTCATCAGTAACCTTATCCACCTGCGAAAATTCAGGGAGTGTATCGTCTACTAAGTCAGAAAGTAACTCAATCTGGAATACTGAATGCTCTTCCATGGGATGTCTCATTGCATCAAAGATGTTAAATTTTCCGATAATGTTACCAAACTCCATGGACATCGTGTCATCATCAACATCGATTTTCGTCTTTGTCGTTTTCATAAACGGTCTGCCGAGAATGATGGGTGCCTTGTTTGACTTTGTTTCTCCTTCCATGTCAAGAATATAAAAATCTGCAGGAAAAATCAAGTCATTAACTTGCACGAGGATATCTTCCACAACGCCGGCGGGGCAGGTGTTGCTTCTATTTATCAGCTAAATGATCAAACCTGTATGCTGCAATGGACCAAGATCAAGATTATTATAAACAGAAGTAGGCATAACATTAATACCATCTCCTAAATCAAGCATGCAATTTTCGAATTTACTATTCCCAATGGTACAAGGGATAGCAAAAGTTCCTGGATCCTTGCACTTTTGTGGCATGGGCTGCTGGAAGAAGGCTGAAACATTTTGTTCAGCGGCATCATTTGGTTGGATGAAGGTAGAAATATTCCTTCCCATATTCACCCTCTCATTCCCTTTCAATCTCCTCTTGTGAGTACATAAATCCTTAAGAAACTTTGCATATTTCGGAACCTGTTTGATTACATCAAGAAGCGGGATGTTTACCGCTACTTTTTTAAACACATCCAAAATCTCTCTCTCTCTCTTTGTCTTCTTCAAGGATGTTCTTATTTTTCTGGACTCGGTGAGGGTAGGGTATCTGCGGTACATACTGTTTTTCCGCAACAGCAGAAGGTTCAGCAACAGAAGGCTCAACAATTTCCTTAATTTTTTTCGGGGCAGAATCAACGGATGCCTCAATTTTTTCGGGGCAGAATCTATAACTTTTCTGGATCGCAAGGTTATTGCATTCACATTAGGATTTTTAGGATTCACCACGGTTTAAGAGGGCAGTTGTTTGGATCCTTGTGCTTGTTGAATACCATTAAATGAAGAAGCAAGTTGTCCTATTTGTGTTTGCAAGGCTTGGATGTAGGATTTTGTCCGCTGTTGGAAGGATTATGTACGTTGTTGGAATTGGAGGTTATTGGTGGCCAATTGCTTAATGATATCCTCTAATGATGGACCGGAAGCTGGGGCAGCAGTTGTTGCAGCTTGTGGAGGGTTTTGTGGTGATGGCAGGGGTTGTGCCAATTGTTGTTGGATGGGGTAGTGTTTTTGGTTGGAGGATTGGTTCCCGTATTGAAGGTTTGGATGGTTCCTCCAACTTGGATGGTATTTATTAGTGGGCAGGTCAGGAATATTGTACCGGTTCTGGTTGTTACCTTGATGGTACAGGGCTGCAGCATATGCTTGAGGTGCTTCAGTAGGATTTTCATCTGGCAGAATAGGACACGTATCAGTAGGATGATCAGGAGAAGTACAAATACCACATAATCTTGTTGTTTGGTTTTGATGGGCTACTTGAGCTTTACCTACAACTATCAACTATTGCACTAACTCCTTCAGCTCATGCATTCTATTTTCGAAGGCTTTGTCGGAATGAGCAACATGAGAAGAGACGTGGATCTCATTCACACCTTTTGTTTGAACAGAATTTTCTCTCGTAGTGAACTGTTGGGAGTTAAGCGACATGTTCTCAATCAGAGCCTTGGCAGCGGTTGGAGTTTTATCGGCAAGTGCTCCACCACTAGCAGCATCTAGAATATTCCTATCCATTAGTTTTAAGCCTTCATAGAAATACTGAATCAATAATTGCTCGGTGATCTGGTGTTGTGGGCAACTCGAAACCAATTATTTGAATCTCCCCCAATATTCAGCCAACGATTCATTATCCCGTTGTCTAATACCACAAATATCTTTTCGTATCGAGGCCGCTCGGGATGCAGGAAAATATCTTTCTAGGAATACCTTCTTCAGATCATTCCAAGTAGAAACAGAATTCGGCTCGAGATAATATAACTAGTCCTTGGCCGCACCTTGTAGAGAAAAAGGGAAGGCTCTCATCTTGATGTGGTCTTCCGTAATTCCTTCAAGCCTGAGTGGGGTTGAACAAACAATCTGGAATTCTTTAAGATGCTTGTGTGGATCCTCACCTGCAAGACCGCTAAATCTAGGCAACAAATGTATTAGTCCAGATTTTAACTCAAAAGGGACTGCAAAGTCAGCATATTAAATACGTAATCCATTGTAGTTAACATCGGGGGCAGCAAGCTCCATTAGGGTCCGCTATTCAGCCATGGTGAACAAAGGATCGGAAACAAAAACGACAAGAGATGGTGAACTAGGGCCGGCCTGATTATCTCTAAGGCGTGCCCGCAAGGTCCTCTCAATTTGAGGGTCGAAATCATCTAGGTCAGACCAGGAAGCTCTTGTGGCCAGGATTACCAATGCAGCAACAAATCTGATAATTCCCACAATGTCCCTATAGGGCAGAATTAAAATCAAAGAAGGGAGATGGTTAAAATAAAATCAAAAAAATCTAAAAACACAAAATTTAACCTAATTAGGTCAAATGAGAATTTTGGAAATTTTTTTGAGACTATGAGAACAGTAAAAAATTAATTAAAAATAGAAAAAAGAGGAATTTGGTGATTCGAGGGGCCAACTCCCATAACTCTTCTAAAGTTAGGAACTTTTGATCGCACGATTTTTCTACTTCAGGTGCACGAAACAGATCTCAAAAAGGAGGCGATTTGCCCAAAACTGGGTTTTTTTTACTCGGTCTGACGAGAAACAGGCGAAACGGGGCGGTCGGACCTGAAAACGCAAGAAAATACACAAAAATGCATAAAATTAAAACAAACAAAACCTAAAACTAGACTATTGGCTAAATCGACAAGAATCCCCGGCAACGGCGCCAATTTGATTTGTTGTCGCGCGCTGATCAAAAGCGAGTAGTTTGAAAAATAGTAGTTTAGCGACAATGACTCGAGTATCGTATCGCAAGGATTCTTGTAGTGATTAACCAATTACAGTAATGAAATATGGGGGGGTCGGTTTGGATTTTAAAAAAGTGATTAAAAATAAAAAGTGATTAAAATTATAAGTTAACAGTTAGTCTGTTGTTTCAGTTTTCCAACTTATCATGGATCCAATTAATTCCCAATTCCTAAGAGGACTCTATCTCCTTCTTGATTATAATAACAATCAAACAAGCACAATTGTTATTATACGACATATGTTCTTAATTTCCGAATTAAGCAAACGGATTAGATACAGTAACCGTGAATTAAGCAAACACGGAAACATGCGTGAATTAAGCAAATGCGATTAAAGCATAAGAACATGAAATCATCGAAATAAATGAATCACCCCTAAGATAAATCGAATTAAGCAAACAAGATATCACAGAGAAGAATTGAAAGGAAATAATTTTTATTGGAAATTAAAGGAACCTCAAAGTGTCGGCGAAAACCGATTATAGCAGATTAACCTAAGGAAGTTAGTTCTCCATTGCAATTGTAAAAAGCAAAAAATTTTCAGGATAAAACTAGGAAAGTCGTTTTGCATCACAGCAACAACCTTATAAACAGAATAAGGTGAATTACACACTCAACTGGGTCGGAAACCTAAACTAGGCCCAAAAGGGAAAAACAACTACATTATCACAAGTCAAAAACTTCAACGAATTATTCGAGACTCAAGCAATCCGAATCAGTTTCTTCCATCAACATGAAAGTTGTATATCTTTTCCTTATCTTTCCAACGAATGGTAGAACGCCTCGATCCAATTTCCGTAGCTCCAGTTATGAATTTTTCATTAAAAGCTGCTAATGCTGAAAATAACAAACGAAAATCAAATAAAGCTGAAAATAAATTAAATTGTAAAAACATCATAAAATAGGAAATTAAACAAAGTAAACTATAGAGATGCCTAAGTCTAAACACAGAGGAAAGTGCACCTAAATGCACTGATCAAAGATATTATGACAAACATTAGAAAATGTTAGGATTAGAAACTATCTAGACTGGGCCAAGGGCTGGCCCACCGTCAGGCACGGTCCAACCCAGCTCCTCGTCGGGAAGATCCCAATCCTCCAACGCCCACAGGGAGCTCTCATATGTCTCCCACACGGTCCCCACATGCCCCCGTGCTGGGACACGTCATTAGGAAACTACCCACCTTCTGAGGATCACGGGGAAGTTGACCTAGGGCGAAGACCACGTGCTGGTCTTCCCTATGCCACGTAAAACCCTAGAAGTTACTCGTATTTGGCCTTGAAATCCAACCCAGTGCAAAGTAACTGTTGGCCCAACGCTGGGGGCACATTATAAATACCCTATTTCACTAGAGGGTCAGGTATTCAATTCTTTACATACTTTCTCTGTACTTTCTTTGTCTCTTACTTTAGCATTGGAGTACCTTGCAGGTACACCCCCTCCTCTTCTCCATAATCGGAGGATTAAGGAGCTCACGACGTGTTGCTGGCTGTTGATCCTTTTCTAATCCGATAAGATAAGAAACTATAAAAGAACAGAGAAAATCATACCTCACAAATAGCAGTATCAACTTTTGAGATTGTCAAACAGGAACATTCTTATTCCAACAATACTTTTTTGACACCAGCTAAAGTCATCTCAAACTTCTAAAGATAACTGGATAAACTTCAGAGATAAAGCCATAGGTCTTGAAGCACCATTTCAGCATAAGAAGACACCAGTCTTCTGAGTACCGGTGAGCTTGTCTTTCAGCATAAGAAGACACCAGTCTTCTGAGTACCAGTGAGCTTGTCTTTCAGCATAAGAAGACACCAGTCTTCTGAGTACCAGTGAGCTTGTCTTTCAGCATAAACTTCAACTGGATGCCTTCTTCTTTTTGAAGGTTGTAAGCAACCACTGTCTTGGAGCAGTTGTTTCCTTATTCTTTCCTATTAGCATATCTGCAATAAAAATAATTTCATTATTTGGTACCCATACTCTTATGGGTCCACTGAGGTTATTTTTGCAGGGTTTCTTCTTGCTTCTTGCCTTAGCCATATAGTAAGGTTTAGACTCATTCCTGACATCTTTTCTAGGATACGTTTTGACCTTAACTTGTGAATCTCTCAAAACTTTAGATGCATCAATCTTTGGTTTTGAGTTCTTCAAAACCTTAAACTTGAGAGTCTTAGATTGTAATATGCTTAGAACCTTTTAATGCTGAGTCTGAGATCTTGGTTCTCTTAGATCTAAAGAATCATTTGTCATAGATTCTGATTGATTCAGAATTTACCTTTTTCAGCACCAGGCATAAAGTAATCATATAGCCCCTTTTAAGTAGTGCTTGAAGAAGAAAGATTTGATGGCTTTACCATAACATCAGTCTTGGGACTATAAGGCTTTTGATAATATTTAAGCCCTTCTCCCTTGCTCTTACTTACTCCATAGATCATGGAACCAAGTTCGATTATTTCATACCCATATATAATGAAATTTTGAAGAGCTAATTCATTCTTATCCAGAGTTTTGTTAGACATGTCTTGTGCCAAAGCAATTTGATCTTTCTTAAGTTTTTCAGATTTTTCTTTGGAAAGTTTTAACTCATCTTTCAAAAGATCACATTAATTTTTTAGCATTTTTACATGTTTGGCTTTCTGCTGGCATCTTTCCATGAAATCATGACAAAGAGCACTCAAATCAGATATAGAGAGTTTAGAAAGTACCTGATTTGTGTCTTCTGACTCTGAATCAGACCCAACACAGATTTTGAATCTGAAAAGGTTAAATCCATCAGGGCGAGGTTGGCTTCTTCATCTTCTCCTTCATTGTCAAGTTCTTCCCATATTTCCATGAGACTCTTCTTGAACTTGCCTTTGAATTTATTCTTCTAGAAGTTTTCCTTATTTATTTTGTCTTTATGGAGATCAGGACATTTAGCAATGAAATGACCAGGCTTGTTGCAGTTAAAACAACTACTCTGATCTTTACTTCTAGATCCTGACCCTTTGAATATATCTTTCTTACTAGAGAATTTTTTCTTCCTTCTGGCCAAGGTTCAAAATCCTTTAATGATTAAAGCTTGTTCATCATAATCAGATTTGTCATCAGAAGCTCCATCATGAGTGGCTTTTTTGAGCTTTTTAGTTTGAGAAGATCTCTCAAAATAATTTAAATCCAAGGTTTTAAATTCCTTTTCAAGCTCATCTCTATTTAACTCCACTTTAACACTTTGGAGGTTGCTAACAAGACTCTAAAGACATATAGTGTTTATGTTTTTAGCTTCTATAATAGAAGTTACTTTGGGTCTATATTTGGCCAGAAAACTCCTAAGAAACTTCTTGACATGACCCACACTAGTGTAGCTCTTGTTCAAGACCTGAAGTCAACACACAAGAACTTGAAATATTTAAAACATAGATTCAATGTTTTCATCCTCCTTCATTTTGAGCAGCTCATATTTTTGAACCAGAAGATTAGCTTTAGCCTCTTGCACTTGTTTATTACCTTCATAGGCAGCACATATAGATTTAAAGATAGTCTGAGTAGTACACTTATCAATAATCTTTATATACTTAGAATGAGGTAAGGAATCAACAAGAATTCCTCCTACTATATGATGTTTTCTATAGATCTTTTATGATCAGGAGTGAGAGACTTCCTATCAGCAACCATCCCAACACCATTGACCTAAAAAAAATGTCATATTCAAGGATGTCCCATAACTCATCATCCAACCCAATGATATGAGTATACATCTTGCTATTCCACCATTGAAATTCAATGGAATCACCACTGAGTGTTAGTGGTCTAGAAGTATAACCAGATGTGGTTGTTGTTGGCCCGAAGTGAATCTCCATCAATAATAGAGGAAGTGCTAGGCATGATGAGATTAGTAAATTTCTCAGGATCTTTCATATATCACTATTAAGAGTTAATGCATAAATCGTGCTCTGATTCCAATTGAAGGTGAGAAAAATACACAATAAGAGAGGTTAAATTGTATGTGCAAAAATTTCTTTCACAGTCTGTTAACAGAATGTATTATAGCACCGAAAAATAAAGTTCAAAAGTAAACGCAATCAACACACAAAGATTATCCTAGTTCCTCTCCTCAACTGAGAGTATGTGAACTTGGGTTAAATTCCTCAAAACAAAGGATGAATCATATGATGAGTTTAATGTGTTCTGCATACAAGTACAAAATCAAAAAGGGTTTAAAAAAATTAAAAGTAAGAAGTGATCTTGGAGGGAAATTTTAAAATGAACATTTTGAAAAAATTTGTGAAAAATATGGAATCCTTTATGAGTTCTGTTCTCCTAGAACTCCACAGCAAAATGGATTTGTAGAGAGAAAGGATATATCCATAAAAGAAATGGCCAGAACCATGATTCATGAAAATAACTTACCCATGTACTTATGGGCAGAAGACTCTCCAAAAGTTGGTGGATCAGAAGTTGTAACCCTTTCAGAAGCTGAATGTTCAGAAGTTGGGAATTGAGAAGATAGATGTTTAGAAGCTAGTGATACATAACCAAACCTAACTTCTGAAACATAACCATAGGAAGGAAGTTCTAAAGAAGCTCCTTTTGACTCTCAAGAAGTTTCATAATCCAAAAAGACGTTCAAGTACAAATCTTCTCAACCATAAGAGTTAATCATTGGAAACAAAGATAGTCCTTTGAAAACAAGATCTTAATTCAGAGAGAAGAACTCAATGCTAGAGCTTATCTCCATAATTGAACCAACTTATGTTGATGAAACCTTATCAGATAATGGATGGATTGTAGCAATGCAAGAAGAACTGAACCAATTTCAAAGAAATGATGTGTGGTTCCTAGACCTCATTAGAAGAACATCATCAGAACAAAATGGGTGTTCAGAAACAAGCTAAATGAACAAGAAGAGGTTGTAAGAAACAAAGCTAGACTGGTAGCTCAAGGCTACAATCAACAAGAAGAAGTTTCTAAGACTATGCAGGCTGAATTTGAGATAGCATGATGGGGGAATTGAAGTTCTTACTTGAAACTCAGATTAAACAAAGCAAAGTTGAAGTTTATGTTCATCAGTCCAAATATACTAAAGAACTTCTGAAGAAGTTCAAGCTTGAAGATTGCAAAGTCATGAACACTCATATGCATCCAACATGCAATTTGAACAAGGAAGAAGAAAGCTCCAAAGTCTCTCAGAAGTAGTATAGAGGTATGATTGGTTCCTTACTCTACTTAACAACTTCTAGGCCATATATTTTATTCAGTGTGTGTATGTGTGCAAGATTTCAGTCACATCCTAAGGAGACTCGCTTAACTAATATTAAGAGAATATTTAGGTATCTAAAAGGAACAACTAATCTAGGGTTGCTTTATATGAAATACTTAAATTACAAGCTAGTTGGATTTTGTGATGCTGGCTATGTTGGGGAAAGAATTGAAAGGAAATCCACTAGTAGAAACTGTCAATTCATAGGCGAGAACCTAATATCCTAGACTAGTAAAAGATATGAAACAATATTCCCATCTTCTCTAACAATATTGTTGTCATTTGTTTAACTAAAAATCATGTTAAACATTGTAGAACCAAACACATAGAAATAAAACATCATTTTATTAGAGAGTATGTTCCGAAAGGTGTAATAAATATACAGTTCATTGATACAGATCACCAATGAACTGATATATTTACCAAGCCTCTTACAATAGAAAAATTTGATTTCATTAAAAAGAATATGAACACGTATTTTGTGGAAGATTAGTGCTTGCTTCTAAATAGAGGGTCAGAAATTGATATGATCAGAAACGTCTTTGATCAAAATCTATGAACCAGCTTCTGATATGGAAGCCTCTGAAGTATCTCAGCTTCTGATACTCAGAACTTGATTATATGTTTCTAATGGAATATAAGTGGCTTGTATGGTCAATTTATTATTATTTATTATCCACTTATGTGTTTCAAATTTGAGAAGTCATCTAACTTGGTCTTTTATATATTAATATTTTTGTTTCTGTTATGCTATATCTCTGATCTATTTTAAATATGGAAATTATTTATCTGATAAAATAATACCACAGTTTTGAAATATTTTTGGACTTTATTTAGTTTAAATGCGTGCAAGTTTTTAATAGACTGCACACATATGACTTTAGTGGTTGAAAAGAAATTCAGAAAAAAAAAATACAATTTAGGACAAAGATATGCTTTTATTTAATGGAGAAGAATTATATGATTCTAAAAACAATTCCATCCTAGTGAAGTGAGGTAATTCTTCCGGTCTTCATACAGCTCATCTTTAGATATGTCAATGACTTCCTTCTTGGGGTTCCTCTTGGTCTCTGTAATTCTTCCAACTCTGGATGCCCCAGTAGAAGTTTCGAAATTCTTATCATCCTTTTGATTCTTCATACCCTTATTCACTTCTTCAGCGAAACCTTTCTTGGAATTTTCTCCTAAGCTGCTCATTCTGATCTAGAATTAGGTTTAACAAAAGAAGGAAGAGTATATTTTCTGTGTGGTCTAAAGCTGAGTTTTTATGATAACAAAGTATTTTAAAAATATTTGAGCTTTCTAACATCTACTCAAATTTGCAGGAACATAATCATTAAGAACAGATGAAGAGACTTTTAAGGAATTTACATCTAAAAATCACACTCTAGCTCTAAAGACCACATCTGAAAACTCTGGCTCTAATAAAAGATTCAGATTCCGAAGAAGTCAACTCTGAAGAAAGTCATCCTCTGGTGATCCAAACTCTGAAGCTTCAGAAATCAAAAAGCATACTCTGAAGTGATCAGCCACTGAAGAGTGAATTCTTAAGAATATCAACCTCTGAAGCAAAAAATCTTCAATTGAGGCAACTCTGACAGACTCATTACTTTTGATCACATGACGACTTAAGGAAAAACCTCTTCTTTGGTGCCTGAGCTTCAACGGATAATTCCTCATGCAGAAAGGTGTCTTGTTGATATGTCTAATCAAGTACAAAAGTAGCCCAACCATCTGGTGAAAGTCTTCAACGTCTATTTTTCTCCTCTCTATATAAGAAGTTGCAGACTTGAAGAAGAAGTCTACCAAGCTTCACTACAGCTCCTCTACAGACTTTGAACCTTGATAACCAAGAGAAACTACTTTGTCAAAATTGTCAGAACATCTTAGCACTCGTAAATTTTTAAAAGTTCTTAAGTCTTAGAGTCTTTCTAAGTTGTATTATGTTTACACCTCTGATTGCATATCAAGTGTGGTTGTTACTCAAATCTCTTAACAGTTTGTTTAGAGACAGAAGTCTTTTGCTTTAGTGCTTGAGCATTTAAAGTCTCTTACGTGTCTGTTTGAGCAAAGAAATCTTTATCTTGTGTGTTATAATAAAAAAGTCTTGAGCTTGTGTGCTTGAATAAGAAAGTCTTAGACTTGTGTGGATGAGCAAAGAATTCTTATACTTGTATGGATAAGCAAAGGAAGTCTCTTGCTTGTGTGCTTGAACATTTGTAATCAATTTGATAATAGTGAAAATTCCTTGAAAGTACAAGGAGACTAGACTACTCTCAGGTTGTGAGAGGAACTAAAATAATTGTTTGTATTTTGTGCTTTTACTTTACTTGCTTCTAAACAACGAATGGGAGATGTGGTTCACCATGCTCAAACTAAAGATAGATGATGATTTGAAGGTTATGTAACATACCTTTTACTTTACTATTACTCAACAAAAGATCTAATTGAAGTGGGTGTGAAGATTCAAGTATCGGCCGAAGATATTATAAGAGTGTTACAATGTCGTAAACCATCTGTTTTTAATGACATGTAATGTTAAGTTTATGTAATATTATTTATGTAAGATTTATTTTTATGTTAATTTATGTTGATTTTTCATTTTGTCATTATTTTTTACATGTTTCTATTTGAACTAACAGAATATATTTTGAAGAAGTATCTTTGAAATACTCAAACTAATGAGCTAATAGGGTTACAGACATACATCTTTGAATCAACTTTTTATGAATACGAGATGCGTCTCTGAATTAAATTTAAACACAATAAAATTTTTTCATCTAGTCTCAGTTGTCTGTGAAAAAGATACATCCAAAAGTATATCACAATCTCCAAATACTAAATATGTTTTAGTCTTTTCACAGTGATGGGGAAAATCCCTTAAAAGGAAAAACTGCAATCCCCAAAACATATAACAATTGACTATCAAACATGGTGATTAAACAATACCCCTTAAAACATCATCCACCAAACTTCTAATCTCATTAGGGTTGTTCAAAAAATTCGTGAACCAAACCAAACTGTCAAACAGAAGTTAAAATAACCAAACCGTTATGTTCAGTTAGTGAACCAAACCATATTACACAAAATAGTTATAGAACCGTACCGAACTGAAACAGAATCGAAACTATAACTGAACCAAAATTGAAAATTAAAAATACTAAAAACAAATTTTAATTTTTATTATTTTGAAAAATAATTTAATATTTCGATTCTTTAATAAACAATTCAATTTGAAAAGGTTGTCTTCTAACAGTTCGATAAAGTTCAGAATTTCTAAAAAAATATATCAAACCAATGACTTTGATTCAGTTTTAAATAATTTAAAACAATTCGATTCAATTTAATTTGAGTAAATTTTTATTATAATTTGGTTCGGTTTCAATACAATTTTCTCTATAAACTATACCATGAAGAATCCTAACCCTCACCACCCAAAAACAAAATATCTACGATCAATTCATGCAAACTTAGTGGGTTTCACATTAGTGGTAACACGTTGCTGCGTTCATATAATAGCGATCAATTCATGCAATTTTATGCTGTCAAAGAAATTTTTGAAATTTAATTTGACAATATTAAATTATAAGTATGAACTTAATTCTTAAGATCGTAACTGTCTTAAATTATATTCCTGACATTATTTCAAATATTGCTATCATAATTCTTAGAACAATCACTACAAATTTTATTTTCAGAATAATTTCCATTGTTTCAACACTGCCATTAAATGACTTGGAAAAAATAATTTTGAAAAAACAACAAATAATTAACCACGAACACAATATCAAGTTGTACTACTTAACAGAAACCGTCAACGGAAATTTAAAAAATAATTCCATTATCAAAGAAGCCTTGTGAACTAATCAGGAATGATGCCATATCAATTATTATAAAGCAAAATACATCCGTTTCATTCAAAAACGAATACCCGTTGAAAAACAATATTCAAATAACATTAAAAATCAATAGTGGAGATGAAGAGGAACTCTACAGTTATGAGGCAGCAGAGCTATAACACATACCCATTATTAAAATACTTCAACTGTTAGTCTTATAAACCCATCAGAAATGGAGTACTAATCAATATTTATAACGAAAATTACATCAGCAGCATCCAAAATTGAGTGCAAAATCCCAAAATCGAAATAAAGAAGAAAAAAAAAAGAGAGAAACATTAAAAGGTATGAAAGTAAAAAGAATATTGAATAGAGAAACATGATCAATCTTTTCAAGTACGACTTGACACCATACTTCCGGAAAATGGGATATGCCCAGAAAACATATATATACTAACAAACTAGTCTTCTATTTACACAAACCTTTTTCATCACCTAAATATCCTGGCAGGAACAAAGAATTGCGACGACCATATCCTCAAAATATATGAAATCGAGTGGGAGCAATCGCTCGCTCCAAAAATATAACAAAACATGAAATGCTGGTCATTCGTTAATATTTGTAACCCGAAGAAGAACCTGGTGGAGCAGGAGGTAATCGGTTAGGAGTGCGACGGCTACCAGAGTTTGGGCCAGAGTTCATGTCACCATTTTGCGCAGGATCGCTATTATGTCGACTGTGACCATTTGATCCAGATCTCGTTGAACCACTACGGCCAACAGGACCATTGCTAGCTGCATCAAAGGCAGATCTCCAATCATCACCTGGTTCGCTGCTTCTTGGACTACTCTCTGCAAAACAAGAACGTAATCTAAGTACACAGAGTGGGGTGGGGGAAATAAGAGATAAATCCAAAAGGGAAACTAATATCAACAAGGAAAGCAAAAACAATTTCAGAATAAATTTAAGATAATAACTTTCTTGAAATGGACAAAGATATAATGAAAATACTAGAGGAAATCAATTGGGAGAACTCGAGTTCGAATCTATACTAGAACAATCATTTTCCATACTATATGTACCGCTTCTGACCAAACACCAAATTATAAGGGGTCTCTTCCCCTGAGAATCAGAGGGTAAAGACCCAATTGCAAAACAGATGATTAAGATAATACAATATTTACAGAAGTTCAAATGGTAACTGCTAAGCTTAATCAAAATAGAAAAGATTGAAATCTTATGGATTCTTAGATCATTAGTTTCTATATGCTGCGCATTTGTTTTATCCTAACATAACTAATCAAATTTGAATACATCAGAATATAAATATTCTACAAAAAATTGTCAAGAGTAAGATTAAAAAAAGAGGGCATCATAATTTTAGATTCGATTCACTAATCAAAGGTAAATTTAGGTACTTATATATGCAGGGACCATCTAATGCATTAGAATAATGATGATAATGAATCTTCCAATCAATCTGTAAATGAGAATAAAAGCAGCCAATATGCACCTGCATTCCCATTTGACCAATTTGAGGCTGCTGCTGCACGGTTGTCATGTATACTCAGTTGGCGTGTCAGTTTGGAGAGAAGCGAGGACTGTTTCTGGTAACGCTCTCTCCTGCGCTTCACATTTTGATCTTCTAAAAGCAGCTCCTCAATCTTAGCTGTGCTATGACCACTAATAATAGAAGACATAAAAATGTTCACGACACTTGTATCAAGAAATTTCCCATCATGGAAAAGCATATCATACAGATGAAACAGCATTCAACTTAAACATTAATATAAAGAATCATTGGTATCAAGTTCAAATACTACATAAGGCTATCATTGGTGTTAAAAGCACACATGACACATGCATGGTGCTCATTTGTGTTAAAAGTACACACGACACATGCATGATGCTCATTGGTGTTAAAGGCAACCCACAACTTTCGCACAAACATTTATTTGTAAATTTGCAAAGAAAGTTTTCATTTTCAATTTCTTCCACCTTTTCTCCCCGATTCTTTTTCTCTCTCCTCTCACATCACATTTACATACAAATTCAATGGGTAGTAAACAACAAAAACTCTTTATAAAAAGGATGTGTTCTGGGAAAGTATGATATAACAGAGAAAACATTGACCATACAGCATAAATCAAGAGTCAATACTTAAAAATTAAACATATTCAAGACAATTGATATGTAAATAACTTCTGCAAAAGAGGTTAACCTATTCAAGACAAAAATCGAACATATTCAGAAGCTTTTAATAAAAACCCCACATTCATAGGAAAACTCAGGAATAACAGAAAAAACAAGGAAAAAAATATAAAGTACTGAGAACAAATAAATGCAACTAAACAGATTTCTGAACCTGATAGAGCTATATAACTGATTCAGCATGTCTTCCTTAGCTTTTTCAACTTGGCAAAGAACAACTGCCTGTAAACCAAACAACCAGTAAATGCATTAAATATCAACATTGTCAAAAAGAAAAATGTTAATGTCAAAATCTAGAGCTTACCTTTGGTACATTAGCAGCCAAACTGTTTAATACTGCTTCAACATAGCCGCGGACTTCTTGGGACATCCATCGGAGTTCTTCCTCAGGATCAGCAGGTTTTCGAGTCATTGTATCCTGAGATAGTACAAGAATATGAAATAACCATCAGTCAGTAATCACAAATTCAAGATTACCAATTATTCTTTATAATTTTAATTTAATTATCCCTACATGCAATTCTTTAACTTATTCCATACATTCCCATAAGAAACTTTAGGAATGGACCTACAAAATTAGACTGAACTCTTGCCAATTGAAGTGCAAGAGCAATTAGCATCTTTGACATTCATATGCATAAAAGTTAATAAACACCACATTTACGAGAAGGGCCACAAAAAAAAAAATATATATATATATATATATTGAAGTACTTCCCATGATATTAAACACTTACAATTTCTGACACATTTATTTCATGTATTGAGCTAGTTACTGACTATTGTCAAAATTAAAAATTATCCTTCAAAAGTTAAGGAACATAAAAAATAAAAAATAAAATAAAAAAAAAGGTTTAATACATGTTTTAGTCCATTAACTCAATTTAATGTTCCGCTTTAGTCCCTTAACTTAAAAACGTTACAACTTAATCCTTTAACTTCACTTCTGTTACCCTATTTAATCCATAACATCAATTTCTAGCAAAAAAAAATATTAAAGTTCAGGTGACGTGGCGTGATAGCAAGACCATTGATACAAATCTGAGTCAACATATGTAGTTAAAAACTGATACACCGTTTAAACTGCGGGGTTCCCCCGAAAACAAAACCCCAGCAGTTTAAACAGTAAATCAATTTTTTACTACATATGCTGACTCAGATTTGTACCAATAACCTTATTGTCATGCTGCGTCACCAAAATTTAACGTTTTTTTTGTCAGAAATTAACGGAAAGGACCAAATAGAGTACAAGAAGTGAAGTTAAGGGACTAACTTGTAACGTTTTTTAGTTAAGGGACTAAAGCGGAACACTAAATTAAGTTAAGGGACTTGATGATTAATTATGCCTAAAAAAAATATTTACTTAGTGGCACATATATATAGCAAGAAAGCTCTTTCACAAAGAACTCACAAAAGTCAAATGACCAATTATGAACCCATGATAGAAGAGATAATAACGCGTGCCAAAACTAACAATAAAAGGGGGATAAAAAATTGATACACTGCAGTGATAACTTCACTAACAATAAAAGGGGGATAAAAAAATTGATACACTGCAGTCATAACTTCCCCAACAATAAAAGGGGGATAAAAAATTGATACACTGCAGTCATAACTTCACTAACAATAAAAGGGGGATAAAAAATTGATACACTGCAGTCATAACTTAATTCGATTTGTATCACAGCTAAACTCATACCAAAAATTATTTTTCTTCACTGAACTGATAAAGTCAAATGACCCAGCATATTAATTACACTCACATATACATTACAATCTTCTATTTACATAATAATAAAGCTGAAAGTATTAACAAATCCCATATTTAAAAATATAAAAAATGCCCCTAAACAAGACCCATAAAAAAAGTCAGTTCTAGAAATCATTACAGTGCAAAATATTTAAATAAAATTAAAATATCTTATTCATAAACATGTGTTAATTGTGGCTTGTTTGGAGAAATAATTTGAATATATAACATATAAGCCTCTAACAAAACCACCATAAAAAAAGTTATGCGAGAACAATGGTTTTAAGCCAGCGACTCACCAAGGAACCATCAGAGAGACTATGCCTCATGGAAGAGCCGCCCTCAGATAAAATCTTTATTTGCCCTCCCTTTGCTTGTATTACATTACTTATCTTTTTTATCCATTCAGTCTTTTCAGTTGCACTCTCGGCCTTTAAAACAACAGCACTGTGAGCTGCAAGAGAGAAAGATATTGTAATTAAAATATTTTCAGAAACTCAAAAAAAAAAAAATGGGCATGTACCAAAAGGAGAGCTTACCTTTCAAAACAGTTTTATACGGGACTCTACTAGTAATTTTAAATACAAGGTTGACTTTGCTAGAATCCGGTCCATTAGACTTCTTGTCCTTTGAGCTTTTTGGTGCAGGCTCAACTTCATCTGAAACCTCTTCAATGTTGCATTCCTGCATAGTTTAAATTGTATTAATATCAAGACTGATATGCTGATGTGTATCTGTCTAGTTCTAACTCATTGACATGAAAAACCTAAGGCAGTACACACTACGACAATGTGAACATCAGCAAATTACAAGTGAAAACTTAGTGAGCAAAAAGCAAACAAAGTATAACATAAGCTTTAAAGTTGAGTTTTAACACCAGAATTAACAGTGAGAAATGTGAAGGAAGAATAACAGATTTACATTGTAAAACATCCAAATTCAAGTATAACACCAAAGTGATTTTACAATTAGATTATACTAGTATTTTCCAAAAGAAAGGAAGTTAACTTTGCCATTTTATCTTCTACAGAGAATTGAAGGTGACTCCGTCGCTAAATAATGCAATGACCTCACCTCTCCCTCAAACCATGCCTTTAACTTAATTCTGGTTAGGAAAAATGAGATAAAAAGTTCAATGGACACTGCAAAGGGTTTTCAATTTTCATAAGCAAATTAGGACAAGTATATAAACCAACCTCCCCTCACCCTATAATTATCCATTCAATTGGCAAGTAAGAAAATCCTTAAACTCCAGCCTCCAACCCCAAGAATTTAAGAATAAAGGAAAAAATAATCCCAACAAAAATTAAAAATGACAGTAAAGAAAGTCATTAAAAATCTTTAAACTCCAGCAATCACTATGTTTTTCCAATCAAGCAAGCACATTAGGAGTAAGGACACCTACAAATTTTATGTGAGGAAGAAAAGAAAGTCATTTGCTGTATCGTGAATTCCACCATACTTTATTTATACCCTTAAAATTTATATGCACAACACACAACTGAAGTTCATAAATGAGCATTCATTAGTAATGAGAGCAGTCCATACCTCTAATGTAATAACACCACGAAAAATCTTTTCCTCCTTTTTCTTTGTGTACCCAAGCTGTGAAGTGAAAGGTCAGTGTCTAAACTAAATATAGCAAATCATATTAAAAGCACATCCAGATAACAAAGATGCAATTTAGGTTCAAAAATATATTCAATGTTTGGAAAGAACGGGAATTGTATTACCCATATTAAAAACACTTATGACTATGATGTGCTTTTGAAAGAAAAAATAGGTTGTAATCTTTAAGTTATTCTTTTATTAATCTCATTTGTTGGCGTATACAAGCAAAACCGTATTAATTGTACCAACTATAAGATATATTAGGAGTACATAAAGTTATCATAGGATATCTTTAACAGTATAATTGGAGTTAGTACTTCCAATAGATCACATTAAACACAGATCCTTCCTTATTCTCAATAAACCCCAATAGTTACCAACCTTTCCAGACTTTGCATTTAGCACAAACCATCGCCTGCTCCAACCGTTGGTTTTTGCACTTTTCTTCAACAAAAATCCTGCAAGTAATAAAGAGCACAAGACTTAGTCATTCATAATTTTAAGATGTATACTTTTTGTCTAATTCCAACTTCCAAATGCAAAATGATACACCATTAGTTCAATACTGCAATTCAAACTATGAATTGCTCCCACACAACCGACGTTTAGATAACCAGAAACTGAACAAACGGTGCTTTAAGAGTTATAATCCATCAAGGTCATTTAGAACCTCACTTCGGCAATGAAGTTTTTAAAAAGAACAGTTGATGGTAATGCAAGTGATATAGTTAAAGAAACATTATTCATAATTTTCCACAAAAAACCTACCTAAACTAAAAATATATTCACATTCTCAAATGAGAGGTAATTATTTTTCTTATATTCAAGGAGACAACAATAATTAAAGCCTTCCCCACCTAATTGATTTGACTACATAGATCAAAAGATGCTATAATACCCTTCATAAATCAATCCGGGATATCATTATGTCAAATTTTATAAAGATTTCCTACACAAACGTAACAGGATGACGAGCAATGCAAGGATCGCTAATGCATGAAATATCGACTAACAAATTATTGACACACCTGCTGTAATTTCTCCTTCTTGGCCAGCAGTCTGTAAACTAGAGCCTTCTTGACCTTCTTTATCTGCCTGACCGGATTTGTCCTTTTCTTTATCCTTATCTTCTTTAAGTGATTTCATGCTTCCACCAGTTTGGGGACTAGAGGCCTAAAATAAGTTAACAAAATGCAGTTTAAATCCAACAAATGACTAAAAATACGATATTAGAAAACAAACACAATATTTTTGTTACAGGATGAAACACCTACCCGATTGAGTATAGATTGCTCTGCATCATGCCCTTTTTTCGAAGATCGGCCTTTCAACTCCTCTTCTCGACGTTGCCTTTCCATCCTAAAAGTAAATAATAGTCACCAGATTAAATAACAGCTTCACAAATATATATTGTGGGGATACCTAGTAAATGTATTGTAAAAGCATGGACTAGAAAAACAATAATTGCACACACTAATGATTATTCTTAGTGAGCATGTAAAAGAAAATAAATACAGCTTGAAAATTAGGCTAAATTATTATTATCATTTGACTACACACAACAAAGCAACACATACTTCAAATTGACATATTTCTCAGAAAAGCTCAGCTTCAAGACGGTGTTGTTCCGCCACCGACAACACGCTTCAAGCATAACTTGGTCATAGTGGAACAAATATGGGACCTAAGTTTAAGTATGTACTCATTTCAATCACAATTTATAAGCAAATTTGACTTCTTTTTTTCATTCAAAAGCTGATGTATCTAATCTGTATATAAACCAGATACATCAGTTATTGAATGAAACACAAAATGTCAAATTTGCTTATAATAGTGACCGAAGGGAGTATGTTTCATAACTTATTAAATACGCTTCAAGCATTAGGACCCTTATTGAAGATTTTTTCAAACTTGTCGCAAGATCCTGAACCACTCCTAGGGCAGTGTGCTTTTGAAGCAATTTGCTAGACCACTATATTGAGGTGTACTCTGCTATAAATAAGACGATGAGACAAAATAGGACACTGCTAGGACCATGAAAATGACATTATATGGAATAAGCAGAGGGAGAAGCCAAGAGTGTGAAGGGTGTATTCGAGAAAGAGATAAAAATTAGCATAACAGAGAATGAGTTAGATAGAGGAGGGTAGTGCAGGATGAGTTGATATAAAATTAACATTTTTTTGGGAAGGAAGTAGTCATTTCAGATGGTAGGCCATACTATTTCAAAACTTCTTGCATAGTACAAACTTCTTATTTCAATCTACTTTAAAATAAATTTATTTTTTGGGTTTTTAAATCCTCCCAGCCACATACTCTGTTCAGTGGTGGCTTCTTTGTCGTGTCTTTGCTGTGTCGCTTCCATGTCTTCCCTTTTTTCTTTTTATTTTCGTGACACCTCCCCCAGTATCTGACGCGTGTCGGACACTGGGACACGCACAACACAAGCAGTGTCTGTGCTTCACAGATTATTACAATCATAAAATATAAAAATTTTACTCAATAAGAAAGAATTAACTACAACCTTTTTCATAAGCTATTCAAAGTAGCTTCTCCAAATAAAGCAGAAATCAGATTATTGTTTTCAGATTCTGAATTTTTAAAGAAGAAAAAAAAAGATTTTTAAATGGATTATTAAAGAAGTGATTTGGTGCATCTAAAAGTAATAGATGACAAAATCAAAACAAGTTGAAGTGAGCTGAAAAAGGAATGGGTTTAGACTAAGGTTCTGTGCAACAGCAAAGATTTAGATACGTCTCATATTTACTGATTTTATAAACTCGTGTAATGGGGCAGTTATTCATTTAGTAGAAAAATTAATTCCTAGAGGATAAAAAATCTAGAACTACTCAAAAATACTAAGAGATCCAAATTACCTCCTTTGTACCAAGCGAATGAAGTGTTGGGGTGGCACGAAAGCACGCTCCATATCAACTAGTGCAACCACCATTTTCTTTGATTCATTCTTAAATCCTTCTAGTGCAGTAGTTGCCAGAGCCACAACCTTGAAAAAATTATAAACAAGGTCATTGGAAAGAAAGAGAAAGTCAACTTTCCCCTAGTCACATATACTTTAGAAGAAGAAAACTAAAGAACATAAGTAACTAAAACATAACACATAGTATACTGGTTTAGGTAGCAAGTAGAAACTGGAAATCAGCAGCTAAGTACCATACCTCTCTCTTGAAAGGTGGGTATCTTCCTAAACCAGGTGTAGCATTGGCAGCAGATGAAACAATATCTATCAGGACACGATGTACCTGGAGGAAAGAGCAATAAAACTCTTCATCAGCAACAAGAGAAATAGATGGAACAAACAACGAAGATTGCATAAAATAATCAACTACCAACATTAACCACATGCTATAACTATATAAGACTTTTGATATCTAGATAAGAATCTTCTTTGACTAAGGACTTAGAAATTTTAGATCATCTTGTTCTGATTTATATCCTAGTTAGCATGCAAAAAAACCCTTTTAACTAGCGGAAAATAGAAGTTAAAGTATAGAGTTCAGCAGATGGGCAAAACCATTACCCCAAAACATCTTTTTCTCCCAATTAATGTATTACATTCACTAATATCCTTCCCTCATGTGTCTACCCAACCTACCACTATTCCTTGCCATATTTCATCCATGCTACAGACTTAACTAAATGAGCATTCACTTCATTTCTAATTGTCTTCCTTCACATCAGTGTGTACATCCTTTTGCACCCATTCCATCTAACTGTTGATATTCTTCATTAATAAGAGCCCACCAACTTTTTTTGCAATATGGTCAATCAAATTATAATCATTTATTTACATATAATGCTCCTAGAAGAATCTCAAAATACTTGAGGGATTCTATGTCAAATACCAAAATTTGTGATTTTACTAAAAGTAACATGCTTACTGATAGGACCCAAACCAAAATGGAAAACTAGGGAACTGAAAGATACAACTTCTTAAAAGCCAGTAGACATGGCCTCTGTAAACGGACAAAACTAATCTGCTAAGGGAAAATGGCCATGATATGGAGCTGTGCTCCGTGGAAGATGGTGATCAGTGACAGAAGTAAAAGATAAAATCAATTCTGAGAGAATCAACTCCTCTACTCAGCCCCAAACCAATTGTTAAGTCTTACATGACTCTCCAAGTCTGTTATGCCTCCTCCGAAACTCCCTCTGATTCCTGAATCAATTTCCATCCACTCCCCCTTATGGCATGCGTCCCACTCTGTTATATCCTAGTCCATTTTTAGTAAATATTTCAGTTGTCCATCTGATCCTCCTTACATGTGTGAGTCTAACATTTACACAATACTGACAATAAGTAGAACGAATGCAGCCAAATCGAAGCATCGGGACAAAGTGCATGGAGATGGAGACTAGATCCACATGTTATACTTAATTATTTGACAAATCAAATGAAACAATGAGGTGAAGACTACAAGGCATTAGGAAAAAGCTACAAGCATTTAAAACCTCTGAAGAAAGTAAAATATAATTCAAATTCATTCTGCATACAGAAAATAAATACCTCATCAACACAAAGACGCGATGGCTCTTTCGCCAGCTCTAGAACACCTTTGATTAATGATCTTAATCCCTTTTCAGGGGAAATGAGATATGGTTGATATCCATCAGCTTCTAACACAATCTGATAATAGACAACGGTCAGCAAGAGCAACAAGACCCAAACAAACTCAACAAGATAATGCACAATGTCTTCAGCAGATCAGTAGTTGAAAACTTACCCTCTTTACATTGTTGATATCAAAATGCCTATCTAACGGCAATTGCTTCATTCTATCAGGGAATCTCCCCTCAAAGCTAGCAACAATTTTCCAACCAGTTCCCTGCCAGATAAAACTAAAGTAATTCGAGGGAAGAAAAAAAGCCTCATGTAACAAACATAAAATCAAGTAACCCTTAGCAGTGTGAAACCAATGTCACTAAATGCTGAAATTTCAAAATAAGTCACTAAATCAATTATTAATAATTCTTAATTGATTCCACTAATTGTTCGCTGTGACCTATAATTGAATTGTCTTTTTAGAAATTGTTAGAAGGACTGGCTTTATACTAGTTCTTTAGACTATTTTCTCCATTGACTATTTGTTATTTGTTTTACAAAAATAAAGAAAAAAGTATGCTGTTAGTTTAGAGTTGAGTCTATACTAGTTCACAATTTTAACATTTTGCTACGTTGTTAGATAGCATGTAACAACATTGTCTGGTGCAGTGTAGTCAAGATAGAGCGTTGGGTCTTAAGATCTTACAATCTTACGTGCTGAAGTTGCCTTTTAGTGCTATGATCTAAGAAAAAACCTTTTGCGTGCACTTTGTGCTCAAGATCAAGTGTTGGGTCTTAAGATCTTACAGTCTTACGTGTTGAAATTGCCTTTTATACCACTATCATGATATAGGAATACATAAAATCTTAGATGACTAGAGTTGTTTGTTAGATTTATGTTTTTTGAGCTACTTATTTTGAACAAAGTCTTTTAGACTTCTTAAATTATGGAATGAGGGTTATGAGTTACTAATTAAATTGGTTGAATTGTGATTTATAGGTTATTTTGTCCATATATTATTATTTTCATGTTTTTGTGTGTATATATGTCAAATTACCATTTTGCCCTTCGGTAAGATCTTAAGTCTCATACTACGATCCTAGTTTTACCATCTTTCCCATGCCGTCCGATTCTAATTTAGATCTCGTGCTTGACTACCTTGGTCGGGTGAAACCGTAGTGGGATCTCAAAGGAAGATCACAAAAATTCATGCAACTTCAAGTGACCTTGTTGAAGCTAATTTCATGGTTATATTGTGACCCAGGTCCCCCTAAACCCATGTTTTTGGCCGATTTGTCTGCCCTAAATTAGAAAGCTCATGGCATCGGTGATATTTGGATCCTTGACCCTCCCTGTTCAGAAGTTGTGTTCAGAAGTCACATCTCGGTGGACCCAATTTGTTGATATCTGTGAATCAGTTGGCATCTCTGTTGTCTATGCTTTGTCCTTGAAAATGACTTCAGTGCACGGTTATTGAGGGGCAAGCCGCACCTTATGATAAGTATAGTGTATCTGATTAATGATTAAATAGCTTGGGATGTTATGAAACCTATATCAAATTTCAGTTTTGAAATTGCTTTGATGTTGTCAATAATAGTTTTTCTTGTTCCAAATGCACGTGCAGAGCACACATTCTTTCCTAAAAAAATTTCATTTTGGTAGGATTGTATGATCCAATGTTTTATAATCTTGCAAGCCTTCTCTCTGTCCTAGGTAGGATATCATTCTTGACAACTTCAGAATTTTAAGGAAGTTCGGAACAATCATAGTAATCGACCAACTATTACTTTTTGTTTGTTGGTAATTATGTCTTTGTTGCTAAATGGAAACCATAATTGTGCATCCCTCCATATTGTTTCCCCTCTCATTTGCACATTTCTATCACAATTTTTCAAATGTTTTTTTCTAATGAATATCAACCCTATAACTGAAAGCTAGGGTAAATAAAAATGAAGCTGTTATAATGATATGATACTGAGGAAATAAGAAATAACACTTCCACCAATAAACGATATCAAAATTAACTAAAATTCAATTAACCAATAAGGCCACAAAATATAAACGATATCAAAATTAACTAAAAATTCAATTAAAATATAAGATTAAGACGACATACCTCGCCGGTGGTAAGGTGCTGTAGGAACCTATCTTCAAACTCACGACAAAGTTCCAAGGCTATAGCACGAGTACCCTCTGACGTGGTGACCATTGACTCACCGAGCCTCGCCAATTCATCCTGAATTACCTGAGACTTCCCTTGTAACCTGACAACATATCAGTTAAGATTTATATAATCCACTTTCTATCAATCAATCACTAAAGTGTTGTATATGAATGTATATTCCTGCCTTATTTTGACATTGTCTATACTTGCTTGACTTCCCTATGGACTTTTGAGTTCTAACAGTTATCACTAAATCTCCCAAAAAATAGCAAAAATGCCAGAGGCAAAAAAAGCCAGATATAATCAAATGAATGTCATATAAAAAATTAATTAAGAGACTTCTGTAATCAGAATAAAACAAACCAACCATTCTTCCTTTTAAAACAACCAGATCTTTAACAGTAATGAATTGATTATATCACAGAGCATTTAGTACTAAGCCAAAATATTGCAGATAATAATGATTTAACATAAAATTCAATAAATAGAACCACTGATTTATTGCCCAGTTATTGGTTACCCACTACAAACAAGAATCAAGTAAAAACAATTATACTGGGAATCAATATGTTGTATTGTGCAACATGAAAATTACCCAGAAAGAAGGTTAGGCACCCGCAGCTTCATGCGATTCTGAATCTGCTGTGCCAAAGCATCCACCAAAGCTATCCTTCCAAGCTTACTTTGAGGGGCTCCTGTCAATATGGACTTGAGGCTTTCACTCTCTGCTCTCCATGCAGTTTCTAAAGAATTCTCAGAACCAGCAGACCCAGACTGTGCCGTAGCTATCGAAACGGATTGCCCGATTAATGCAACCCAAGGGATGTCTGATGCTCTTGCAGGACCCTTATTGAGTAGAAGTGCTTGAACTGCAGCTATTGCTTTTTGGTCTGATGCAGCTTGATCTATTTTACTAATAACACCAACAGTTCTGGTACCTATAAAAAATTGCTTCTGCTTTATTAGTTAATTAGTTCACAACAACAACAAACGAAGGGAGAAAGGAACTGAGCAAGTCCTCAAGAGAAAAGTTTAACATGTTTTACATAAAAGCATTAATAAAGAAGGAAAATGGGAATAGTCTTCTACCTTCTCCATCATATTCCTTTGCCAATCTTAGGGCACGAGAGGAAGCAATTTCAGGTGCTTGAGCTGCAGGTACAATAACTACCAAAATGGCATCATTACGCTCCGCATAATCGCTAACCTGTTGCAAAGGCCAAAGGAATTGTCATAAATCCAAAACCATTCAATGGTGATGACATCAAAAAATATGGAAACAAGAAAAAGGATAAGTAAATGAAGTCCAACACTTACTGTTGATTCATCCATGATGCGCTGATCCAGCCCAGGTAAATCAACCAACTTGAGAGGTGGTGCTGGGAGGATAAAATGTTACAAATAATGTTAGAAAAAAAAATTCGGGTACCGCAGTACCACAAACATTACTAGATCAAACTAATAAATGAAATGATTCAATATTTAAATAGAAAAAAATATATTTCACTCTAACAGGGTTCAAATACAAGGAATTAACAGAAATGATCTGCCCTCATGAAATATAGTTACACGTGGCACCAAGAAAATGGTTTTCTGAGAGCTACTGAAATTTTAAGAATGACTATTTTTGACAAACAACTCTAATTTCAGCATATGAGTACTATATTATCAAGAAACACGGCAAAATTGGGAAGGAAACAGTAGTAATCCAGAAGCATATTACCTACACTACTATTCCATCTAATTGTCTAAATCAAGGACAGTAAGTTAACTAAAACCAATTATCAGTCATTCATATACAGACCTGTACTCGTGCGTAGCTTCAAAGTTATTTGATCTCGCGCCTTGGCTGAGGAAGCCTTACTCAACCTATCCTGCAAAGAATGTCTTAAAGCACCTGTAGAAAATAAAACAAAGGATATGAATACAGGTGCCATTAATCAATCCAGAAAAAATAGCAAAAATGCACGGATCAGCCACTCTGATCTGTGTGAATTGGAAAAGATTTAACTAACTTGCTGAAACTTGCTGAGATTTATTGTCAATCTGCAATATAATAGATTTGCTGCTCAAAGAAGTATCTCGTTGCAGATCAATGCAAATTGGTGCTCTGGTAGCTCCATTTTCACCAGTAGGCTGAAGAAAACAAACACTCAGTGTCACTTTCACTTCGAATTTCACTTCATCTCTAGAATTATGATTATAGAGTTTCAAAACCTAACTTACCAAAACTGGATGTCCGATTAAACTGTTCAGAACCGCTGATTTACCAGCACCCTACGAAATCAAAATCAGAATCAAAATTCAAATCGCAATATGATAAATTAGAAACTATGATGATGAAGAAATGAAATGGAGAAAACTTACGACGTTGCCGAGGGCAACGACGTTGAGGAAAGTTGACGGTCTTCGAGAATTGGTTGTCTCATCGATATCTTCGTCGGCGAGTACTGCCGACGCTTGACGCATGGAATCAGCAAGCTCCGATAACTCCTCGATCGCCGCCATAGATGATGAATATCAACGGATCGAAACCCGAAATCGAGAGAGAAAGATTTAATACTCGTGTATGTGCCTGAAAAATAGGGATCGATCGAAACCGAACCCTAAACCAGACCCTAAGCTACGATCTGAAACCAGATCTCTGAGTTTCTCTCTCTAAAGAATTAAGAAATTGAGGACTTAACCAATTTGAATATTGATTTGAAAAGGTAACACCTCTCTCTCTCTCTCTAACTCTCTATTCTTCTTCTTTCTCTCTCAGCTTTCAGCGTTTTTGAAACGTTTTGTCTCAGTTCAGTGCTGTGTCTAGTCAGTTTTATTTTATTATTTTTATTTTATATTTTGAATGAATCTACTTTTGTTTCTTTAACTTAGTTAATTTTAATTTTTTCTGAAATTAAAATTAAATTCACCGTCCAGTGTTTGGTCTTACTCGTTAATCGTTGTAGATGCTCAACAGTGATAACGAAGTTGCATAATTGCATTACACTTCAACAAAAAATTGATTTTGATATTAAGTTACAAACGCGTCTTGATTTTCAAATTGCAAGGGAACCCACCTTTTATTTTAAAATTCAAATTACAAAGGAGTAACCAACTTTTGTGACTAATTTATTTTTATTTTTTAAAAATATTAGGCTAATTTTACTTTTAACTGAGATAGTTAAGATTGTTTATTAATTTTGAAAAAATTTTATTGTATTTTATATATTTCTAACACACAATGTGAATTTTTACATATGTCTTTTAATTTTTAAGATACATTTTCGAACGCATTCTATTTTTAAATAAACGTTGATATATTTTGAAGATACATCTCTAAAAATATTTTAAACATTCAAAACATGTCACTCAAACACCATTTACATTTGAATTGTTTCAGAGATGCATCTTCGTGAATATTCTGGAGATACATCTTCAGAATGTATCAAAACATGTATTTTTTACTATAAGTTGTGTATTTGTTTTCAGATAAAGTATGAAGTACGATCTCGAATAAAATAATGAACATACAAAATAATAAGAGACTAATATTTGGTGTATCAAAAATAATATAGCAATATAATCGCAAAATGTCGTACTGAATGAGATCCAAAATGTAGTAACATTGTAAGAAATAAAGTACAAATTATGGTACTACAACAAAATAATAACAGACAACTATTGAATGTGTCTGACAACCTCTCATATACTTCTTATGCCTCATCTGCTTGCTCTGCCTCCTCGACCGTCAATCTCTCCGTCCTCCAGCAATGTCTTCAGTACAACAGTACATCTTGTGCCTCTGCCACCATGGCATCCAGGACTCGCCTGACAGTAGACTCATTCGAGAAGATACTCTCGTCAATGCATGTCCGCACAATCTACATTATGCGACGACATCGTGGCAAGACATCCTCAGTATGATCTAGTTAAGTCTGCTCACCCTCTAGAATCTTCTGATGAGTTGGTCTCGGGGGGATCTCTTGGAGCAGTTTGCATCATATACAGATGAGAGACCCTAAAGAATCACCTGACGTATCTGTCGACATAATTCCATCTGTTTGGCGCTATGGTGTGGAGGCAAATCGCCACACATCACACAAGTCTGCAAGACATTGGTTAATGCAGGTTTCGATGATGACAAATTCCCTGGATAGATTGGAAATTATGAACTCCAGATCTACTAAAACAGATGCAACGTATCACCCACCATATCCTTTTATACTTGTCTTAAAACTGCTGTAATGAATATACTATGTGTGGATAAAATGCAATCATGACCAAAGGCATGAAAGACCTCAAACTGATGAATTTTTGCAGGTTTGCAGGGCATGAGTCGACCATAGGGTCGGCGCATGCATCAGAACAATTCTCCACTAGTCAGCGCACAAGGCAATGAGTCGACCATAGGGTCGGCGCATGAAGGAATAACTTTCCAACAGGTCAGCGCGTAAAGGCATGAGTCGACCATAGGGTCGACGCATAATGGAAATAGGTTTCAACGGGTCAGCGCATGCCGACTGTATGGTCGACGCACACTGATAAATTTTCCAGATTTCCAAACAACACAGGCCATGCGTCGACGCACAGACCTGTTGTGGTCGACCGTTCGCGCGAAAATTTTGTTTTTAAATGCTTCCCTCTTATATTTGAAATATTGTTATGTCTAGAATTATGTTGGCACTATATATACTTGTTTAACCACTTGTGTCATTTTAACATTTGATATTTTTTTTATTCTAGTGTTCAAAAACAAGAAAGAGTGAAATAGGTGTCCAAGATTCATCATCTTCATCTTCAACATCTCACAACATTTCAATTACACACAATCATTTTTGAAATGCTTTTGTGAGAGATTCAAGGTGATAAGGTTCGAAGCTTAGATTGGAGAATCAAGTTCGGGTTGAAGCTTGTGACAAGTTCTTTCTTGAATAAAACCGTTGGGGTTTTGCCCTCCAAGATTGGTTTGAATTTTGGGGGTTTTGGACGAGATTCTTCATCAAGAGTCAACCGAGCGAAGGTGATTGTGAAGAGGTGTTCTTCACAAGTCTAGTAGCAAATTCGGTGATTTTGAAGGGGAGATCTCGGGGTCGATTTGGTGTTGTTGAGATCAGCCGGAGCCGAAGGTTTGAACAACAAAGTGTTATTCAATAAGGTGGCTGGAGTCGGAGGTCCATCAACACAAATCCGAGGACTTGATTCATCTTGAATCAAGGGGCAAGGAGTGAAGGCAACTTTCAACACATTGAGATTTCTGTTGTATATTTACTGCTCAATCCTTGTATAAACTGTTACATTCAACAGGTGATATCTATAAAATCTATCTCAATTATAGTTTTAGAATTGAGGGCAGACGTACCCCGAAGCGAGGACGACGGGGGAACTGCCTCACCAAATACTTGTCTTCTCTATTTTCAGCATTTACGTTATAGCTCAAAATAAGTGATTTTTGTATAAGCTCTATTGTCAAAATTGTGATATCAATTGAGTAAGAGGTTAAAACTCTGTTTTTGACTCCAATGTACAACAAGACATTGTACTAGGCTGGTTGGAATCACTTACTCAACATAAATATCACTTGGAGTGTCTTGCACACCAAGTGTTTGACATATTACTTGAACCAAAATTATCTTACTTGTGTATCTAGTTTTGGTTTGCTCTTTGAATCATTGGAACTAGGAATCCTTACAACTGAAGTAAATAATTGATAAGTGTAATTAGTGTTGTGATTCTATTTTCCAAATTGTCATTAATCCAAAGGCTTACGCATATCCGGTTTTCCAATAACCGTTCGTTTTAGACTATATTTTCCTCGTCCGCTTCCGCACTTAAAACATTTTTAAAACCAATTTTAAATTGGTACCGCCGACTCAAATTTTAATTGGGGATCTATTCAACCCCCCTTCTAGATCCGTGCCATAGTCTAACATATGGTAGCCTGAGCCTCCTCTGGTACCAGGTGACTCTCATAATCAACAAACATCTCATATATTTGTCTACGAGACAAGGTAAAATGAGCAGAAACAACAGGGTGTCTGAGAATGGTCTGGATGTACCCGAACTGCCGCATGACGCACTCGGGCATATGAGGAGCAAGAATATATGATTTGCATGCCATCCATCCAAGGTATAGTTGTAACATCCTAATTTTCTATAATATAAATAATATATCTGATTAGATTTGAGATTTTAACATCGCTAATTATTAAAAACTAAATATTGAAACTAGCACTTATAATAATTAATTTATCAATTAATTACCTATTATTTTTATTATTAATATTGAAATTCTGGTATGCAGATCATATATGTTCCAAGAATATTGATCTCTGCTCAACAAGGATGAGGACAGACCATGACCAATTTAAATTTCTTTAAATTGTCCCAATGTCATGATCAATGTCACAATCTCTGTTGTGACATCTGCAATCTGTCATGCTACTTATCTAACCATTTAAAGTACAGAATTGTAAATGCAGAAAGATAAGTAACACAATAATTGTTCACCCAGTTCGGTATCAACAACACCTATATCTGGGGGCTACCAAGGCAGGGAGGAAATTCACTATTAGTAGAATCAAAAGTCAAACCTCCAGTTTGCACTTCTCACTTAATCTCTACCCAATGACACTTCAGCCTATAGACACTCTAGTACCTGAGTATACCCACTCACTCCCCCACTATCACACAACAGTGATATCAAACAATTACAAAAACAGTATGAAGAGACACTTCATACACACCTAGATCTTGCTTCACAGCTTTGATCAGGGAACTCACACACTTTTGCTTCACAGCTTCGAGTGAGACATAGCCTAGAATCTACCTAACCAAAACAATCATCCCCCAGACAATTGCTTGGATTACAAGTATTCCTAAACAGACTTTACAAGTGAAGACTGACCTTCTTCACTTACAAATATGTCTACCTCAATGTATCAAAAGATACAAAGGGTGACTTACACACAAGGGACTCTCAACCCTAGACCTCTATTTTACACTCTAATTTTTCTTGATGTGAGTGCTTGCTTTTCTTATGCTTCTACTCCTCCTTTTATAATCGTGCAGACTGGGCTTGGGCTGTGCAGAAGTAACAAATATTAGTTTTAACAAAATAAAACTAATTTCCATAATTCAAGTTGTTGTCCAATTAGGTCATGGCATGGTCAACATTGCCTTGAATATCTCCTGATATAACTCAGGGGTCATAACAAGTCTTCCTGAAATCTAGTCTGAGATAACAGAAAACCAACATGCCTGCACGACTGATGTTATACGATTAATGTCATGACATTCAGTATGACATTCACTCTTCTGCAGATTTTTCTTTACACCAGGTCTGGCTTCACCTAATCTTTTGCAGAATAACATTAGAAACAAGTATATTCAAGTTTCCTAAAGGTCTCCAAGATCCTTTTATGAATACCAATACAATTTATTCTTGTTCCTGATCCATCTCCTTGACATATTTACTAATGAGGTATTTTCAACATGGTCTCATCAATCCAAACCAATTCTGTCAAGAGATATACATTACCAGCTCATTCTGTTGTCATGCAACAATGTCCTGCTTAAGACACATGGCAGCACACCTCACTCACTACCTGTGAGGAACTTCATCACAACTTAACCTGTTGTGGCTGCACACCTCACACTACCTGTGAGGAACTTCATCACAGCTAAACCTATGAGGAACTAGGCTACTGCTGACCCATAGTAGTGCCTGTTGTGCCAGACAACTATGTCATTACTTTGGTAATAACATCTATGACAACAGTCTTTTCTTCAGCCTTTGCTAGCTCCTACCTGCTCTTGCTGCACTCGACCTTGATGTCAGCCTCTACTAGCTCCTGTTGCACATAGCTCCTGCTGCACCAGATGTAATGGCATCCTGTTTACAACACATGATAGCAGTTCTATTATCAGCTCTTGCTGCACATAGCTCTTGTTGCACCACTACTCCTGTTGTTTCTCAGACATGACAGTAGTTCTATCATGACAGCAGATGGATGTCGTGATAGATGTCACGACATTCAACATGACATTCACATTAAACCACTCCACAACAGTTCTTTCACCAGCTCATGCCTGTTCCTTTAGCGATGTCATAACTATGGTAATGACATCCTGCTTAACATTAGTGGAGAGGCATGTTTTACCACAATTTAGCCAATCATAGAACCATGGACAATTCTATATCATAGAACCATGGAACTAAAAAACTCCCCCTTTGGCAAATTTTGGCTAAAATGACTTATCAGGGCATTCAGCGGTAGTTTACACAAACTATCATGCTCCCCCTTGATAGTTGCATCCAGCATGGCAGCAACAATGCTTTCCTCATCAGCAGCAGTAGTTTTTCTTTTCTCCCCCTTGGTTTAGTCAAAACTTTGACAACAAATGGAGTACTTGTACATACATAAGCTCACCACAAATTGTACATGCAGTCATTTCACCATCTCCCAAGAAATATACAAGCTGCTTGATCTCTAATAAGGACTGCACCACTTCAGCAGCTACACACCAGACAGGTACACATCTTCCCCTGTCAGCATCAACATTGCTCCCCCTGAAATAGAGAACCCAAGCACATGAAGAATTACTTCATCATCTTCACACAAGCAGCTTTACAACCCTTGATTCACAACCCATACTGGAGCAAATAGCATAGGCAGTTGCAGGATTCATATCTGGAAGATTTCTTAGATTTCAGCTTTGACAGAAAATCTCCAAGATGTCAGAGTGAAAATCCTTCCATATGCACAAGATCAAGGCTGATGGTGTCTTGATCTTCATTTTCACCAATCATATAGTACTTGGATAGAGGCCCAAATACCTGACTTGATCCCTTGTCACCTAATGTCAGACCCAACAGGACTACCCTGTCATCTTCACCATGAGCTTGGAGCAGTAACCCAATGTCACAACATCTTGTCTGACATTCTGCCTTCATTAAGTCCCAGATTTGTTTGAACCCACAAATAATATTAACACATAATTGCACTCTTGTAGCAACAGATCCTGGATAGAAGTATAATTCTCCCATACCGGTGCACATGAATGGAAAACATAAGACGCATCTTCATGTCTTCAAGAATTCATTCTCTGTTCAACACACATGTTGAACGCATTCACTTACTGCTTGAATCACAAGCAAGTAGTACATCCATCAAATAGAAGCTCTCCCCCTATCTTTGATAACAGTTGCTCCAAGATCACCTCAATATCTCTCATGACCAACTCCATGCTCATACAGAGAGAAGGCACCAAAGTGATTCACCTCTTCCTAGAGTTACTTGTAGCAGAAGAGACCACTTCTCCACAAGTATTTTGGCCTTAGGCTGAGTACAAGATAGACATCGCATATGGACTTTATCACATCAGAATGCACTCAATACCTTCACATCATAATCCAAGACAGTCCTTTTACCTTATCATTCTCTCGTATGACAAGATAGAGTACTTCTTAGTCAATAAGTGAATCACAAGTTCCACAAGAGATCTTCACATATCAGATGGTTCATATCACAAACACACCATCCCATGGTTCTTTATATGCCCATACTGGACTTACTGCTGCCTAGTAATCCAACTGAAGATCTTCACAGCTCCACCAGCTTGATCAAATACCTCTCCACAAGAAGGTAATCTTCTATACACAGCTTAGGGCTTCTACCACAAGCTCCAATATGTGCACAGAAACAGATCCTCCTTTGGTCTTCAACCAATTACCCTTTTGTACATGAGTAATTAGTTCCAAGCATGAACAATCCCAGAACCTTCCGTGGTCTTCAAATAACTACCCTTCTGCACAAGAATAGTTCTTTAAAGGCACACTACTTAAATAACTAAATGCCACTGTTTGGTTATTCAGCATTTTTCAGAGCTCTAGAAAGTCTGCTAATTCACCAGGCCACTTTGATCTTCACATTCTTCTTGCTCCAAAGCAAGGTATCTACTCCTTCACACAGCTCCCGCAAACTGCATGATATGAAGAATTGATTTCATTTATACCTGAGAGGATCAACTTATCTTCAAATGATGTGCCACACCATCACTTGAGGCTTTGAAGGTTCTGCTTGATGTCACAACTTTGGTTAAGACATTCAGCTGGAGAGTTCAGGCTTTCATTCTGCCACTTAGAAGATATCAGTGCATAGGCTTGATATCAAGTTGGAGTCGACTACCTCTATTCTGCTTTGTTGTACCGCACCAGTTACCTTGAAGTGCATTTGCTTTAAGAGCTCCTCTTTAAAGAAAATCAAACATGCTAAATCTTGATTCTTTAGAGAAGGAGGATCACAAAAGTTTTTACAAAAGGGTTCCCGCTTTCCTTAAGTATAGATTTCTTCAAAAAATCAAAGATAATTGCCACTTATCCTTGACCTCCAAGATAAGAAAGGTCATATGCTTCTATGCACTTAGATCAGAAATAAACTGACTTAAGCAGTGCTATCACCAACACCATCTTCTAGACAAGTTTCTTGCCAGTAAACTTTCTAGCTAATAGACCAGGTGCTTCTAGTAGAAACTAGAATACAACTGTTGCACTCCAATACTCTAATAGAGCAGATTGTCTTCATCTTCATTCCCATCAGCACTCCATTCTAGCCTTAGTTTCTTGTCAGGAAACTTTCACACCTGCTGCACTCCAATAGGCTGATTCAAGAGACTGTCTTCATTTCTACTTCCATCAGCACTACATTCTAGTCTTAGTTTCTTGTCAGGAAACCTACTAGAATAAGGTCAGATCCTACCACACATTCGTATGGTACCTGTGATTCCTTTCTTGAATCAACAAAATTTTGCACAATCTCTGCTGATGAATTTTCCTCAACATTTGGTTGAACACCAGATTCTCAGAGCAGATTTGGGGCCTGATGCTTGAGCAACAATTGATGAGACAACTTGATCATCAACTAAGGATAATCCATTAAATATTTGAGAATATCTCAAACATCAATGAATCTTAAATCCTTGTAACAGATCCTTCTCTGAACTACATGTGTAGACCATAAATCCACACAACTTCAGGACTACCCGGGTTGAAGCACCCTTGTTTTAACATGCCTATGTCTTCTTCTGCTGATAGAGTCCTTGCAAGTCATGAGTGGTGAAAATAAATCACCTCCCACTATCTTCTTTAGCACAGCTTCCTGCAATCTGCCACAACCATACATCAACCTGTATATGAGACAATCTTCTCCCAGGGGCATCAGAGTTCTTTTATCAGAGAAATATGCAGCGAAACCACCAAAAGAACATGCCCTTCACAAGATGTCTGATCATCCAACAGGCCATAGGATAGAAGTAGCCACTCTTCCTTTGGCATAACATACAACTGGTCATAAAGCTCCTATATCAGAGGGCACAACAACAATTACAAGCTTCTCTTTAGCAGTTTAGCACCATAAGCAGTAGCTCAACCATTCAGCAAAATCAGCAACTCAGCTACAGCTTCTCCTTGTTCAAAACACTAGAAAGTATCTCCCAAGATCTCATCCAGAACAGACAGAATGCTTGCTCTGATACCAATTGAAATTCTAGTATGCAGATCACATGTGTTCCAAGAACATTGATCTCTGCTCAACAAGGATGAGGATAGACCATGGTCAATTTAAATTTCTTTAAATTGTTCCAATGTCATGATCAATGTCACGACCTCTGTTGTGACATCTGCAGTCTGTCATGTTATTTATCTAACCATTTAAAGTATAAAATTGTAAATGCAGAAAGATAAATAACACAGTAATTGTTCACCCAGTTCGGTATCAACAACACCTACATTTGAGGGCTACCAAGCCAGGGAGGAAATTCACTATTAGTAGAATCAATTCAAAGTCAAACCTCCAGTTTGCACTTCTCACTTAATCTCTACCCAATGACACTTCAACCTAGAGACACTCTAGTACCTGAGTATACCCAATCACTCCCCCACTACCACACAACAGTGATATCAAACAATTACAAAAACAATATGAAGAGACACTTCATACACATCTAGATCTTGCTTCACAACTTTGATCAGAGAACTCACACACTCTTGCTTCACAGCTTCGAGTGAGACATAGCCTAGAATCTACCTAACCAAAACAATCATCCCCCAGACAATTGCTTGGATTACAAGTATTCCTAAACAGACTTTACAAGTGAAGACTAGCCTTCTTCACTTACAAATATGTATACCTCAATGTATCAAAAGATACAAAGGGTGACTTACACACAAGGGACTCTCAACCCTAGACCTCTATTTTACACTCTGATTTTCTTGATGTGAGTGCTTTCTTTTCTTCTGCTTCTGCTCCTCCTTTTATAGTCGTGCAGACTGGGCTTGGGCTGTGCAGAAGTAATAAATATTAGTTTTAACAAAATAAAACTAATTTCCACAATTCAAGGTGTTGTCCAATTAGGTCATGGCGTGGCCAGCATTGCCTTGAATCTCTCCTGATATAACTTAGGGGTCATAACAAGTGTTCCTAAAATCTAGCCTGAGATAACAGAAAACCAACATGCCTGCATGACTGATGTCATACAATCAATGTCATGACATTCAGTATGACATCCACTCTTCTGCAGATTTTTCTTCACACCAGGCCTGGATTCACCCAATATTCTGCAGAATAACATTAGAAACAAGTATATTCAAGTTTCCTAAAAGGTCTCCAAGATCCTTTTATAAATACCAATACAATTTGTTCTTGTTCCTGATCCATCTCCTTGACATATTTACTAATGAGGTATTTTCAACATGGTCTTATCAATCCAAACTAGTTATGTCAAGAGATATACACTACCAGCTCCTTCTGTTATCATGCAACGATGTCCTGCTTAAGACACATGGCATCACACCTCACTCATTGCATGTGAGGAGCTTCATCACAACTTAACCTGTTGTGGCTGCACACCTCACACTACTTGTGAGAAACATCATCACAACTCAACCTGTGAGGAACTAGGCTACTACTGACCCATAACAGTGCCTGTTGTGCCAGACAGCTATGTCATTACTTTGGTAATGACATCCATGACAGCAGTCCTTTCTTCAGCCTCTGCTAGCTCCTGCTTGCTCTTGCTGCACTCGACCTTTATGTCAGCCTCTGCTAGCTCCTGTTGCACATAGCTCCTGTTGCACCAGATGTAATGGCATCCTGTTTACAACACATGATAGCAGTTATGTTATCAGCTCCTGCTGCACATAGCTCTTGCTGCACCACTACTCATGTTGCTTCTCAGGCATGACAGTAGTTCTGTCATGACAGCAGATGGATGTCGTGATGGATGTCACGACATTCAGCATGACATTCACATTAAACCACTCCACAGCAGTTCTTTCATCAGCTCCTGCCTGCTCCTTTAGCGATGTCATAACTATGGTAATGACATTCTGCTTAACATTAGTGCAGAGTCATGTTTTACCCTAATTTAGCCAATCATAGAACCATGGATAATTCTATATCATAGAACCATGGAACTAACAAATATTATTATTAAATTTGAATATCATAGTTTCATTTTACAAATTAAACTTTGAAATTGAAATTAAAACTTAAAATACTTAACTTTAAGTTAATTAATTATTCATATTATTTTTATTATTATTGTTGTTGTTGTTTTGTTATTATTATTATTTGATTTTATTGTATTTGAATATTATCATTTTACTCTACAAACTAATTAGTAAATAAAATAATCTTAAGTTAATAAATATATCAAGTAATTATCCTTGCTATTATTATTATTATTATTATTATTATTATTATTATTATTATTATTATTATTATTATTATTATTATTATTATTATTATTATTATTATTATTATTATTATTATTATTATTATTATAAAAGAAATATATATCTCATTTTTCTATTAATATCCTACATGATATTATGTCGTGAAACATTAAGATATCAAGGTCCCATACCTTTCTCGTAAATTATTTTTACAAAGTCATGTTAGAACATCTAAAGAATTATTTATGTAAGATTAATAAACAATTGATAGACATATTTAATAGCAAGAGTTGAAAAGTTAGAAAGTATGGAGAAAAGAAGATACATTTATGTTATTTTAATATTTTACAACTAGTATAAATATGGGTCTTTCCCTCCCCACTTTCATTCATTCATTCACAAATCATCTTTCTTACCTCTTTACTTTTTTCCTTATCTAGTTTCTTCATATAACAATATTAGTTTTAGTTATCGAAGTTCTGACGGTGTCGGTTCGTAACTTTTAGACTTATTTTATGGTAAAAGTTCTTCTAAAGTTGTACCTGCAAGGTACTCCGATGCCAAAATAAGTTTTTGGGTTAGAGAGAGCAAGTACAAGTGTCTAGGTATGAGTTAGAATGATTATAATACCTGACTCTCTCAAGAGAATGGGTATTTATGAGATTCCCTCGGCACAGGGCCAAGGTCTTCCATGTGGCCGAAATATCTGGTCGACCAATGAGAGACTATCAGGTAGAAGATCTAATGCATGATCTTTGACCTGTTCCAACTGTCCCCTTGAATTTTAGAAGGGCAGTTGGTCGCATGAATTGTCAAGCGCGTGAAGGGGATGTCCCCAACGACTATATTCTCCAACGGCTATAATGTGTCTAACAGTCATATTGTCTTAATCTTTTTATTGGGTCTTGCCTAAAGTTGCACTGGATTGAACCTTGCCCAACTGTGGGCCGTGTGTCAGTCCAGTCCAGAACAGGAGCCCCCAAAGTCGTTGCTTTGAGGTGAGGAGTAATGACTTTGAGTTAGCCTAGTTGTTCGACCGTTAGGCAGGAGACACATCGTAGGGAGGCTTTTTAAGATCGTCATTATTTGAACTAAAATCTTTGGGACGTGCCCGTCAGTAGTATATGGTTAGTATGGTCGACTGTTGATTGCTCGTGGTCTTCCTTGGGAAGTGAGGATGTGGTTGCGGAAGGAACGTTTTACATTGACCCGACTTATGCTTAAGATGCAGAAGGTATCACGTCGATGAAACCCCTGCTCGGATGATATCCTGTGACTTGTCGAGGAGGATGTGCCTGTGGGGAGCTGGAGTGACTTATTCGGAGGAATGTGAAGGGTCAGTCTTGAACGTGCCAACTAAGAGCTTCCTATTTTGCCACGTGTGAGGGCGTAATCAATTTTTTTAAGGCCTAGGTTGGCTATGTAATGATGAACTCTGCCCTTTACATTTTCCTATGCGAGCAAGTGCTTATAAAAAAGTTGGAAGAGGATTCATTTTCACACTTCACGCAAATTTCTCTCCTCTACTTCTTTTGCTCTGCAACGTTTATTCTTCGCCGGAGCAATCTTCGCCGCCGTCGGTCCTCCTTTCTTTTCCTAGATCTTCATCTTCAGCCTTCAGTCTCAAGTAAGTTTTTCATCTTTGCTTGTTAGAATACATGAATTTCTGGAAATTAGCTTGAATTTTTCGACGAAGCATGCATTTTTCAGTTGAAGTTCATATGTTCTTTGATGAACACATGAATTTTCTTAGAAATTCATGAGGACCCTGAAGAACACGAATCTATGATGTTGTACATGATTGTAGATCTTCTGAGGTTATTGTATGAAACATCTTGTGTTTATGGTCGGGCATGATATCTCCTCGATGCTAAGGATTTTATTCTTGTATGCCCGATAAGTCATAGTAGTCAATGGGCTTATCCTCGTTTGAGCCTTTTGAAGTCGTGGAAACTTGTCCCCGTTTTTCAGGGAGGGGATTATGTCAAGACCCTGTGATGTCGATAAGGGCTCGAGTCGAGGAGACATCTTCGTGCTTGTTCCTCGCCCTTTCACTTGATTTATGGTGGAAGGGTGGATTTGATCTTCGTTGAATTCACTTTTGCTTTCTCTGTTTTTCATGTGAAATGGCTGGTCGAAACGAAGGAAATGTCCCCGTCGTCAAGGTGGCCAACAACAAAATTGTGCCTCTTGCTGAGTACACCAACGTTAGGGTTTCTCAAGGGGATCTTAGTTGGATTGCCCAAGAGCCTCTGGTGACTAAGTCGACCTTTACCAAGGAGGAGACTAGTTCTTTTAATCTCCTTGAGGATAGGGCAGAGGATGTGTTTATGAGCTGGAAGGTGATTAGCTCTATGGAAAACAAGCGGATATGCTCGGTGTATCTGGGGAGAAGGTTTCCAATGTATGAATTTGCTTTTAAGAAGGCGGGGTATCGTCTTCCCTTCACGGATTTTCAAGGGGCAATTTTTTGTCACCTCGAGTTGTCCCTTGCCCAACTTCACCTGAATGCCCTGGCGTTCGTTCAGGCTTTCAAGTTAGTGTGTCAGTATCTGTAGATCGGGGCCACCTTGGAGCTTTTTTCTGCATTTTCCAACTACAAAGGAGCACAGATAAGTCGAAGCAAATCTAGGTGTCCTTTAAACAACAGAGCAGGTTGTTCTAGCCATATTTGGAATCTGTCTGAAATTTTAAATTCAGGTTTTTGGTCGTAAAGCCTATTTCAAAGGCGGTTAAAAATTCTTTGATAATCATGGAGACTATGAAGAAGGATGGTCGGGAGGTGATATGACCCATGTCAAAGTTTCCGCTGGAGTGAGTGTATGCCCATTTCAGATACAGGACCAACCAGTTCCTTGTGAAACATGACCAGCTATGTACCGAGGACAAGAAATCTTCCGAGCACTGACAACGTTCGTTGAGAGTTTCATCCCTGTTACCATGGTGGACAAGGACGATAACCTATTTTATGTCGAGGACAGGGAGCCTGCTCGGGTGGCCCGTTATATAAATACCAAGGCCATCCTCAACTATAGGACTCAGGGCGAGGCTTTAAACCTTCTAGGTATAGATTAGCTTTGTTTGTACTTCGGATGTTTTGACGAATATGCTAACCTCCTTTTTGTTTTTCCTTTTCAGGGAAAATGTCAAACTTGCACGTACGCCTGGTCAAGTTCGCCGCTGCCAAGAATGTCGAGAAGGTGTCGACCTCGAGGGTTGATGCGATAAGGCAGTAGGCGGCGTTGGAGAAGTTTGTGGGTGGTTCTTCACCTTCTTTGGGCAGCACCTCTAATCCTCCTACCCCTGATCCTCAGAAGAAAAGGAAACGAGACGGTCTCGGTTCTTCCTCGGCTGAAGGCTCAAGTGGCTTTGTTGGGGGGAAATTCATTTTTCCGCCTTACTATCTGCAGGACAAGATCTTCAATGGGGAAGGATCCGTAGTTGTCCTCGACCTAGAAGCGTCAGCAATATTGTCCATTGACCCGAATGTGAGGAGGACGCTCATTTACCAAGATGTAGCGACGATGATGAGGGTGTTGGAGACGGCTCTGGCCCTGGGTGACACGAAGATAGTTCCGCTCAAGGAGTTCAATAAGGTAAAGGCCAGGGAGACTGAGGTCAAGTTGGAGACAGCTGAACTGCTCAACCAAATGACGACTTTCCAAGGCAATTATGAGGCCAAGGTCGCACTCCTGAAAGATATGAACAAGATGACGGAGGAGATGAAGAAAATGAAGGAGGAGAATGCCAACTTGAAGGCGTGGGTAGTGGAACTAGAAGGCTCATCAGCGGTGGGTTTGGATGAAACCGAGAAGGAGAAATCCTTGAAGAACTGGCGAGAATTGATCTACAAGATTCGCATCCTCGAACAGGATACCCTCGGAGCTGTCGAGTTCGGATTCAATGTTGCGGTGGAACAGATGAAAGTCTTAAACCCTAACGTCTAGCTGGTTACTGAAGAGATGGGTGTTTTGCATCAAGTGGTCGACGGGCAGGTGGTCCCTCTAGAGGCCCCGGTTGATGATGCTTGATTTTTCATTGTAACTTATAATATTTTGGCTTGCGTGCCATTTTTTTTTGTAAATTCTGATTGTCGGGCTTGATCTGTACTTTTTGTAATACTTAAACACTTTCCGGTCGGGTGGTCGAACTTATATATACATATATGTTTGTTCGACATTACATGCCTTATTGTGTTCTTTTTATCTGCCTTGTGCTAGTTTTTTACGAGTGTTTACTGAATGAGAGTTTGCTCATCTTGTTACGATGCTCGACAATTTAAGGAACTTGTCGAGTGAACGAAGTAGTTTCTTCGGTCGTGGGACTAGGATCTCGGTCGAGGTCCTGATCGCACGAGGCTTAGACTTTCCCATCGCGGACTGGATGTCCTGCCATGTTGGTACGGGAACCGCAGAGCTCGATTGAGGTATCCCCGTTAGACACAAAATCTGCTCGTTCCATGAGTAGAAACTTGCCTTTGTTATGTTTGAGGATTGTGCTTGCACCAGGGCACGCTCCTTTGACCGAAAAATCTCTCTTCGATGTGAGATGGAGTCCTCGGCAGTTTGTCCTAATTGACTTTGTACTAACTGTAATATTGGTTGAGCTTTTCAGCATTCCATGGTCGAAGTAAATGGTTCTCCATTTAGATGTTCGAGGTAGTAGGCTTCAGTGCCTGTTTTTGACCTCACCTGGTAAGGGCCTTCCCAATTTACGACCAACTTGCCCTTGCACAAATCTTTTTGATTTCGGTGTAGGACCAGGCTGCCCACTTGGAAGTCGCGCTTTATGACCTTGGCGTCGTGGCGCGACATTATTTTTTGTTTCAGTGAAGCTTCACGAAGTGTTGCCCATGATCAGATTTCTTCGACCAGGTAGAGTTCTTGTCTTAATGCTTCGTCGTTCATCTCCTCTTCGAGAGGAGCCTCTGTCCGTCTAAAAGGTTCTCTAATTTCCACTAGGGTTACTGCTTCGGTTTTGTATGCTAGTCGGAAGGGAGTTTCCTCGATGGTAGAGTGTGGAGTTATTCTGTAGGCCCAGAGCATACTATGTAGCTCCTCGACCCATGTCTTTTTGGCTTCGCCTTACCTTCATTTTAGTCCACGGAGGATCACCTTTTCTCGGCCTCTGCCTGCCTATTGGTCTGAGGATGTTTGACGGACATGAAGTGTTGCTTGATGCCTAGTTTGGCAACAAAATCTTGAAACTTCCTGTCTGTGGACTGGGTCCCGTTGTCGGTCACAAGGGCCTGGGGCACACTGAATTGTGCAAGGACGTTTCTTTTGTAAAAATGAAGTATGTTGAATGTCGTGATTTTGGCGAGGACCTCGGCCTCAATCCACTTTGTGAAGTAGTCGACGATCATATTCAGAAATTTGTTCTGATAGGATCCCATGGTGAAGGGGTCGAGGATGTTCATCCCCCACCAAGCGAAGGGCTATGGGAAGGACAAGGTCTTCAGCTCGTTGGGGTGCTAAGTGCATGTCCACGTGGCGTTGGCATCTGTCGCATTTCTTGACACGTTCCTTCATATCGTGCTGCATAGTTGGGCAATAATATCCTGTACGAAGGGCTTTTCGCACCAAAGATCTACTTCCTAAGTGTTGTACGTTGATCCCGTCGTGAATTACTTGGAGAACTTCGGGGACCTTGTTCTCCTCAACACACTTTAAGAGGGGTATGGAGAATCCTCGTCAGTAGAGCTTGTCTTCGACTAGGACGTATGAGCAGACCCTTTGCTTAATTATGCTGGCCTCTTTGGTATCTTCGGACAGCTTCCCTGTGGTGAGATAGTCGTACACCAGAGTCATCCAGCAGTTGTTGTCGCTAATGGCATTGACGTTGAGCAGTCCTGTTAGCTTTTCGATGCTTGCACGGGGAAGCATCTCTTGTATAACAGATTTATTGCATCTTTCTTTGTGCTGGCTAGTTTCGATAGGACGTCTGCCCGAGCGTTTCGTTCGCGGGGGATGTGTTGGACTTTTCATACGTCAAACTTGGCTATTTTCTCTTGTACCAGCATCATGTATTCGACGAGATGATCATTTTTTGCTTGGTATTCCCCTCGTACCTGGGAGGCTACGAGCTGGGAGTCCGTGAAGATTTTTATTTCCTTAGCGCCTAGGTCCTCAGCTAGTCGTAAGCCTGCAAGGAATGCCTCGTATTCGGCTTGATTGTTCAAGGTTAGGAAGGACAAGACCAACAACACTTCGATTAGGATCCCCTTTTTGTTCTCGAGGATGATGCTCGCGCCGCTACCAGTGGAGCTGGAAGCTCTGTCAACGAAATGGTCCACTTGTGCAGTCCACTAGATGGGGATGCTAGGGGCATCATTTCTGCCACGATGTCGGTCAAGACTTGTTCCTTAAGGGCCTTCCTGCTTTTGTAGTGAATGTTGAATTCTGACAGCTCTAGAGACTATTTGAGCATTCTATCGGCCATATCTGGTCGGCTGAGCAGTTGCCTTATGGGTTGGTCTGTCCAAACCATGATCGTGTGGCCCAAGAAGTAATGCCTTAATCTCCTTGCAGCATTGATGAGGGCCAGGACAACCTTTTCGATCAGCTGGTATCTGAGCTTTGGCCCTTGTAAGAGATAACTTGTAAAGTATAGTGGCTTCTACCCGTTGATGGTTTCTCGAATGAGGGCAGTGCTAATGGCTTCATTGGTGACAGAGAGATACAGGTAGAATGTTTCCCCGTTGTCTAGTCGAGACATAAATGGTGTTTTAGACAGGGCTTGCTTAAGATGGCGCAGAGCTTGCCCGCATTCCTCTGTCCATTCAAACGTAGCCTATTTTCGTAAGAGCTTGAAGAAGGGCAGAGCATGTTGGGCAGACTTGGCTACAAAGTGAGATAACAAGGTAAGCATCATGTTAAGGGGTTGTATAGACTTCTTCAACTTTGGTATGGGGAACTCCGAAAATGCTCGACATTTGTTGGGGTTGGCCTCGATTCCCCTCTTAGTGAGGTAGAAGCTGAGGATTTTCCTTGCTCGCACACCAAAGGTGCATTTTTCTAGGTTAAATCGCATTTTGCACGTCCTTGCTTGGTCAAAGACTTTTTGCAAGTGGAGTGTATGATCAGATTCCTCTTGGGATTTCACGATCATGTCGTCCATATATACTTTGAGCATATCTCTGATTTGTGATCGGAAGACTTTGTTCATCATTTGCTGGTACGTATCCCCAACGTTTTTCAGACCGAATGACATTATGTTGTAGTAATAGTTGTCCAACGAGGTCATGAAAGCGGTTTACCTCTTGTCCTTCTCCGCCATGGGAATTTGGTTATGTCCCGGGTATGCATCCATGAAGGACAAGAGTTTGAAACCGGCAGAATTATCTATTAACTTATCAATGCTAGGCAAAGGATAAATGTCTTTCGGGCAGGCTCGATTGAGATCAGTGTAGTCAATGCACATCCTCCACTTTCCATTATGTTTTTTTTACTAATACAATATTGGACATCCAGGTTGTATACCTGGCCTCCAAAATGAATTTCGCCTCTAAGAGGTCTTTTACAAGTTTTTTCGCTACTTTAACCTTTTCGTCGGGTTATTTACGCCTGCGATGTGCTACTGCTCGAGCTGACGGGTCGATGGTGAGCTGATGGCAAGCAGTCTCAGGATCGAGGCTGAGCATGTTAGCGGCGCTCCAGGCAAATAAATTTGTGTTGTCTCTTAGGCATTTCTTCAGCCGCTCCTTCATCTTTTCAGACAGTCCTGCACCTATCTTGATTCCTCTATTGGAATTGTCCTCGAACGTGATCACCTCGAAGTCCCCGTCTGGTACCGCGCACATGATAGTTGCGGAATGGGAGCTACCCATTGATGGTGGCGTGTCTTTGTTGCTGTCCTCTTTGCCCTCTTCTGAGATTCAGTTATCAAGGTCAATGGTTTGGACCTGGAGTGCTGGCTTTTTCTCGGGCTAACTTTCTTCGCTGGGAAGATCTCTGTCTCTTGCTTGTTTGACGACTTGTGGTGTTGCGTCAATTGAAATCTGCCCCTTGGTAGCTGCCTCGAAGCATCGTCTTGCATCTTTGATGTCTCCATGCAAGGTGGTGATGTGACCCTTCTCGGTATAGTATTTCATCTTGAGATGAACTGTAGATGGAACGACGATCAGCTCAACAAGTGTTGGCCTCCCCAGGATACACTGGTACAAAGAGGGACAATTGATGACTAAGAAATGTGTCTTAATCATTTTGGAAGCCTCTTCCTCCCCGAAGGTGACTAAGAGTTCCAAGTATCTCCAGGGCCTAATAGTAGCCTCATTGAATCCCTGCAAGTCTAAGCCCATATATGAGGACATGTTCTTTCGATCTAGCTTAAGGGCGTGGAACAGGCTGGTGTACATGATGTCTACCGAACTGCCCTGGTCGACAAGAATTCAGTGGACATCTGTGTTGGTCAATCTGGCTCTTATGACTAGATGAATGTGCGTGTTAGGGGGCCTCTAGGGAGATCTTCATGATAAAAGGTGATGGGCTAAGAGCATCCTCGGAACTTCTCGAGTATGGACAGTCGGTCTGGGCTGTAGTCGATCAGCTGATCGAATTTCCTTTTGACCGATCCTACCATGAGCTTGCTATACCAGTCACAGAAGATGACCCTCACACTAGGGAAGGCTTCCCAGGAGTTGTACATGGAGAAATACGGAGGATCCTCGAGATGGTCGGGCATGAAAAAGTCCTCTGGCCGTGAAACAGACATGGCAACCTACAGGGGAGGACTAGAAGGCGAAGCTCTTGTTTTCGTCTTCTTGGACTCGAAAGTCTCTCATCGAAGAGCTTCTCCCTTCTCTGTATACTGCTTCAAGTGACCCTCCTTGATGAAGATCTCGATGGCGTCCTTCAAATGGACACAATTTTCGGTCATGTGGCCATGACTGCGATGAAAACGAGAATACTTGCTTCGGTCTGTATTCCCTTTTGATGCTGTCAGTTTAAGGAATCGTACCCCTTCTTGCTTGAATTTGGTGTTGATACATTCAGAAAGGATACGCTCACGGGGAGCAGTCAACAGGGTATATTCGTTAAAGCGACCAACAGGTCCTTTATGATCGCGAGGACGGTCATCTTGTTACCTTTCTCTGTAGCGTCGGAGAGCTTCTGCCCCGTCTTTCTTCGACGTTTTGGAATTCTCTTGGTCTCTAGAATCTCTGGCTTTGTATGCAGTTTCTTTTTCCTTGTAATGAATGTAAGATTATGCCTTACAGAGAAGTTTGGCCAGAGAACGAGGCAGTTTGACCCCCACTACTTTGCGGAAATCATTCTCTGGCCTTTGTCCCTTTTCTAGAAGGTACTTCTTCATGCGGTCAATCGTGCGAATCTCGACTGCTTCCTTGTTAAATCTCTTGATGTAGTCCCAAAGAGGCTCATCCTTGCCTTGTATTATGCCTTTGAACGTGGCTTCTGACTTTGAGTGACGCCTGGAGGCAGTGAAATATCGGGCAAACTGCTATTTTAAGCTCTTCCACGAGGTGATCAAGCCCCGAGGAAGATTCTTATACCAGTCTATTGCCCCTTTTCTAAGGGTGATGGGAAACAGCCTGAATTTGATCACTCTAGTTACATTGTGGTAATGCAACATGGCCTCAATGTTCTCTATATGGTCGTCCGGATATGTGGTACCATCATAGAGAGCCAAAGGGAAGGCTTCTCCAGCCTGTGAGGAATGCGGTGTCCATGATCTCTTGGGATAAAGGTCCATGGGCGTCATCCTCGTCGCTCTTTCTTGACGACCTGCTAAGAGAATAACTATGTTCGCGACTCCTGATGCGTCGAAAAGAGTGTTTGTGCCGACTACGATGCTCTTCGTGACGCTTTTCTGAAGGCCTGGTCTTCTTGGGTGCTGGAGAATGCTTGGACCTTTAGGGAGGGTAAGATTTCGTCTAGTGATTTCATGCTTATGTTTCCTCAACTTTGATCGTTCCTTGACAAGAGAGATACTTTGAGATTCATCTTGCTAACATTTTTGAGAAGGGGAACGATGTCGGGGAGAAGGACTGAGGGATCTCCGCAAAGGAGGCCGCTCCCCAAGGGTGTTTTCCAGCATGTTGATCTTTTCTCCTTGCTGAAAGAGCATGTAGTTAGATTTGTTAAGGGCGGCGATAAGGGCCGAAGTGCAAAGATCAACATCTTGAGGGACAGAGATGGGCTCATAGATATGGTCGGAACTCTGGACGCGGGGCTTCACGTTGTTGGAGGATGGTGAGATAATATTCTTATCCCTATGATCGGTCTCATAGGCAGTAGCTCCGGGATTGGGGGTTTTGCTGTTACCCAGGGTGATGGCGAGGATGGAATCTTGACGAATGTCATTATTATGGTGAGGGGCCATGGTGATGAAGGTTGAGAGAAAAAAGCTTTGGTGTTTGGCTTGAAAAGATTGGGGATCTTTGTTCAAAAAAGATAGGGGAGCTCAGTCCCCACAGACGGCGCCACTGATCTGAAGTGATCATAATGGATCATCGTGGCCTTCAATGTAGGGCAGCAACAGTGGTTGTAGGAGAGGAGAGGGTGTACATGCAAGGTACTCTGATGTCAAAGTTTTGGGGCTAAAGAGAGCAAGTACAAGTTTTTAGGTATGAGTTAGAATGATTATAATATCTGACCTTCTTATGAAATAGGGTATTTATGAGATTCCCCCAGCATGGGGCCAAGGTCTCCCATGTGGCCAAAATATCTGGTCGACCAATGGGAGACTGCCAGGTGGAAGATATAGCACATGACTTTTGACTTGGTCCAACTGTCTCCATGAATTTCGGAGGGGCAGTTGGTGTTGGTGTAAGCCCTAGAGGCCAATACTTTTTGGTACTTGTATCGGATTATTAGTTTAATAATAAAAGGTATTTCTTTATTATGTTTGTCTTTCAGAATAATAAAGTCCCTAGAATAGTTAGTCTGTTTAATGAAATGTTAAGTGTGACTTAATCATGAGATCCCATTAAACGTAAAGACATTATTCTTAAAATATCCGTAGTCAAGCTTTATTGCGAAGTGGGATAACATTAAAAGCATTGAGACTATTATGAAGATAGACTGATGATCACATCTCATGGATCATGGATAAAGAGTTATCAAGTCTTGACATAGGTATAAATATTAGGAGTAATATTTATACCGGATTGACCCGCTATGAGAATACTACATAGTATGTTATGCAAAGTGTCATAAGTTATTCTCATGGTGATAATGGTGTATTACCACCCTTCGACCTGAAACCACTATGGACCCTAGATGTAGAGTCGGGTGCTTTATTGCTGATCAAACATTATCCGTAACTGGATGATCATAAAGACAGTTGATGGGCACTCCACGAAGCATGCTGAGGGACATGAGTGTCCTAGATGGAATTTGCCAATCCTGCATAACAGGAGAAATGTCTAAGGGCCCAATATTGAACTGGACAAGGATGACACAGTGTATGCCTTGTGTTCAATATAGACATAGGGGCAAAAGGGTAATTGTACAAACATATATTATCACGAAAAAGGTTTTGTCAGATCACATGACATTTTCGTGACTTGGGTAGCAGTGATGTGTTGCTAGATACCACTTACTGTTTATTATGTTAAATATATAATTTAATATAATTACCAACGTTACGAAATCCTACAGGGTCACACACATAAGGACAGTTTGATGAGAGATAGAGAAATCAAAAAGGAACACCGTAAGGTACGGTGCACTTAAGTGAAAAATAGAAATTCGGATAATATAATAATAATTATTGTTATTTTATAATGGTTATAAAATAATAATAAAATAAATATATTTATTATAATAATAGTTATTATAATAATATATAATATTATTATGGATCATGTGAATTGGGTTTTAGCCCGCAGCCCACAAGAGAGTCTATAAAAGGAACCCTTGTGATGAAGCTTTCACTTGATGCATTTTCGTTTTTGATTCTCTTTTCTCACTCAAATAATTCCGTTCGTAAGCAGCTAGCACTGTGACCGGAAGCTGTTCGTGTGGACTGAGTAGAGGCGTTGCACTTCATCAACGCTTGTGATCGCTGCATCAAAGATCTGAATCGCCACAAAGAGGTAACGATTCTATCACTGACCATGCTCATTCGTAAGGATCACTAAAGGAAAATTTTTGTTTTCCACTGCGTTTAGATCGCAATTTTCCTTCAGTGGTATCAGAGCCACTTACGAAACCATGGATCTGATAGCTGTTAAATTTCCGTCTTTTCTGTATTTGATTCGATTAAAACACAGAATGAATTTAACAATAAACGATTAATTAAATTTGGCATCTGTTGTGTACGATTTGGATGATTGATGTTGATTATGCTTCAGAAACCGACATTAGTATGGTGAAGTTGTGCGATACATTGATCATCCATAGGTTACACAATTAGATCGATCACTTTCATATAAGATATAAGAAATTCTGATGCAAAGATGGTATATGGGATATACTGTTTTGATTTCATCCATTCAATCACATAAGGATTGTAATTCTTTTTGAAAGATCATCATTTTCATTCGCTTCGGAATCCGACGTTAGTATGGTGAAGCAATGACATGTTGATCTATCATATTGAGTTATCAATCGAGTTGTGTTTGACGGCATGAAATTGTTGCATTAGGATTAATGGCAGTACAAGTGTTGTATTGCCGCAGACTTTTCCGGTTGGGGTTGTAAATGCACAAAAGTTGTGCAGGAAACGACGTGAAATACAATGACGTGAAATACAATGAAGTGTTCATAAAAATTTTCGATGGAACCACCGTCCGCTGACCGGGCAGCGGAACCCCCGGCTAAGTCTGCAAAGTGTGATCAATCAGTCGAAATTTAATTTAGTTTATTTAATTATCGGAATTTTAAACTAATAATAAAAGTGTGTTTATTATTATTTATTTGTGGTTATCAGTTATGGCCTTAGTTTTTCCTTTATTATTGTTTTGGGATTTTTGAATACGGCCTGCGTGTCGTGCCTCTCTCTCAATCTCTTTATGTAACTTCTTTTCTCATCTCACTCCCTCGTATGTAAAACGAGTTTTCTTATATGTAATGTAATATTATGTTATGAAAAAAAAGGGAAGCATTCAATATTAAAGGAGGATAACCTTGGAGATCATGCTTGGAGAAGCTTAGATCGTTATTAGGTTAGCTTAGGTTCTCTCATTGGCTTGAGAGAACAATTGCGTTAGGGGCCATAATTGTATCTTTTTTTATATGTATGTTGATGCATGTAATTGTATGTTGATGCATGTGAGAGACGTTTTGCATGTGAAGCCGGTGAGATCAAACTAATAACAAATTCCCTCAAAATTAAATATTAAGTTTATGCTTTTCAATTTTTAGCACTCATCAAGACTAGTATCGAGCATTGTAGGTTTCGCCTACGCGAGGTGCATGTTCTATATTAGTAAGGTGTGATGGGATAATTGTAATATCCAATTGCTAAAATAATGGGTCAAACTTAACTAAACAAATTATAATAAGATTATATATGTTTAGAAGCAAGAATTGGGAATGATTCATGTGATGGATCAGAATAAGGAGTTATTCACCCAATTGAAAATATTCGAGAGTTGTATGAGATACAATTGGAAGGAGTTCCTACCTAAATAACTTAGTTTTGTGTAATCAGCCTAACGCTGACTTAAAACAAAGTGAAACATGGATCTCGACCCACTAGAAAGTCTTCCAACGGGATTTTCCGAATCAAATGATGAGGGTTATTTGTTTTGAATAAAATAGTGGGAGCATATTTGATTAAAGGCCTAATTAAATATGTTGTTTTAATGATACTTATATTTTCATATTTCTCTTGTAGATTACCATGACAACAAACACATCGAACAATATTTTACGATCCATCCTAGATAAGGAAAAATTGTCTGGGACAAATTTCCTGGATTGGCACCGTAATCTGAGGATTGTCCTCAAGCACGATAAGAAGCTGTATGTCTTGGAGACACCAGTTCCTGAGGAGGAACCTCCTAGTTCTGCACCAAAGGCAGAAAGAGATGCTTATAAGAAGCATTTCGATGATGCCAATGAAACCGCTTGCCTCATGCTTGCTACCATGAACTCTGAGTTGCAAAAGCAACACGAGAACATGTCTGCGTTCGATATGATCGGACATCTGAAAACGCTTTATCAAGAGCAAGCAAGAAATGAGAGGTTTCAGGTTTCAAAGTCCCTTTTTAACAGCAAGTTAGCTGAGGGAGCCCCTGTAAGTCCCCATGTACTCAAGATGATTGGGTATGTGGAGAACCTTGACAGATTAGGGTTTCCCCTTGGAAAGGAACTTGCGATTGATCTGATCTTGCAATCGTTGCCAGAGAGCTTCAGTCAGTTTGTCCTGAATTTCAATATGAATGACTTGGACAAAAGTCTTCCAGAACTGCTAGGCATGTTGAGAACTGCTGAGCAGAATATGAAGACAAAAGGGAAATCCATTCTGATGGTCAGTAATGGAAAGAAACAGAACAAGAGGCCCATCAAACAGGGTGGTAGAGGGAAAGGCAAGGAAGTTGCCAAACCCAAACCCACTCCTCCTGTTTTGAAGCCTAGTGGAGGAATAGCAAAGGAGGGCACTTGCTTCCATTGCGGTAAGACCGGACATTGGAAGAGAAATTGCCCAAAGTACCTGGAAGATAAGAATAATGGAGTAGAGACTTCAAATTCAGGTATTTTTGTTATTGAAATTAATTTATCTACTTCTGCATCATGGGTATTAGATACTGGATGCGGTTCTCACATTTGTACTAATGTGCAGGGACTAAAAAGGAGTAGAAATTTGGCAAAAGGTGAAGTTGACCTACGAGTTGGCAATGGAGCAAAGGTTGCTGCTTTAGCTGTAGGAACTTATGTTTTAACTTTACCTAGTGGTTTAATAATTCAGTTAGAGAACTGTTATTATGTACCTGCAATTAGCAGGAATATTATTTCCGTTTCTTGTTTGGACAAGTTTGGTTTTTCATTCATAATAAGGAACAATTGTTGCTCCATTTATTTGAATGATATATTCTATGCTACTGCAAAAATGAATAATGGACTATATGTCCTTGATCTTGAAATGCCAATTTATAACATTAATACTAAAAGGTTGAAACCTAATGAGTTGAATCCAACTTACCTTTGGCACTGTCGATTAGGCCACATAAATGAGAAACGCATTTCCAAACTCCATAAAGATGGACTCTTGGACTCTTTTGATTATGAATCATATGAGACATGCAGATCTTGTTTAATTGGAAAGATGACAAAGTCCCCATTCACAGGAAAAGGTGAAAGGGCTAATGATCTTTTGGCACTCATACATACTGATGTATGTGGACCACTGAACATACCAGCCAGAGGAGGTTTTCAGTACTTCATCACTTTTACTGATGACTTCAGTAGATACGGATATGTGTATTTAATGAAACATAAATCTGAGTCCTTTGAAAAGTTCAAGGAATTCAAGAATGAAGTACAAAACCAACTAGGTAAGAATATTAAAGTTCTTCGATCAGATCGAGGCGGTGAATATTTAAGCCTAGAATTTGATGACCATCTAAAAGAGTATGGGATTCTATCCCAACTTACTCCTCCTGGAACACCACAATGGAATGGTGTATCTGAGAGAAGAAATCGAACCTTGTTAGACATGGTCCGATCCATGATGAGTCACGTCGATCTTCCAAACTCCTTTTGGGGACATGCATTATTAACAGCAGCTTACACACTTAACCGTGTTCCATCCAAAAAGGTTGATAAGACACCATATGAGATATGGAGTGGTAAGAAACCACATATGTCTTACATGAAGATTTGGGGTTGCGAGGTTTACGTCAAACGACAAATTTCAACCAAGCTTGAGCCCAAATCTGACAAATGCTTATTTGTGGGGTATCCTAAAGAAACAAGAGGATATTACTTCTACAATCCTTCTGAGGGCAAAGTGTTTGTCGCTCGAACTGGAGTCTTTCTGGAAAGGGATTTTATTTCCAAAGGAAACAGTGGGAGGAAAATAGAGCTTGAAGAAATTCAAGAATCACAAAACATTGAAACACCTATGGAGGAACTAGAGCGGGAAACACAAGTAGTTGTGGAAGAGCAACCTGCTCAAGAAGAACAAGACCAGCGTAGGTCAAGCAGGATACGTCACCAACCTGAGAGATATGGATATCTCATAAGTGATCAGGGTGATGTATTACTCATGGATCAAGATGAGCCTGTGACCTACAAAGAGGCCATAACTGGTCCTGAGTCTGAGAAGTGGCTAGAAGCCATGAAATCTGAAATGGATTCCATGTACACAAACCAGGTTTGGACCTTGGTAGAACCTCCTATAGGAGTTAACCCTATAGGATGCAAGTGGGTCTTCAAGAAGAAGACTGACATGGATGGTAAGGTACATACCTATAAAGCAAGACTGGTTGCAAAAGGCTATAAACAAATTCATGGGGTTGACTATGATGAAACCTTTTCACCAGTTGCAATGCTTAAATCTGTTCGGATTTTACTTGCCATCGCTGCATATCATGATTATGAAATATGGCAGATGGATGTCAAAACTGCTTTCCTTAATGGGAATCTTCTTGAGGATGTGTACATGACACAACCTGAAGGATTTGACATACCACAAGATGCCCAAAAGATATGCAAGTTACAGCGATCAATCTATGGATTGAAGCAAGCTTCCAGAAGCTGGAATCTTCGTTTTGATGAAACCGTAAGACAATATGGATTCATCAAAAATGAAGATGAACCTTGTGTCTACAAGAAGGTTAGTGGGAGCATGATCGTGTTTCTGGTATTATATGTAGATGACATATTACTCATTGGAAACGATGTCCCTACCTTGCAACAAGTGAAGACTTGGTTAGGGAATTGTTTTTCTATGAAAGACCTAGGTGAAGCAGCCTATATATTAGGAATTAGGATCTATAGAGATAGATCACAAAAACTGCTTGGCCTAAGTCAGAGTACATACATAGATAAAGTGTTGAGACGCTTTAATATGCATGATTCCAAGAAAGGATTCATACCTATGCAACATGGTTTGTGTTTATCAAAAACACAATCCCCTTCAACTAAGGAAGAAAGGGATCGCATGAATAAGATTCCATATGCATCTGCAATAGGATCTATCATGTATGCCATGTTATGTACTCGACCAGATGTCTCGTATGCATTAAGTGCAACGAGTAGGTACCAATCTGATCCCGGTGATGCTCACTGGGTAGCTGTCAAGAATATCCTTAAGTACTTGAGAAGGAATAAGGATTCATTCTTGATATATGGAGGTCAGGAAGAGCTTGATGTAATTGGTTACACTGATGCTAGCTTCCAGACAGATAAGGATGATTTTAGATCACAATCTGGTTATGTGTTCTGTCTCAATGGTGGCGCTGTGAGCTGGAAAAGTTCAAAGCAAGAAACAGTTGCTGATTCTACAACTGAGGCCGAGTATATTGCTGCCTCAAATGCAGCAAAGGAAGCTGTTTGGATCAAGAAGTTCATTAGTGAACTTGGCATAGTCCCTAGCATTGTGGATCCCATTGGTTTATATTGTGATAACAATGGTGCTATCGCACAAGCTAAGGAGCCTAGATCTCACCAACGATCCAAACACATACTTAGGCGTTATCACCTCATTCGAGAGATAATCGATCGGGGAGATGTGAAGATATGCAGAGTACCTACACTTGACAATATCGCTGACCCATTAACAAAGCCTCTTGCGCAACAGAAGCATGATGGTCATACTAGATCTATGGGTATTAAGGGTATGCCTAATTGGCTCTAGTGCTAGTGGGAGATTGTTGGTGTAAGCCCTAGAGGCCAATACTTTTTGGTACTTGTATCGGATTATTCGTTTAATAATAAAAGGTATTTCTTTATTATGTTTGTCTTTCAGAATAATAAAGTCCCTAGAATAGTTAGTCTGTTTAATGAAATGTTAAGTGTGACTTAATCATGAGATCCCATTAAACGTAAAGACATTATTCTTAAAATATCCGTAGTCAAGCTTTATTGCGAAGTGGGATAACATTAAAAGCATTGAGACTATTATGAAGATAGACTGATGATCACATCTCATGGATCATGGATAAAGAGTTATCAAGTCTTGACATAGGTATAAATATTAGGAGTAATATTTATACCGGATTGACCCGCTATGAGAATACTACATAGTATGTTATGCAAAGTGTCATAAGTTATTCTCATGGTGATAATGGTGTATTACCACCCTTCGACCTGAAACCACTATGGACCCTAGATGTAGAGTCGGGTGCTTTATTGCTGATCAAACATTATCCGTAACTGGATGATCATAAAGACAGTTGATGGGCACTCCACGAAGCATGCTGAGGGACATGAGTGTCCTAGATGGAATTTGCCAATCCTGCATAACAGGAGAAATGTCTAAGGGCCCAATATTGAACTGGACAAGGATGACACAGTGTATGCCTTGTGTTCAATATAGACATAGGGGCAAAAGGGTAATTGTACAAACATATATTATCACGAAAAAGGTTTTGTCAGATCACATGACATTTTCGTGACTTGGGTAGCAGTGATGTGTTGCTAGATACCGCTTACTGTTTATTATGTTAAATATATAATTTAATATAATTACCAACGTTACGAAATCCTACAGGGTCACACACATAAGGACAGTTTGATGAGAGATAGAGAAATCAAAAAGGAACACCGTAAGGTACGGTGCACTTAAGTGAAAAATAGAAATTCGGATAATATAATAATAATTATTGTTATTTTATAATGGTTATAAAATAATAATAAAATAAATATATTTATTATAATAATAGTTATTATAATAATATATAATATTATTATGGATCATGTGAATTGGGTTTTAGCCCGCAGCCCACAAGAGAGTCTATAAAAGGAACCCTTGTGATGAAGCTTTCACTTGATGCATTTTCGTTTTTGATTCTCTTTTCTCACTCAAATAATTCCGTTCGTAAGCAGCTAGCACTGTGACCGAAAGCTGTTCGTGTGGACTGAGTAGAGGCGTTGCACTTCATCAACGCTTGTGATCGCTGCATCAAAGATCTGAATCGCCACAAAGAGGTAACGATTCTATCACTGACCATGCTCATTCGTAAGGATCACTAAAGGAAAATTTTTGTTTTCCGCTGCGTTTAGATCGCAATTTTCCTTCAGTTGGTCGCGTGAAATTTCAAGCGCGTGAGGGGGATGTCCCTAACGACTATATTCTTCAACGGCTATAATATGCCCAACGGTCATATTGTGCCCAACGGTTATAATGTGCCCAACAATTATATTGTCTTAATCTTCTTACTGGGCCTCGCCTAAAGCTGGACTAGATTGGGCCTTGCCCGACTGTGGGCCATGTGCCAGTCCAGTCCAAAATAACTTTCAACAATGTTCAACGATAAAAGGTGGGGGCAAGATTTCGTATACGTTGGAACGGTTAGCGTAAAATAGCTTAACATGTATGTGTGTAGTGGTGATTCAAGCCCTACTAGCGATAAATAAGTAACGATAGCCTATTCTCGAATAATGATTTTCACGAATCACTGAGCGGTGTTACGCCGACCTTAATTATTTATCATAGGAATAATCTGTGACAATTTGAGGTTGAATTGTACTTCTATTGTTTGATTAATTGTCTAATTATTTATTTTATTTATACTTGAATGATCGTGATTTGATAGACTAAAGGAATAATCTGTTAAAGAACAACATTGCTAGATATTAAGTATTATATCCCCAATAACAAAAGGAAAGTTGGATACATTGAGTTGTTGTATTTGGTTGGGTTCTGGCTAAGGAATGACTTGGTCGACTATGTCAGTTATGGTCCACCTCTATTACCTGAGAAGTCAACCATACAATTATTCATTGTACAAACTAAACTGATTATGTAAATATATGGATCATGCCAAGAAGAAATATGGCAATACATTTGATGGATTTGGCACTCAACCTAAGTATCTAGATAATAAGTATAACTTGAAAGGTTGATACGATATTTCCCCATTATTAATTTAATACTTATGGTTGAGAGTTGCCACAAGATGATTGAGTGATCATATAGACTTGCATTAAGGAATGTGTAAGTCCACTACTATGCGGTATAGGACGTACAACATTGATCGGTCCCCTATACTCCCAACGGGGATTATTATCTATGCATGCTAGACAAGGCAAGGTTCTTGGCCTGAATTCTCAGGGACGGTCAACTTATAACACCTAGACTCTATGTGAAGTTAGGTGGCGTAGCTCTTGGTAATTGGGAGTACGTTGGTGGCATGTCGTCTTATGATATCTGATCTTGGTAAATAGGACAGATATCATTGGCAATGTTTAGTGGCCTGAGTCAGACTATAGTTCAGGGATGCATTAGAATAAATAGATATAACATATGTAATTATGGGTTAAAGATACGCTTGTTTGAATAATTGTGGTTGCCATATATATTATTATTTTACACGTTCATTCCCACTTCTAAACTTGTACATAAATCTTAGCCCTATGTCCTTTTTGTTTTACATTTTGGGTTATTCTATGATGATCAGAAAATGAGCTCGAATCTTACTTACTTCTCGATAGTTCATAAGTATAGGATATGAAGTGACGCGGAGATGGGTTACTATAACATCTAGGTTGGGAGTTGTTAGCGTTTTGTCAAACGTTGATCATATTCCTACTACTACAGTCAGTATAAGTGTCAGTCTTGTTGGACTTAGGAGGTCCTTTTTGTTATGCTTTCTTTTAGTTTCCTTTCTGTACTTTTATTTTATGTTTTACCTATGTGGCAAGGCCACTAGTCTTAACGATGTCAAACTCTATATAAAATATACTTGAAGCATATGTATGTGAAGCAGTATGTTTTTAATTAATTAAGTCTTGTTATTTAAAAGTTTCAAATTTTCTGTATTTTTATTAAAGGTTTCATTAGAATTTCACTAATGGGAGATAGGTTGTCTCAATAGCGATATGTCGTCAAATGAATGTGTCTGACGGTGATCCACGTAGTTGTTGACGTGGATGTCCTCAGCAATAAATGGTCAAGATAGACTCTGAAAGACTTTACCGCCTGGTTCCCTCTCAGCAGGATAAGAGCACGGGCACACGACATGTCCTCAGTGTACTCGTCCACACTCGCCCAGTCAGAGATGCGCGTGAAGTGCGTGAGGGTCCAAGCTTTATATGAAAATAAATAAAAAAGCATTCAGGGATCAAGAATTATCGTTAATGGTTTCACAAATATGAAATGAAAAAGATTAAAAAAAACATTTAAGGATAAAAAATTATTATCGCCAGTAGCGTCGTGTTGCTTGTAACCTGCTTCATCTCCTTGAGACATCCCTCCCTTAACTTCGAATACAGATAGTCCAGGCAAGTCGCCCCTAATTGTACTCATGGATTTTAGTGAGATCCAAGAAGTACTGGATGTAGACAACGTCAGTGTAGGTGGCACTCGTGTCCACAAAAATATAAATCCCAACCAAAAAATGAAAGTATGCTCTCAAAGCATGCGTCATGTGTACATCTTGTTGCTCAACATCAGCATTTTCCTGTTGTGCCATATTAATATCATCCACATATAGCTTCCTTAGGAACCCAAATCTAACATGAGCACCCCTGGTCTTATCGACCTCATATGTCGCCTTCTTTGGATCTACCCCCAGATGCTCTACCATCATCTCAAATGCCTCGTCTTTGGTAATCCTTCCATGACCGAGGAACTTCCCCTGATCGGAATATGTAACAAACACGAGACATTATCCAGTGTGATAAACATCTCTCCATGCAGAAGATGAAACAAATATGTCTCAGAGTGTCATCTCTCCATGAATTCATTAAGCATCTTGTGGTCGACTAGAGTGTAATCGGTCATACGTAGGTCCTTTAGACCAGATAAAGATAAAACACTTTGAAACCAATCCTCCTTCTGTTGAGGCATTGTAGAAATCTTCCTCCCATAGTTGAGAAACTTCTGGGGATCACGCTCCTGAAATTTTCCAGAAATAAACAATGTTAGTAATAATCATTGTCAGAAATTAAAATTAAAATTAACTTATAAAAAAAAATAAAGAATCCAACTAATGTTCCCTCTCTATCCCATATATGTCTGACAATGTGGTCTGGATATAGAGGAAGTAACGACATATCATATGGTCTTCTCCAAAACCCTTTGGCTCGACATCTGCAGCATCCTCATCTTCCGGAGGTGGCACATGAACAATAGGATCACCAGCGGGAGGTGGCACTAGATCTGTAGGAGGTGGCATTAGTGATTTTTGACGCATGCTAGAGGATGGGGAAGTGACGCGTCAGATGGTGAATCTTGTCTCCTACGGGAAGAAGAAGAAGAAGGTGGAATGGCCTGAGATGAAAGAGGAGTGGTCTAAGGTGAAGGTGAAGTGGCCCGAGGTGAAGGACGATCCCTAAGAGTAGACTATGCACCCGAAGATGACGCCTCTGCCTGACCAGATGTACCTGTTGTCTCAGGAACCTGATGGTTATGCTTCCGTCGAACGATGTGTGTTGCAACTCGGTCATGCCTCATTCTGTCGACTCTGTCATCCATAATCCTTGTAAGGTAAATCAAGGTGTATCATTAGTGCACGTAGACAAAACACACAAACAAGAAAATTAATAATAAAAAAAAGACAACAAGAAATTATGGAGTTGCATCTCCGCAAACACCATAAAACAATAATATTGGCATATTCAAGAAATTCATCTTCGGAAATACCTTAAAACTTTTTACTTTGAATACTTTCGGAGATGCATATCTGAAATATCCCAGAGGAAATGAAACACTAGACAATTCCGAAGATGTATCTCCATAATATTCTACAACTCGGAGGGTGCGACAATGGCGTAATGCACCTCTTTCTATGTGAAAAAAATAACGTGATCACCATTTTTAGCCAACAAAGAAGTCATACACTAGGTCTAAACTATGTTACTTGTGATTTCTACACATTTCTACCCTTAATCACTGATTTCTACACATTTACACTAAAACTCAAATATTTACCGAATACTCAAAAAACTTATGTGAACTTGATGATTCAGATGTTGTTTATGATATTAGAGATGATGCTTGATGTTCCATTTAGTTCCATTGACGCCTTGTTTGAAGAAATTTGATGCTTGTGACAATAGATGAAATTAAGAGAGTTTGGTGGTTTGTGTGGAACAACCTGTGAAATGAGGGAGAAAAAAAGTCTGACACGAGTTAAACTCTAAATTGTTTCGGAGATATGTCTACGGAATATTTCAATATTCACTCAACTTAAGGTCGATCGGAGATGTATCTCCGGAATCAGGGGGCATATGTGGAAATCCATATGGTGCACTAGAAACATATAGATTAAGAATTTTTTTTTTTTTTTTTTTGTGATTTTGAATTATTAGTTTACAATTTATTTTAATGAATTTCAAAATTTAAAATGGATAATTAATTGTTTTTGTAAAAAAATTGAAAGGTGAAAGAGTTTCTCAAACTCAAAACCTTCGAAATTATTTAACTAAAATGATTAGAACATTGTAATTATAACGTCAAAGGTATTTCTGAATGACAAAATATTCTTCTAGACTTTTTAACTAAAATGATTAGAACATTATAATCATAACTTGAAGAGTGTTTGTTTCTCAAAGTCAAAATAAATTTGTTTCATTTTTATTGGTCCGAATTAAATTTTAAATAGTGTTGTCACATTATTAGATCATGTTAAGTTATTTATGACATAATATTCATGTATGAGATCATGAGAATGTTATATTTCCTCTAATCCAAATTATAAGTTACTTTATAAAAAAAATTGTCCCAATTTATAAGTCATCTTACATTCTCAATGCAATATTAATGACATTTTCTCTGATATACTCTCAAGTATGTATTATTATTGATTCTTTCAGCTCTTTTAATTTCTCCTTCATGTATAATTATAAGGGGCTTTACTGTAAAGTCATACATAATTTGTCTTTCCCATAAAGTAATAATTAAGTTTCTTAATTCCTATGAAATGGTCAAAACGTCTTATAATTTGAGACGGAGGAAGTATCGACTATTCTTCGATTATTCTCATCTATAAATGATTTAATAAATAATTTAATCTTAAAAAAATATTTTTAAGATTGATTCTTCTCGTTTTTCTAATTGTGAGAATCTTTTTTAATGCAATGAACATATTCATCATGAGAATATTATTTTCATTAAAAGTTAAGAATGTTCTATTTGATATAAGATGATGTTCTCTTCTTGGTCACTATCCTCAAATTCTTTTATTAATATTATAATCTTGTAATTCCTCTTGTGTTTATGCACGGTGTTTCTATACTATTTATGAGATGTTTAAGTATAGGTATGACTATAATCATTATGAGGATGATCATTTTCTAGTAAAAACTATTATGACAGTGAAAAATAAAAAATTAAATAATGGGGACTTGGGACATTAAGGAAGATGAGGGTTTTATAGAATTGGATGTTTGGTAAAAATATATGCGAGTCAATTAAGTTTTTCTGCAAACTTAATTAAGTAATCTCTTTTTGAACATGATCCATAATAAAATGGTGTATAATTTTAATGTTTATTCTGAAAGTAAGGTATTATATTCTTATGAGATTGACGGTGTTAATGTTGTCACACTTAATTAATATAGTTATAAGATTAATATCATAATCACTTAATTGTTGTTTCATTTATATTATTGCAGCGTCATATTCCACTTTGTTTATGGATAAAGGAACATTTGCTTGTTTTTATCATGCTAAGAAACTTGAGAGTTATCAAGCAAGTGACAAGTTCCACTAGTACTTTCTTAATTTATTTTGTTGGAATTCAACCACGATCTATGGTGAATTCTTCTCAATTTTGATCTCAAGATTATTAAGTAATGACAATAAACAAAAACCAAGAACACGCTTAAAGAAGATGAGTATGAGTTGCAGAGTAACTCTCTGTCCACAACTGTGGAATTTTATTATCACTTTGCAACTACAAAACTTTGACTATCAAACTTGATGATTACAATAATAAGGGTTCTTCCCTATTTATAAATTTATGTTAACTTGCATCTCAAGCTAAAACCCAAACTATAAAAGGCCAAAAATATCTAATCTAATCTTTTAAAATCAAATATGATCTTTCTAAATCAAATATAATTGTTCTAAAACAAAGAATTACATATTTAATACACCACCTAATTCATTGTTTCTAAGTTATCTACATTCATCGTAGACCTTAGCTTCTTGAACACTTCGACTGACATTCCCTTCATCTGATGTATGTAATCTAATTATCAGTTCTATAGTGTTCCAAGTTCATTTTCCCTTCTGCTACCTGCTCTCGAAGATAATGGAACCTCATTTCGTTGTGATTGCTTCGACCGTGTGCTATTGGATTCTTCTCCAAGTTGATAGCTGACATGCTGTCGATATTCATGGTAATTACTCCATGACTATTTGTTGTGATCTCTTCGACTAGGTTCACCATCCAGGTTGCTTGACATGCACAAAGAGAAGCAACTATATATTTTTCTTCACATGATGACAATGCCACTACTGGCTTCTTTCTCAAGCTCAAAGCAACTGGTGCACCACCTAACATAAACACATAGCCAGCTGTGGATTTTCTATCCTTTATCATCACTACACCAATTAGAATTGGTGTATCCCACTAACTTGCATTCTTTTCCTTCGTCAGCTGCAGGAAACAAAATGGCGTAGTCAAGAGTCCCTTTCAGATACCTCAGTATCCTCTTCGATGCTGCTAGGTGTGATACCTTTGGCTTCTGCATGAATCTACTTATCATACCTATAATGTATGCTAAGTCAGGCCTTGTATGACAAAGGTATAGAAGTGACCCAATAAGTCTTCTGTATTGGGTTGGTTCGACATCAACTTTATCTGACTACTTTGACAGTTACAATCTAGTCTTAGCTGGAGTCGAAGTTGGGTTGCAATCTTGCATCTCAAATCTCTTGAGCATTTCTCCTGCATATCTTCTTTAGTGCATCATCAAATCTCTACTAGTCTTGTAGAATTCAATTCCAAGGAAATATGAAAGGTCTCCCAAGCTTGACATTTCAAACTCCTCACTCAGGTTATGTTTGAAGTCTTTGATCTCTTTCTTGCAACCTCCTGTTATCAACAGATCATCGATATAGAGGTATAGTATAAGCAATTCACTACTGATTCTTCTTACATACACTCCATACTCAGTCGTACACTTTACAAATTCCTTCTCCCTTAAGAAGCTGTCAATTTTCTTATTCCAAGCTCTTGGAGCTTGCTTAAGTCCATACAGGGCTTTATGCATCCTGTACACCTTTCTTTCTTCACCTTGTTTCACATACCCAGCTGGTTGTGCGACATAAACTTCTTTGTCTAAGGGGACATTAAGAAATGCATACTTCACGTCCATCTGACATGTGTGCCAATTGTTCATATTTATTATACCAACAACCAACCTGATTGTTTCGATCCTAACAACAAGTACAAAAACTTTGTCAAAGTCGATTCTTCCTTCTGAAGAAATCCTTTCGCTACAAGCCTCGCCTTATGTCGAATTACTTCTCCTTTAGGATTCACCTTCACCTTGTAAATCCACTTCACATTAATTGCCTTCTTGCATTTAGGCAATTCAATAAGTGACCAAATGTTGTTGACTTCGATAGACTTTAATTCCTTGTTCATAGCTTTCACCCACTTTAAATCCTTCAATGTCTTAGCTGTATTGACTGATTCAACTTCTGCATAGAAAACATAGTGTACCAGCTCACCTTCTTCATCGACCATATCCTCTGATGTAATCACACATTCTTGCAACCTTGCAGGCATGTGTCTTATTCGTTGAGGTCTGCTTGGGCCAGCTTCACCTTGAACTTTTTCTTGTCGAACTTCTCTTTCGACTTCACTAGTTGGTTCTTTACACAAGATTCTCACTGAATCTTTCGTCACATTCTGAATTCAATCCTATTTTTAAAGCTCATATACGATAATGTCCCTACTGATCACTGTCGCTACTCAAAAAATAATGATGTGAGGCGAAAAGAAAATTAAGAGATTCGCCATCGAACTTTATTTATCCCAAAAATGGAAGGGAAAACATTGAGAAAACCCCAAGAGAAAAGGATAAGATGGTCTCACAAACAAGAGATGGGTTTGGAATCCAATTATGCAAGGGGAAGACATTAGCACCCCTTCACATCCATCGTACTCGATATGAACCATTCGCTTGTCTTATGTGTAAAGATGTTTACTAAGGAATAAGAGATAGGGGTTAGAAACAATTATAAATAAAAGAATAGAGGAAAAAGGAAAAGAAAAGGTGGAAACAAAAAGGAGACATGTTTTTGTATTGTGTGGCAAATATAGTCATGTCTTCATATTGAAAGACGAGTATCGAGACCACACACTCTAAAGTGAGCATTCTAATACTCATAGAGGAAGAAGTCTTCACCTAATCCTCTCTCTTTAGATCAATACACCTAAAACCTTATTATCTTATTTAAGGTGTTTTGATTTTGGATGGTAAGTGCTTTATGATAGTGAACCCTAAAGGTAGTCTCAAACACTCGGGATAGGACAAAGCCTTCACATAACCACTCTACAACCATCCAAGTTTATTAAGAAAAGAAGTTTGAAAATTCATTTGGTGCAAGACCAAGGTTTTAGACTCAAAGGTAAAAAGAAAGAGAGAAAAGGTTTTGAAAAGAATTGGTGGTGAATATAGAAAGGTAGGTTGATAGCGATGCGCAAGGCAATCGACTTACAAGGGTGAAACACATACAGAGTTAGTGTGGGGTTTGAGAGAAAAGATAAGAGATAAGAAAGATAAGAGAAGAGAAACCCTAAGGTGATTCAAGTTAATGATTTTGAAAATGACTTGATGTTGGATCAAGCTTTATTTATTCTTTATTTTGAAATGGTGTTCTAGCCTAGTTCATTTTATCTTTCTTATCAAGCAAGCATAAGCAAAAAGAACTAAACTATTACATTGTAATGAGGAGGGGGGAAGGATAAATAGTGCCCACCAAGGGGGAGATGAGATGTAAAGCATGAAGAAGTTAAGAGAAATGCATCAAGTATGGAAGGAATAAGTCATCAAGAACTCATCTCAAGCAACCAAAGCAAGAAGACTCAATCAAACCAAGTAAGAAGGAATAAACAAGTATGCAAGACAAAACATGTTTCCAACTCAAATAAAAGAAACAAAGAGGCATACAAGTGAACACTCATACACATTTAAATCATCTAAACATGCTTAAATAAGTCACACAACACAACTCAAACAATTAGGCAAAGTCAAATGATTAATGCACAAGTATACATATCTTGAAAAGTTAACCACATATCAATAATGAATAAACCAATATAATATGAGTCAAGCAAGATGAAAAACAAACAAGGTCATAACCTAAATCACATCTTGGTCAACATATTCTAAATATGAGAAAAGATGCACAAGAGCATTCATCACGAATGAAAGCAAAGGTTAGGCACATGTAAACACTTATCTCATGAAAACAAAGCAACAATGGTCAAGCTTATGTAATTAAGGCATGTGAACATGGGATGTCATAAGCATAAGAATTTCAATGTATATTCAATACCAAGACATAAATAAGTTCAATAAGAATCAACCTCAAAACATGAGCAAAGAACTAGGCATGCATCATTCCTTATAAACCATAAAAGGATTCAAACATCCACGTACAAGTAAAGAAATTCAAAAGGAAAGCAATACACAATGAGTCAAGGGAAACAAGAAGCTTAAATATAGCTTTCAAGTAAATTAAGATCAACAAACATCAAAGGGATTCATGCAAGAACACAAGTCAAAGAGCTAGGTCAAAGTAGGCAAATATCATGATTAAAACATCATCAACTTGAAGCAACATTCACAAATAGCAAAGTGATCAAATAAATTCCAATTAAAATCTCAAACTCGAGGCAAAGTATTCAAGAATAATTGAGGAAGATATCCCTAAAATAAAAGCATGGATGCATCGATGGTCACAAATAACCAAATGAAAAGCATACCAAATAACATCACCAAAGCTCATTAGAAGCACTCAAACATCACCATATCATCTGTCAAAAAATTGCAAAAAAAAGGCTCAAGCAAGAGTGTTTAGGGCATCAAAACTCAAAACCCTAATATAGGGGAAAATATGGAAACATCTATTAAAAATAAATGCAAATAAAATAGAAAAATTTAATAAATAAATAAATAGTATGGCAAATATCTCAAGACATCAGAGTATTTTAAAAATATTTTTATTGATCTTTTTAAATAAAAGGAACAAAGAAAATAAAATCATAATAGAAAATAGACATAAACATAAGAAAAACAAAAATATAAGAACAATGGGGGTGTAATAGCAATAACAAGAACAATTGGGTTCATGTTGTATGCGCTGATGGGCTGAAAGAAGGGTGGTGTAAATATCAAGTCAAGGCCCAAACCATAAATTAGAAAGTTCAAAACAAAAAGAAAAAGAATGAAATGCAACATTTCATTGAATTATGTCAACACCACATGGGATCCACCCACGCAGGTCAACCATTCAACCTGGCCATGTAAGCACAGACACACAGATGTCGGAGCCCTACCTTGGGTCATCTTCTCTGGTTACACACGCCAGAGCTAATTATAAACTAAATCAAAACTTGTAAAATAAAGCACTAATCTCAAGCATTCTTCAAGCTAGTTATGAATCCAAGCTCAAAAATAATTTATGAATGTTTTATCACTATGAAAATCAGCCACGAAAAATTGATGCTCAAACTGAAACTTGAATAAACAAGAACAACACTACCATACACAAGATCTACATCAACCCAGAAACTCAAATATGCAACAATCAAAGCAAATAAACGTGTAACATGTGAGAAAAAGGTTGGAGAAAAGTTACCCAAAAATGAAGCTTTACAACTCTGCTTTGAGCTTCAAACACCTCACCAACTTACTCATTCTTCTTGCTTGAGATTTGAAGATGATGGTATGAACAAAAGAAAAGAAAGGCAAGCCTTGAAAAATCAGATCAAAGAGAGAAAAAGATTGAAAATAAGAGAGAGTTTGAGTGACGTATGGCTGTAGAAAGTGAGAATAAATCCTCTAGGGTTTGCTTTCAGCTTATATATGTGGTTTGGAGGGTTAAATAAAAGTAACCATGGTTAAAAACTTGTTGATGTGGTTTTGCACAAATTTGAAAAATGTGAGGGTGAGGTGAGCATGACATGGATTTCTCATGATATATAATGTATTGTGGTGATTGTGAGTGGCATGAGAGAAAGGAAATCAAAATGTTTTGGTTGAGGAAAGCATTCTTGGTGAGCAAGCTTTTTAACTTTGTCCTTTTCCTCCTTTTGGCAAAATGTATTCAAAATGGTACAAGGGAGTACATGACTTGGTTTGGCTTATTTTGGCAATATTTGGAATGATACAAGAGTGAGATTGTACACATGGAATAAGGTGGAAAGATTGTTGCATGATGATTTCATGTTGCATAAAATTGAAGCTCAAGAATAAGACATTAGAAACCAATTCACATGTCCAACTTTGAACAACAATATCTTGATGGATTTTGATCTAATTCATGAGATTCTTTGCTCAAATGAAACTAGGGAATGTAATTAATGACTTTCATGTTCAAAGCAAGATAAAATGAAGCTTGGAAGCATGAGGAAAATGGAGTGGAAGTTGGATGCAAAATCTGTCCCAAGCAAACTTAGAAATTTTCTAAGTTATGAACTTTGGACAACTTTGAGACCTCATCTTTGAAAGGCCATAACCTAAGATTTATTGATCCAATTGAAGAGATCTTGGTATCCATTTAAACCTTATAATAAAATGAACAATCTTCATGTTGAAAAGAAATTGGTTTGAAGCTTAGAACCATGTGCAAAATGGTCTTGAAGTTGGCCTTAAAAGGTTTGACAACTTGAACATCCTAACTCTGGAACCACATATATTGAGTTGTGTTGATCCAATGGAAGAGTTCTTGGCATCAATGCAAACCTTGATGGATTTCCAACAACTTTCATGTCGCAAGAAATTTGAATTGAAGACTAGAACCATGAGAAAGAAAGCTTTGAAAACTCATCCTCCAAGTTGAAATTCCATACTTAGAAAAATTCTAAGTATAAAGTCCCAAAATCTTGTTTTTCACAACTTTATGCTATCATAACTTGAAATTCCTGCACTTTTTGGGAAGTCACCCATAATGCCAAAGTATTAGTATAGGAAAAGCTCTTCAAATTGATCTTTGGTTCAATGAAAATGGATATCTAGATTGTGAGTTATAGCCTTGGCAAATCAGCACCAAATTAGGGTTTCTCCATGACTTAGAAAAAATTTCAAACCCTAAACTTGGCAATTTCCCCTGATTAAATGATTCCACTCACTTTCTCTTGATCAAACTTTGTGAGATCATAGATGATGACTTGAGAAGTTTATGTATGACCTAGAATCCCAAGATTTGACCTTTATGAAGGCACCAGTCAACTTTTTCGTCTAGATAAATCCAAAACTTCCTCTATGCACTTAGGAGGCTTTTGACATGACTTGTGATGAATTAAGATGCTTGTATGGATGCCTTGAGGTGTATTTTGAACCATAGATGCATGTCTTGTCCAATAATTCCACCATAGGTTGCTTTGCCAAGAAACCCTAGTCTAGAGCAATAAGATATGTGCATTAATCAACCTTCAATCTCTTGAAACCCTTGTTGCTAGGTCAACATGTGACCTTGTGAGACACTTTGAGGTGTGTGAGGACCTTGTAGCTTGAGAGATCCATAGTGTTGAGAATATCTTATTGTCTATTGCTTTGAAAGATTAATTCCTCTTCCTTGATTGATGAGGACCAAGATGTATTGATCCCAAGCCTTAGAACTAAAGCAAAGCATGAATGATTATGACATAGAGGGATACATATATGATGAAAATGTTATGATAGACAAGGTTAAGGTTAGCGTGGAAAATGATGGTGTGACAGATGCCCCTATTTAATCTTCTTAGACTTGAAAGTGACAGTGACAAAGGCTTTCTTACAGTCAAGGTATAAGGGGATTAAATATAAGAATATCCAGAATTTTCATCCGAAAAGGGATGGATGAAAGGTGATGAATCACTGGATGGCTTGAAAAAGCATCTAACATTATGAAAAAGGTAATTGGTTATGAGGGAGATATGATATGCTTGAGATGTAATGCAGAATGAGTGTAACACCCCAAATTTATTAGAATATTTATTTAATTTATTTAAATATGAATATTCGTATTTTTGGTAATTTTCGGTGGTTGGTGTGAAATATTAAGAATTATGGATTTTAGGTTATTTATTTAAATAATAATATATAATATGAATATATTAGTATTATTATTAATTTAAATAGTTATAAGTGAACTAAGGGCAAATTGGACAATTAAGGAGGAGTTAGTAAGGGTAATATTGGAAAAGCCCAATTTATAGGCCCAAAGTTAGGTTTAACAAAAAGGAATTTTGAGGGAATTAGGATTCATTCTTGTTAGATCGTGAAAAGAGAAGAAATAGAGGCCAGAGCTCTGAGGAAGAGGATTGAGGCAAAAGCTTCGTAAGGTTTCTAAGAATTAAGGAGAAGGCTTAGAGTCGGCAATTAAGGTATGAGGATTATTACCTTCATGATTTTCAATGTGTGATTTCAATGTGTTTAAAGCCGATTTAAGGGTTTAAGGGTAGAAGATTTTGTGAGCATTTGTATTGTTGTTGCCTTTTTAAGGTGTAAGAGTCTTAAGGGATTTGAACAGATGGTCTGATAGATTTGAAGTCAATTTGAGTTTGAGGGAAAGTAGACCCTCGTGGCCAAAATTTGTCGTTGAGGTTTCAACCATGTAGGGTAATTTGATTGTGAGAAACTCTAATGACCGTGGTGTAGTTGTAAGGAAATTAGGGGAATTAAAGCGTGAATATGATACGTGATTGGCCCAATAAGTCGTAGATTTTGTGCCTTTATCGTCGTAATATCTTAGGAATGATTTAGGGATGTTTTAGGGGCGTTGGGGAAGTGAATCATTGGACTTTTGGATTGATTTTAGGTTCTGGTGCGTAACAGTGTTTTGCTGTAATCGTGTGTTTGCACAGCAAACAAACTCGTCCCAGACTCGCACAACAAAGAGTCCTTCGCACAGTGAATAAACTCGCCTAAGACTCGCACAACAAACTTGCTAGCAAACGTAGCAGAGTTTCGTGAGTGCTGATTTTGTGCAGTGATCCTTGAGGTTTAATGTTATGATTTCTTTTACGAATTAATGAGTATGCCTATGATTTCTATGTGATTAGTATGTGATTATATGATAATTCCTATGATGTAATGATGATGAGTTTTGATGATTCTATGATGACATGATATATGATGATGATTTTGATTATGATGACTTTGATGAATGATGATGCATCTATGATGTTATTATGAGGATGATTATTGACGTGTGCATCATGTATTCATGTGCATCCGGACTTCGGTTCAGGACCTTGATTTCTTTGACTTCAGTCCCATTGTGCGGATGTGAGGTATTTTGATGTGCTTCGGGTCTTGTATAGAATCGATTCTATTGATGAGGGTCTATGGAGGGTTGACGACCCAGTGTCCATCAAGCTGTGATGATTGGTACCACATGCATGAGTCTTGTTGCATTTGCATTTATGAGATAATCTTGAGTAATTTATGATGTTGTGGCCTTTGATGCCCATTGATGAATATGATGATGCATAATATGAAAATGACGCCGTTTTATATATTGATTTCCTATATTGATTATTATGAATCATTTTACTCACCCTGCCTGTTTGAATGTTGCCTCCACGTGGGTAACATGCAGATGACCAGGTTTAGCCGTGGATGCCGTCGAGGATCTTTTTGGAGTTTTGAGTTGTTGGCCATTTTGGTTAACTTAGAGGGTCTTTCTCTAATAGTGTAACATCGGGTTGAGGTCTTTGAGTTAAACTATGTTTTATTTGATTGTTGTTATTTTGATTTTGTCTTGAATTTCCTCTTCCTCCCTTATTAAGGGGAACTACGATTACTCTGATTCCATCCCCTACCTCGGATACGTAGACACAAGATGCGAATCTTGGCGAGTAAACTTAGGACTAACCCTTAATTCCTTCTCTTTGCCCTTAACCTTAGCATACCCTTAAGCAGATAACTTTAGCAATAACACATTTTAAAACAAGAGGTTCCTATAGAGTACTAAAGAAGTTTAGGGTGCTAATACTTTCCCTAAGCTTAACCAACCCCCGAACCCTAGATCTTTCCCCGTATTGTGTTTACGATGCAAAATAGGTTTTTCCTTTATTTAACCTTTCCTTCGGATAAACCAAAGACCGGTTGTGAATCTAAGATTGTGATTCAAATTAATGAATAATTTGATATCCTATTCTCACCGCAACACAAGTCATCTTTCTCCTTCATCCGCTTTTGCAACTCTGTCTTCTCCTTGTCAGAAGCTTGAAACTTACCTTCCCACATCTCTTTATCTTGCTTTATCTTAGCCAAAGCATCTTGAAGAGTCTTCATATCATCATAAGAAACATGGAATGACGTATCGACCATTGTAGTCATGGGTTTCTCAAAAGGATAAGGCATTTTGAGCTCCATAGCTCTCTTCTTCACCTAAAGCGTATAAGGTTCCAAGGCAATGCAAACTTGTCCTCCAAGCTCTTTTCTACCCAACCTGTGAATCTTAGTCTAAGCATGAGCCATTCTTCTCCTCAAACCAAGAGAGTCATTCCCTCCTTGAAAAAATAAACTCTCTATTAGAATATTTTTAGGCTTATCCTTCAACATATAACCAAGTTGACGGCGAGCTAAACTCGGGTTGTAGTTAATTCCACCTTGTGTTCCAAGAAGAAAAACATTGGATAACTCCCCACAACTATCAATAATATGGAAATTCTCATAAGTAAAAGAAGACCAAGTAATGTCAGCACGAGTAAGGGACATGATCCTCTGAGACCACCATAAATAATTCTTGTTCTCCCTATATACAGGTGAATGTGGAAAGTGCAAAATAAACCAACTGTATAGTAGAGGTGTACAACAAACGATGGTACCGTTCCCTTTAGAAGTCCTACTATGGATGGAGAAATAGGTGTCACCAAGTAAAGCCAGAACAGGGTTCCCAATCAAGAAAATCCTAACAGCGTTAACATCCACAAAGTTGTCAAGGTTAGGGAACAAGACTAGTCTGTAGATAAGCAAAGCAAATATAGCCTCAAACGCCAATGTGCGACCAACGTTAGCAAATAAAATGGCTTTCCCAATCAAGAACTTAGAAGTCAAACCCTTGAGGCCTCCCTTAACCGCCAGATTAACATCAATATCAGATTTTGTCAAATGGGTAGCTGCAGCAATATCTACGGGCCTAAGAGCTTCCTATAAACCAGTATAAGGAACCTTATCAGAAATGGGTACACCCAACAAATAAACATACTCCTCGAAGGTTGGAAACAACTGATAATCTGGAAAAGTAAAGCATCGGTAGACAGGATCATATAATTGCATAAGGGTGTTCAGAATTTCGTCTTCAATGTTGGTATAAAGAACAAATAGAAGCCTCCCATAATGAAATCTGAAGCATGAACGATCAACTACTAAGGACATTAGCTTTCTCAAATCTGTAAGATCGGGAGTTCGGAAACCGTACTTCTGAGTGTTTCTCCTTCCAATATCCATAATTACAATATCTACAATGTTTACAAAGGAAAATATCTGAGATCCTTGAAAACTGACTTAAACAAAATACCCATGAATGCACGAGTGCAAGATGCAACACCCATAAACAAGACACACAAAGCACACAAGTTCAAAGGTTCGACACGAGCATGAAGCTAAAGGTAAGAAACAACCCATAATGGTATGTACTAAGATTATATTGTCACCTGTAGAACAAGGTTCTAAAAAAGTTCCCAGAGTCATAATTCCATATTTTGGATATTGTCAGCTTAAACGACTCGTCGGCCAATAATATTCTCAAGAGAAACTCGTCTGAGTGTGGTATCGCGTAACAATTAATTCAAGTCTACACATGAATAGCCACCACACCACATCCTAATAAGGCCTAGATAGGTTTTGCTTGGATTATCAACAAGTCTATCACTTAACATCTAAGTGGAAAATGTCAACATCTTAATACTATGGAGAATAGGAGAATTATATCTCAACTATGGAAATGACTCATGTCTAAACTTTATGAAAAGTTTTAAAATGAAAAGTGCGCAAAGGCACAAAAATAGTTAGAGTTTTTTTTTTGTATTTTTATATCTTTTGAAATTAGTCAAAATATGATTAACATTTGATTGACTTTTATTAGGAAAAAACAAAGTTTAAAAATCACTTGACAAAAGTCAAGGTTTTATTGTGAAAGAGGTTTTGAAATTTGAAAACAAGTAGGTTTTGAAAGAGGGAGAAGATTTTGAAAATTTAAGAAGGGGAGAAGATGAAATGACTACCCTAGAAAGCAAAATAAAAGGTAGAGATAAGAAGGATCTAACAAACTTGTAGCACACTCCATAGTAAGCTAAAAGAATTCCATCCATCTTGAGCATAAGCAAATGAACAAGTCAAATAAACGCAAAGATCCAAAATACTCCAGGCATAGGTAAAGAGACCTAATTCTAATTCCAAAGGTCCAAGGTCTAGGAATAGTCCAAGAGTATAGCCACAAAGTTGATAGCACCTATTTTTTTTTAAAGGTTTAATCCTTTATTAGTGTTTTGAACAAGATATGGTCCAAGTGGACAAAAGAAAAGAGGCGGGAACATAAACAAAGATATGATATGAGATGATAAACATAAAGCATAAATCTAAAGGAGAAATAAGAATTAAGAAGGAAACATAAACAAAGTTAAAACAAAGATATTGTTAGTAAGTTAGTAGTTAGTCGTTAGAGCAAATGATCAATGACGGTTAATTCTTGCACTTAGACCAAGGTTAATGAAAACTCATTAGAGGATTGATAGAATCAAAGCCTCCTAATAATAAGTTTCATAGGTAGAGGACTTAAGACAAGCAATCAACCATACTTGGACTTTCAAACATAAGTTTGAGCCACGAATGATCATTTTTCCGAATACGAGACAATTTAGCGCTATGTTAGGCAATCGTAATCGGGTTTATGTAGAAACCACGACTATTTGAGGCTAGTCAATAATAATGTTAGTTCTAATGCATGCTAGAGAAGTGATATGCAGATCACTCTCTGAAAGCAATACCGCACAAAAAGAAAAGAGGTAGTGATCTCATCATAATCAAGATTTGTATCGATTAATCAAAGGTAATCTATCACTATTCAAAATTACGGAGAATTATCTCAATGATCATTCATCCATAGATTTGAAATAATGAATATTAAACATCCTTGACAACCAACAATCCATGATCCATAGATTTCATCGATCAAAAGAAAAAGAATAAGAAAAAAAGGAATGCCAAATTGAATTACAAGTTCAAGATCATTCCATCTTTAAGTTCATCCACTCATTTTGGTGGGTTAAAGCACTAAACATATCATTAACTAAAAGCACCTAAAATGAATTGAACAATTCACTTTAAAGATAGATTTGAATTGATGAATGTTTATCCAACTTCATCTACACCTTAAGTCCAATGAATTTAAAGAGGAAAATGACCTTTAAAAGTGTATTTCATGGCCAAAACCAAAAGGAAATGGAAGAAGAAGACGTGGGAACCAAAACAGTTCCAAAATAAAGCCAAAAACTCAATATCACTGAGTAACTGGTTACCCTATATAAGGTAACCGACTACCCTATGAAAACAACAGCAAAACAGGGCCAAAAGGGGGCAAAAACTTGATCAATTATGTCTACAAACACCTCATGATCAAGGGTGCAATTGAGCATGGAAATTCAAGTAAAATAACAACAATTAACACCAATAAAACATGATATGCAATATCCAAAGATCAAACAACAAGAATCAATAATGGAACACATTCTTCAAATCAACTCCATAAACCCCACTTCAAAGCTTTGATCTACTAGAATTGAGGATGGAAAAGTGAACGGATGAAGGTTTAGCTTAAAGATTAGTAAATTCTAATTATGAACTTACTAATCTTTCAAAGGAAGAAAGAGCTTTTGGTGAATTTGGTAATCGGAGAAAATTGAAAGTCAAGAAAGAGTTTGGTAAGATGATTTTGGCTATCAAAAGCTTCTGAAATGAGAGAAACGAGACCTCTATTTATAGGATTTAGGCTTGGAAAATTTGGTGGATTGGAATTTGGTTTCGAAACAAAATTAGGCTTGGAATTTGAATTTGGAGGGAAATTCAAGATCAAGTGGTGATTAGTGAAGGTGTATGGTGGGAATTAATTATGATGAGGTAGGGGATTTAAAATGAAGTGATCTAGAATATTCTCATGTTGAAAATTTTGAATTTGGTGCCAAAAATACTGTAGAATTTGAATTTTCCCAATTTTCACAAAATTCGCACAGAGTAATCTATTACTCTATATCAGGTAACCAGTTACCACAGACAAAAAGGTTGAAAATTGCCTTTTTAATGTGTTGTCTTGGCTCTGGCTCGATTCTTTTTTCTTGTCAAAGAAGACATGAAAATGAACACATGAACCTTGAAATCTCTTGCATGAAAGTCAATGAAAACTTGGGAGACTCTTGATCATATGATTTTGAATTGTTTCGTAGATGAACTTTGACGTATTCCAGATGAAATTCACTCGAGCTGAGGGACTGATATTTGATACCTTTGCTCCAAATTCTTCCTGAAAAAGTTAGTAAAGGAAAACAAACACATATATTTTTTTGAATTTTGATTAATGGTTAGTAAACATAAACATAAACAAAATACCAAACAAGCAAAAAAAACAAAGGTGCCTGGTGATCTCTCAAGAACAAACCTGCAGAGAAAGGCAAGAGAACCAAAACTTGCAATCTTGTTTGTGGGATGAGATGCAAATGATATGTGGGATTTTAGGGGTAAAAATTAAGGTATTATAGTTGCCCCTATTTAAGTTTCTTCTATCCAGAGATATGAAGATTGACATCTTTGTCTCGACCAGATAGAAGAGACTTAAATATAACAAATAAATCCAATTTTTGGCCATAAGAGGCCACAAAATGATATGATTATGCTAATGGTATGCAGACACAAGACCTCTGTAGGGAGAAAAATGCCACATGAGACAAACAAATGCTGGGGAGAAAAAGAAGAAAAGAGACTCCACAGGGGAAAACAAAAGAGCAAGATGCTATTCTGATAAAGAAAAGGAAACGACTCAACAGGGGAAGAGATAACAATTGCTGGCTACTGGGTGAAGATACTCAAATCGAAGAGAACAGGTAAAATACTTTCTTCTGGTTACTGAGTAGAAAATAAGTGCAATAAACGCAAGAAAATTGTTATCTATCGGTTACTAGGTAGAAAATAAAGGGATGTATTACTTATTACCAGTTACTGGGTAAAAAGTAATCAATTTGTTGAGAGATAATCAACTACATGTTACTGGGTAGGAAAAGAAACAATGTCAACTATTGGTTACTGAGTAGTTTAGCGAGGGTAATAAACCTGAAGCAAAAGGTTACCAACTATCGATTACTTGATAGGGTAAATAAAATATCAACTACCTGTTACTGGATAGGAAAAGGAATATCACCACAAGGAAAGATTACCGACTACCGGTTATTGGGTAGAAAATATGACGGTAACCAACCAAAAAGGATAAGGGATATTACCTACTACCTGTCACTGGGTAGGACAAACTCGACTATCTGTCACTGGATAGGAGAAGGAAATAAAGGTCGACTACTTGTCACTGGGTAGAACAAACACACTCGACTACCTATCATCGGGTAGGAGAAAGAGGTACATTATCAGCTACCTGTCACTGGGCAGCTCAAATCACACAACAAACTTATCAAATAAAGAGACAACCATTTGTTGAGGGATGAAATATCAATAACTCTGTTGGGAATCTTCAAAAGAGATACGGGCAGGTTAAATCATACAACAGATTTCTCAAATAAAGAGACAACCATCTGTTGAGAATTTCATAACAAACTTCTCATTGAGACTTATTCCACAGAGATGCCATCTGATGGAAAAGCTGGTCGGATAAGGATCCAATATTTTGCAATAAACTCCTCTGCTGAGAATGAACTAGAGAACTGCCATTTATTACAAAGATACAAATAAATTTATAGAGATTACACAAGCTGCTCAAATAAAGAGGCTTCCATTTGTTACCAGGTGAGGTTTATCTTGTCGGGGAAACACAAGTCGCATAAATAAAGAGGCTGCCACATGAAGTCACACAAGCAATTACCAAGAGAGTGTTATCAAAACACCGCTGGGGAAATTCAAATCTTCATATTTTGATAGGGATTAATAACAGACTCCTGCCGAGGAAAATAAATCCTCAAAAGGGGGAAATAAATACCTTTTCATCATCCAGGTTTCACAGCCCAGGGAAATCCAAAATAACTACTTCAAGAGACTAAAGTTCAATCCAGGAACAAATTGGAGAGAAACGGTCAAATAAGACTCGACCCAATGAGGAAATAACTCAACTAGGGAATAATTCCACCCAGATAAAAGCTTAGAAGGAAAGCTAAAAAAAACATCGTCCATGAGGCATAAACTCAGTAGGGAATTAGAAAGGATAGGCATTTTCTGCTTAGGGGTCAACACTCTAATGAAGAGAGGACACACACACTCCGCGGGGGTAACAACACCGGGGAAAGGGAAACACCAACAAAAATGCAGAATGCACAATGCAACAAAAACATGCTATGCTCAACCAAAATGAAATGCGCATGCAATGCATATGCGTATGAATATGCTGACAAAACAGACAAAAAGGATAAACAGAGGGTGAACAAAACATCACAACACTATTGAAATACTCGTCTAATCTCTACAAGCTGGAGACATCACTGGAGATCGTGTTAGGAATTTAACAAAAGAAATCCTGCAAGAGATAAATAAAATCCACCAAAGGAAAATAAATCCTACTACAAGGCTCAAATCTCACTGTAAAGAAAAAGATACTGCTTGGGGAAAATCCAAATATCAATCTTCAAATGTCAATAATCCAGTAAGAAGGAACAATCATATGAACTCCGCTTCGAGGGTAAGATCTGTTGGAGGAAACATAGCAACACAAATCTTCCAACTTTGCTTGAGGAATAAGAAAAATCCATATGAAATATGCTTCAAAGGGATGAAGAGATTTGTTGTGAAATATAATGGGTTCGCTGGAGGATTGTAATCATGTAAACAAGCTACACAACTCCACTAGCGAATAACACAAGTCTTCTGGGGATATCAGAAAATGTTCTATGAGGATTATGCAACTCTGAGAAAAACATCCTGGACTTGCTGGGGAACAAGAAGTTAACATCATAGCAAAAAGTCAAGTTGTGGGGGATTTTAAATTAACACCCAACATAAGGTGAGAGAAAACCCGACAGGTGACTGCTATATCAACACTTCTTAGAAGTAAGCTACATTGTTCTCTACTTGTGGAATAATCCAAAGTGAATAGGCATAACCTCTACCAGGAATCAACAAAGACAAATCTCTGCATGGGCAATAACATCAAGGATAGGTGGTCCTCAAATTGCTTAACTTCGTGATCATAACCTGGCTGGATGAAGGAAACATACTCATTTGGAGAAGATTTGAATCAAGACTTAGTTGTGAAAATCAAAAAACACTCCTCTGGTTATCCAAAGGAACAATACTCTACTAAGGGAATATCAACAAACTCTATTGAAGAAACCTCGATACAACTCAATTGGGGATTTGTCAATAAATTCTACCAGAGGGGCCAGAAAGAACTCTGCTGAGGAAAACATCAACAAACTCTACTAAGGAGAAAATCAACAAGAACAAACTCCGCTGAGGAAAACACTAAGCTTTTCACTTCGAGATTTTACCGTTCTTGGAATTACTGTCGACATTCCTCTTTATATTCATAAATCAAAGAAAAATGTTTTTATAATTTTCAAAGTTTTAAATCAATTATTCACATTTGTTTCAAAAATCATCATAAAAAATAAAATGAAATTATGTAAACAGAAACAAAATAAGAATTGCAAACAAAGGGACAAAGGCCCAAATTTTATTGATAGAATGGTAGTCCACAAATGGCGTAAATCCACAGATCATTACAAAGTTTGAAAAATGGTAAGTACAATGGAAATGGCTACATTGAAATACAATGACCACTATTCTCCCTAACAACTTTGAATTCAATTGTGCTTGAGACTTCAGTTGAGGATAATTGAAGTAAAATCCTTGATAGGAAATGCTGCTTCAAGCGATCAAGACTGGCCAGATGCAGTTACTTGGCGTAATCCATAACTTTTGCCTAGATTTCCCTTCCAAGTTTTCAATCTACCGGGATAATTATTTCTATTTTTGTCTCTAATTTTTTCCTGGACCGCCCTTTCGGGTTTTCAACCCACCTAGATGCTCATTTTTGCCTAAGCTGCCCTTTCGGGTTTTCAACTTAGCGAGTTGTTCTTTTATCTTTTAGGCGAAGTATTTCTTGACTGCATCGACATTCACAAGACGAGTGAACTCTTCACCATATATAGTTATATGAATTAATGCATCACCAAAGAAGGCTCTCTTAACAACATATGGGCCTTCATAACTAGGAGTCCACTTGCCCCTAGAATCAGTAGTAAAAGTCGAGATCTTTTTGAGCACGAGGTCACCTTCTCTGAACGCACGAGGTTAAACCTTCTTATCAAATGCTTTCTTCATTCTCTGTTGATACAATTGGCCATGACATAAAACCGTCATTCTTTTCTCTTCAATCAGATTCAACTAGTCGTATCTACTCTGACACCATTCAGCCTCAGACAATTCAGCTTCCATCAAAACTCTCATAGAAGGGATTTCAACTTCTATCGGGAGCACTACTTCCATACCATTAACAAGAGATAAAGGGGGTACCCCTATTGAAGTGAGAACAGATGTACGATACCCATGCAAAGCAAAAGGGAGCATATCATGCCAATCCTTGTATGTAACAACCATCTTCTGAATGATCTTCTTAATATTCTTATTAGCAGCTTTAACAGCTCCATTCATCTTGGGTCTGTAAGGAGAATAATTATGATGCTCAATCTTAAACTCATCGCATAATTCCTCAATCATCTTGTTGTTCATATTTGACCCATTATCAGTGATAATCTTGCTCGAAATACCATACCGACAAATGATTTGGTTCTTGATAAATCAGACCATTACCTACTTGGTCACATTGGCATATGACGCCGCTTCAACCCATTTGGTAAAATAATCAATGGCCACCAATATGAAACGGTGTTCATTTGATGCTTTAGGCTCAATCATTCCAATCATATCAATGCCCCACGTGGAGAAAGGCCATGGAGAAGAGATAACATTGAGAGGAGTTGGAGATACATGAATCTTGTCAGCATAATCTGGCATTTATGGCACTTCTTCACATATTTACAACAATCAGATTCCATTATCAGTCAATAGTAACCTGCTCTTAACATTTTCTTAGCCACTTCATATCCATTGGCATGGGTACCAAAGGATCCTTCATGAATTTCTTTCATCAACATGTCTGCTTCGTGTCTATCCACGCATCTGAGCAAGATCATGTCATAATTTCTCTTATACATCACATCATCATTCAAGAAGAAACTACCAGCCAATCTTCTCAAAGTTTTCTTATCCTTCTTGTATGCCCCAAGTGGGTACTCTTGATTCTGAAGAAAGCATTTAATATCATAATACCAAGGTTTATCATCAACGACCTCTTCAACTGCAAACACATGAGTTGGTCTATCAAGGCACATCACATCAATCTTTGGCACATCATTCCAATGATTTACCATAATCACGGAGGATAAAGTTGTTAAAGCATCCTCCATTCGTTTCTCTGCTCTTGGTATATGGTGAAACTCAATCTTATTAAAGAAAGTTGACAACCTTCTTGCATAATCATGATAAGGAATCAAATCAGGTTGATGTGTCTCCCACTCCCCTTTAATCTGATTAATCACCAGAGCTGAATCTCCATATACATCAAGGATCTTGATTCTTAAATCAATAGCTTCTTCAAAACCCATAATACACGCTTCATACTCAGCCACATTATTTGTGCAAGTGAAAACCAACCATGCAGTGAAAGGAATATGAGAACCATGAGGGGTAACAATAATTGCTCCAATACCTTTTCCATATTCATTAACAGTTCCATCAAAAATCAAACCCCAACGGGATTCGAGCTCAGGCCCTTCTTTAGGTAATGGTTCCTCACAATCTTTAACCTTTAGATACATCACATCTTCATCAGGAAAATCAAACCGGATAGGTTGATAATCATCAATTGGCTGGTATGCTAAATGATCAGCCAAAACACTTTCTTTTATCGTTTTTTGAGTTCGACACTCGATATCATATTCTGAAAACAACATTTGCCAATGTGCAATCCTCTCAGTTAAAGCAGACTTTTCAAAAATATACATGATTGGATCCATTTTAGATATCAACCAAGTTATACAATTCAACATATACTGGCAGAGACGCTTGGCAGCCCAAGCTAATGAATAACATGTATTTTCAAGCATTGAGTACCGAGACTCACAATCAGTGAACTTCTTGCTCAAATAACAAATGGAAAATTCTTTTCTTCCAGATTCATCTTGTTGACCCAGAACACAGCCCATAGACTCTTCTAGCACGGTCAGATACATGATCAAAGGTCTTCCTTCCACGGGAGGAGACAAAATAGGAGGTTCAAGCAGATACTCTTTAATTCTTTCAAAAGCTTTCTGACAATCTTCTATCCAAACACAACCCCAACGCTTGCGGAGAAGCTTGAAGATCAGCGCACATGTGGCAGTCGTATTGGATATAAATCGGGAGATATAGTTCAAACGTCCCAATAATCCTCTCACTTGTTTTTCTGTTTTGGGTGCAGACATTTCCTGAATAGCTTTTACTTTACCAGGATCAACTTCAATGCCTTTATGACTGACAATGAAACCCAACAACTTTCTGGAACGGACACTAAAAGTGCATTTATTAGGATTCAGACGGAGCTTAAACTTTCTCAAACGTTGAAACAACTTCAATAAGTATTCAATATGATCTTCTTCAATCTTCGACTTACAAATCATATTATCTACATAGACCTCAATTTCTTTATACATCATATCATGGAACAGAGTAGTCATAGCTCTTTAGTACGTTGCACCAACATTTTTCAAACCGAAGAGCATCACTCTATAACAGAATATTCCCCAAGGTGTAATGAATGTTGTTTTCTCCATATCTTCAGGCGCCATTATAACCGAAAAATACATCCGTAAAGGAAAAGATATTGAACTTAGTAGTATTATCTACCAACAAATCAATGTGTGGCAGTGGAAAATCATCTTTTGGATTTGCTTTATTCAAATCTCTATAGTCAACGCACATTCAGATCTTTCCGTCTTTCTTTGGAATAGGCACAATATTAGCCACCCATTGAGGATACTCAGCAATCACAAGAAAACCAGCATCAATCTGCTTCTGAACCTCCTCCTTAATCTTCAAAGCCATGTCGAGATGAGTTCTTCTCAATTTCTGCTGCACAAGTGAACATTCAGGCTTCAACGGCAAACGGTGCTCCACAATATCAGTATCAAGACCAAGCATGTCTTGATAGGACCAAGCAAATACGACAACATATTCTCTAAAAAGCTCTACCATCCTCTTCTTAACATCTGACTGAACCAGTGCCCCAATCTTGACTTCTTTCTTATCATATTCAGAATCCAAATTAACCAATTCCACCGACTCTTCATGAGGCTGAATGGTTTTTTCCTCGTGCTCAAGCAATCGGGAAATTTCATCAGGAATTTCTTCAACATCCTCCTCTTCCACTTCAAACACAGGGAACTCAAAGTTGGGAGAGGGCATAGGGTCATTATTTTCAATTGGTTTAACAATCAATCTGCACAATGATTTATATTTGATTTTAGAATATGAACAAGAAGTGCTAGTATCATGCAGATAAAAGTGATCATCACATTATTATTATTTTGGTTTTTTATGTTACCATTTTTCAGAAATAAAGCAAAAAGGGAAAAATAACATATGGATAAACAAAATAACATTTTATTGATGATGATAAAAATTGAAACAAATCCCTTACAAGTTCACTTTCAACTTTGGCAGAGTGAAAGGATTTTTGAAAGAAACAAAAACAAATTACTTTGAAACATGAACAAAATAGGAATGTCAACAGTGATCCAATTCTGGCATATCAACCCACGCGTCACAAAGTTGGGAGTTTTTTCCTCTTGATCAACCTCAATGATAGCATTGACTTCATACTCAAGTCCCTTAAGTCTCAGTCGAGGAGAGTAGAAGGGTACATATGCATCTTCTGTCTCAGAATGATATCCAAGATCTTCCAAATAAGGCTTTCAGTCTTCAGCAGGAATGGAATCATTTTTAGAGCCATCTGAGATGTAATCTTCAGAGTCATCTTCAATAATTGCAGTTGTAGAATGATCTTTGGTATGGATGAACCTAACACTTTGAAAAACATCATGAATACTCTTCAGCTCTTTGTAGGTTGAACCATATGTAAAACCCAAACTAGCTCTATCTTTTTCCTCAGCAACTTCAATGACTCGACCCCATTTATCAGCTTGGCCATTCTCCAACACGTGTTGTGCATCTTTCAGAGAAGATTTGGACACCCCATTCTTCTTAACAACATTATCAACCACAGAAAGAGCCTGATACAGAGTTCCAACACCATTGTCAGCATCAATATAAGAAAAAGACGACAAATTGCTTACCAACATAGCCTATTCTCCACCAACAACAACAAGTTTACCATTCTGGACAAATTTCAACTTTTGGTGGAGTGTATAAGTGACAGCTCTGGCTTCATGAATCCACGGGCGTCCTAGAAGACAACTGTAAACAGGATGAATATCCATGACATGAAAAGTAATCTGGAATAAACATGGACCTATCTTGATAGGGAGATCAACCTCTCCAATCATAGTTTTCTTTAAGCCATCGAAGTCTTTCATAATGACCCCACAAAATCTCATAGAAGTACCTTGATAAGACAATATGGACAAAGTAGATTTTGGCATCACATTCAATGATGACCTGGTATCAAGCAACACATTGGATAGAGCGTCCTTTTGGAAATTCATGGAAATATGGAGAGCCAAATTATGATTTCTCCCATGCTCAGTCAACTCTTCATCATAGAAACTTAAATTATTACACGCAGTGATATTGGCAACAATGCTATCAAACTAATTAACAGTCACATCATGATCTACATAAGCTTGTTCCAATATTTTATGCAACGATTCACGATGAGCCTCAGAGCTCATTAACAGGGATAAAACAAATATTTTTAATGGTGTACACAAAAGTTGATCTACCACATTATAAAACAATTAGGGTTTTCATTTGGTCAGCCCCAAGGCAACTGTGAAATTGAAGGAGATTAAGACTCAATTACAAGTCTTTATGGTCATGGAATGTTGTGATAAGATACATGGGACATCATATCAAGATCAATTCATCAAGAATCAAGAGTGTGAGGAGTTACTAAATTAGGGTTCTCAGTGTAAAATCCCATGTTCAGTGCCTAACTTCAAGACCACCTATCTCAAAATACAAGTCTCATATCATCTTGGCCCCAAAATGAAACTTGTAGAGCATGTTCTTAGATTTCTTTTGAGTACTAGAAGTCCTTGATTGGATTTATAGAACTCAAGTTATGAAACAGACAAGTTACAGGTCCTCAGATGAATGTGATTTTGGTCAACAAAAGTCAACCAACTTCCAAGTCACTTTTGACCTAAAAGGATGTTTTTCCTCAACTTTTTATGAACATGAAAGTTGTTCCTCATGATCTTAGATTTACAAAGAGTACTAGAAGTCCTTCATCTGATTTGTAGAACTCAAGTTATGAGGCTTGCAAGGAAGGGGTATTTTGGGAAAGCAGGATTACAGGTCATTTTCATTATAGGTCCATTTCACCACTTTGCACACTTCAAATGGAAATCTTTCCAACTTCAAACTTGCTCCAAATGGGGTCATTTTCTCAACCAAACATCAAGGAATCAAAGGTTTGGCTTGGATTGAAGAATCCCTAATGAAATTTCCATGAAAAAGGCCTTAAAAAGGAAAAATCAAATTTAATTCATTTGAAAACATTTTGTACCAACCTTGTGCATTTTTTGAGTGCCAATTACATTTCAAATACAATTCCACCTTTGGATTAGAGATTTGAGTGCATCTTGGTGGCTATTTTCAAGGTTTCTTCAAGATTAAGTAACATATCAAAAACATGCCATAAGACCAAATCAAGGAGCCATTCTCAGCCCTTTGATCAACCTACCTCAGATGCAAGCTAAAGGAGTCATTTTTACAGCTGATCAAGGTGAATTTGGTGCACTATTCAAATGGCCATAAAGTGAAAAAGTGAAAATCCAATTGGGCCCAAAGAGAACAGAATTGGGCTCTCTTTCCATCTGAATCCAACATACATAAACTCATGATGATTCACAAGTCCTCAGAAGTGGTTTTGGTGAGCATTTGAGTGAGAACAGATTAAGAAAAAGAGAGAAAAAAGTCAAATATGTTTTTTAAGTTTCACTGAGTTTCAATCAAAACAAAACATTGCAAAACATTCCTTGAGGTCCATTGAACATTTCTGGGCGTTTTATTTCAAGCTTTGCTAACAAACCAAGCTCTGTGGAAGCTTATTTTTTAGGTTTCTTTTCTTTCAAATATCTCTCTGTTCAAGCACTTTTATGCCATTTTCATGTCTTTTTAATCCTTGCATATCATAGATGGATTTTGGATTGATTTGGTAGTTGTTTGCCAACTTTTTTCATTTGAGCTTATTTCTTTTTCCGCTCGTTTTGGCTTTTTAAAGTGTGATCAATGAAAATGGCTAGTGGATTCATGATCCACGTAACCTGGAGATCACTTTTGGCTTTTATTTTGCTCGTTTTGGTTAAGTTTTGAGGATCCTGGGTTTTTGGCCGTGGCTTGTTCTTGATGGTTCGCCGGAGAAGACGACCAGAACTGTAGTTCCGGTGTCTGGTTCTCCCTCCACTTTTTTAAACCTCGCCTGAGCCACGTGGATGTGTTCCAGCCATGTGATTTGCTTACTTTTTGTTTTAATGGTCCAAATTAAGACCCACCGTGGACTTGCTTTGACCAAACACACTAGATCCAGCTGGAAATCTCATAAAATGACTTAGCACAATGTGAAGCCTTGGATTGGTTTACTTTTTCATCAACGTGCCTGATTGATTTCCACCATGGACTTTGGTCTGACTTGCCACACTGAACCCACACGTTTTTTATTTCTTTTTCATTTCTGATGGGCTGGTTTGCTATCGGTACCCCCCCCCTTTGAAGCCCATTTGCATTTGCAACGTTTCTGGGTTGCCTCCTGCACCCCCAGCCCCTTTATTTTTATTTTATTTTATTTCTGTTTAGATTTAAATTATTTTAAAATACTTTCAAGTGTGATAAAATCCCAAAAAAAAATATGTTTTGGACTCCTTGAGATGTCCTCTTATTTTTAGAAATTTTTATTTTATTTTATGAATTATTTTTCAATTGAAAATGGGATTTAACATTGGAAGTGTTTTATTTGACTTAAATCTTGACATGTTTTGGTTTTTATTTCATCTCTCTCATTTCCTTTTGATCCAATGAGTAAGATTCAATCCTCATATCAATGATAAGTTGATGAATTTTTTAGGACCATTTTGCCCCTGTGGGTTGACTTTTGAGTTGAATTTTGATGCCCTTCATTTGACCCTAAACAATCCTCCTTCACAATGGAACACCCTTGTGAATCAATTTCTATGGTGATGTTGTGAAGTGATTTTGATTGTAATCTTTTGGCCCCTGGTTGCCAACATATTTATGAGCTTTTTTCATTTTATTTGATAATTTTTGAATCATTTTCCTATTTTTAGAATATCTTGCAAGTCAAGTTACCCTAAAGGAAGGTTCATACATACCTCTTGACCTAGTTTGACTGGGATATGACATTTTTGGATCCTTTGAGCCTTCAATGCCTATTGATTCATGTTGTTAACATGTTAAGGATGATGTTTGTTCATTTTTAGGTCATTATATTGTACTTTGCTTGTTCATTTGATTGCTTGTTTTTGAGTTCTCAATTAGGGTTTATATGTGAAACATGCTTGCTTCCCTTTGGGAATTTGCTTGCATTTCCTTGTGGTTTACTTGATTTTTCTTTTGAGCACTTTTATTTCATGTCCCTTCCTGTCCAATGACTTTGGAATCTCAATTGAGGTAGCTTGGTCCCTCCTTTGGAGGTACTTGAAGCATGCTTAAAAATGATGAATCCATGAGGACTTCTTTGTGCTTTCTTATGCACCTTTCTTGTGATGCTTATGGTTGAGTGCCATTATGGGTTCCTTGTTGTCCTCATATTGCCTCCCATCCTCACTTTGTTTTAGGTCTTCTTTGCCTTTCATTTGTGTTTGTGTTTTGGCATTATGGTTGATGTTGTTTGGTTTAGGCCATTTCATCCCATTTTGATGCTCTTGTTTGTTTCTTTTGATGCATTTCTTGTTCCTTTCATTTCTTGCATTTGTCATATTGTTGATTGAGGTTGAGATGAGCTTGTGGAGGCTACTTCCCCACACCAATTTCCTCCCTCACTTGCATTTCATGTTTGCATTCTTGTATGCTTATTTTGTTTCCTGTTGTTCCTCTGTTGTCTCCCTTCCCTTAGAACCTCAAATCTCTCAAGGGAGATTATGATAGACATTAGGATCTTAACCATGTATGATAACATTAGGTAGCATTCCTTTATCTCAATCTTAGGACCACCATTGCATGCTAACTTTAGGTTTGGATTTAGTCCCCCTTTAGTGTCCTTTCTCTTCTCATCTCAAAACAACCATAAAACACCTAATAAAGGTTAAGGATTATTGTGCATTACGAGCCTTAAGCACTTAGGAAAGGGTTGTTGAGGAGTTTCTCTTCAATGACTTGAATGTTTAGTATAGCACCCTTTGGGTGATATGTGACGCATTCACTCCTAAGTCATAGTCTCTAGTGCGATATGAATTGCAAACAAATCAAAAACACCTTTTCTCTAAAAAACACAAAAACAAATCATTCAAACTTATTTTGCCCTTTGGGGCCTTTAATCTTGAAAAACCATTTTCATAAGTAAGAGTGTTGTTAACTTTTAGTTCTATCGCAAACGGTAACGCCTCAGTCTTCAATGATCGAGCTGCATACACCAAACTGCTAGAACTGATTGTTAACCCTACTCGGGTAAAAACAGTTGAACAAACCTGTGTTCCCTTTTAGCCTGAACTATGTTTGCTCTGATCTTTCATACCATATGAAAGTACGTAGGCATAAAACGCGATGTCTTGGCGAGCAACCTTCCCCTCTTTCGCTCGTAGTTAGCCGAATTACGTTGACTCTGACTTCTCACTTCAGATAAGATATGTAGGCACAAAGCGCCGTTGCTTTGCCGAGTCACTTCTTTTTCTTTTGTCTTCAAGCCTGTAGTTAGATAGTTTCAATCACCCTTTTAGATAGACAACAAGCGTGGATCTTGTCGAGTACGACAGACGTGAGGGGTGCTAACACCTTCCCCTTGCGTAACCGACTCCCGAACCCGAGATTTGGTTGCGATGACCGATCTTATCCCTCTTTTCATTAGGTTTTCTCTGAGCATTTCCTTTCCCTCTCTTGGGATAAATAACGCACGGTGGCGACTCTTCTGTCATTACCGGCCTCGATTTTCGTAGTAGCGACACACGTCATACGTCAGCAACGGTCACAATCGAAGGAAGACAAGGAATGGAAACCTCTTTTCTATCCTCTAACATGGTGGCATTGTATTTATAAGGAACTTCCTTATCTAATTCATACGACACTGGGCCAGGCAACCGGATGACCAAAGGTGTCATAGCAAACTTCTGACTATTGTAAGAAATTACAACTCGTTCCGGGATATTGAAACGCAGAACTATGACATTCACCTTATTCTCAACTTCATTTCTGCTTGGAGTAACTTGAATCAAATTCCGATCAATCATCTTTTGTAAGTCCCTCTTTACAATCACACATCCACGAGGGTTCACCGAACAAATATAACAAGCAGCATAATCATGCTCAATATCATGGAATTCACTCAAAATAGCATGCATCTCAACAAGCAACCTCTGAATCCAGTGAATATCAAAAATGCGGTATGTACCAGGACACCCATATACCAGATTGACAGTCGTGTTACCATGATTAGGCAACGGATTTGATTGCACATTTGGATTGGTATCTTCAAAAGACAGAATACCACTTTTTACGAGCTTTGCAACTTCATATTTCAGAGGATAACAATTTTCAATATCATGCCCAGGGGCACCTTGATGAGATGCACAATGGGCATCTGGCTTATACCACCATGGAATTTCAGTAGGAACATCCCGCGAGTCACGAGGCTGAACCAAAATTTTCTTTATCAAAGCCGGAAATAATTCAGCATACGACATTGGAATGGGATCAAATTTCACTTTCCTCTGTACACGACCTCGCTGAGTTATTTTCTGTTGGAAACGTGGTTGACAACTTGAAGTAGCTTAAGCGACATGAGCGACATTAATGACTGGTGTAACAAATGCTACTTATTGCTAACGACGACTACCATTGTTGTTCATAACCCTGCGTCTTCTAGACCTCTCTTGAGAGATGGCATTAGTTTCTCCATACTTTTTCTTAGAAAAACCTATGCCAAACTTCTTGGTATTTCCAGAACTACCTTCTTTAGTCAGGCGTCCCTCACAGAAAGCTTCCTCTAATCTCATTCCCATATTAACCATTTCCGTAAAATCACTAGCAGCACTTGTAACCATCCTTTCACAGTAAAACGGACCCAAAGTCTTCAAGAAGATCTTGGTCATCTCTTTTTCTTCAAGCGGAGGGCTTATCGGAGTTGCAATCTCGCGCCATCTTTGCACGTACTCTTTAAAACTTTCTTTCTCTTTTTGAGACATCGCACTGAGTTGATCACGGCCCGGTGCCACATCCAGATTGTATTTATACTAACAGATAAAAGCACAAAGATCATTGAATTTCTTGATTTGGGAACTATCAAGTCCCATGTACCACTTTAGTGCAGCACCAGTTAGACTATCTTGAAAATAGTGAATCAACAACTGATGGTTGTTAGTATAGGTAGACATCTTTCTGGCATACATGACCAAATAGCTTTGTGGACAAGTATTCCCTTTGTATTTTTCAAAATCTGGAACTTTGAACTTGGCAGGAATCTTCACATTAGGAACAAGACAAAGCTCGTGAGAATTCTTCCCAAATAACTCTTTTCCCCTTAAAGACCTGATTTTTCTCTGTATCTTAGCAAATTGATCTTGAAAATCATCCATATAATCAATAACATCCAAACTCTCGCTCATAGCAGTGTGGAAAATTTTCTCTTCAGCATAAGGCGTAGTGTGAACCACAGGCGGTGGCATAGGTACAACAGTAAGAACAATTGGAATCTCAGCATTAGGAACAATATTAACCACAGGAGATAGTACAGTCATAACAGCAGGAATCCTTGGACCTTCAAAAGCAGGAGGTTGATATTCCTCTGGCACATAATTGAAAGGCATGCCCCAAGGGAAACCAGTAGGCATACGATATTGAGCAACATTAATCGGGGCCACAGAAATGGGCGTTGATCCGATCTCAGAATTCACAGTTCTCTGCACAGGAGGAGGAGGAGGCGGTGGTGGCTAATTTTGAGTAGCCACCGGAGCTTCCATCACAGTAGTGAGTCTTTCCAAACCATCCTTCAGAGTTGATACCTCTTCACGGAGCTCGCGGTTCTCTTGTTGCAACTGATCCATATTTTTCTTGAGATTAGCTCGAGTGTTGCAGTGATGCGACAACTTGGCTGAACGAAGACCAAAAGAAACAAATAAGCCACCTGGAAAAGGCAAAACACAATGCACAATGATGCGAATGCAAATGCAAAATGCAAATATTTTAATCAGTTTTCAAGGATCTTTAAGATATAAATCCATTACAAACATCATAATGAAATATAACTTTTTGAAATTCTTACAAACATCTCATTTCATTGAATACTGGAAAGAGTTACACTTGGAAGTACAAGTTACATAATATCATAATTCAAATAAGAAAAAGCTAGGTCCTAAGGAATATCTGATGACGATCCGAGCTAATACTTCCTTCGGAGTCTCTTAATTTATCTCTCATAGTTGTCCTTCATGGTGGTCTTCTCTAATACGAGCTGATCCACAATACCCTTCCAAGCTCCAGAAGTAGGAGGATGTGATGATGAAGTAGTAGAGGAAAATAAACTCTCTGCGTGTCTCTTCATAGTGCGTCACTCAAGCAACTCAATCAAGTTGTCATACCCCAAAATTTACCCTTAGATTCATTTAGCATTTCATTTTAGTCCATTTTTCATTTTAACTAACCGTTAACCATTTTGCTTAATTTTTTTTTCATTTTGCAGGTGAGTCGAAAGTGGTCTCGTGTGTTCATCAAGTCAGGTTGAGTTCATGTGGACACAAAGATCTTAAATGTTTACATATTTGTCATCAACATCATCCCGAGCTTCGATGGTGTGTGATTTAAGGGTAAAATTATGGATTCAGAGGATTGGAGTCCGAGGCGAGTTTATCATTCTTTGGTCGAATTCAAGCTACTGTGAATACCAATTTTAAGGAAAATTCAGGAGGCACGATGTGTGTTTCTTCTTTGGTTATGGTGTGGGTCAGGATTGAAGGATTGCGTTAAATTCATATTGGATATCAGTTGGTTTTAAGTAACCGCCACAATTCAGATGTCTCAAGTGCGAAGTGCAAGGTTTAAGTTGTTCATGTTATGGTTTGCAATAAAATTCAAGAGGATTGGAATTCGAATTTTTATTCAAGAATTGAATTCATATACATTTTTTTCAAGCCCAATTTCCATTACAAGAATACAAGGTTACAATTCTTTGGATTCATTATTACAAATTACAAGTCAAAAGCCCTAAATTTCTAAATCCTAATTTCTAAGTCTTCAAGCTCCAGATCTTCGATCTTCAAAGCAAGAACCTGCAAAAATAGAGAAAATGGTTAGAGGTTAGATTTTTAAAGAGAAAAGGATTTAATTTATTTTTCTGAAATAGCCCTTAGAAAAGATTCATCTTCGGGCTCGAAGGGGCAACAAGTTTGCTACCGAACCCCCATTTTTTCCAGCGACCTCAGGCCCAAAATCTGGCAATATTCAGTTCTGTCTGACAAAGAAGAGAATTTTTTTTTGGAAAAAATGATTTTTTGTCCAAACAAAAATCATAAGGAAATCCGAAAATCAGAAGTTCATCACCACAGCAAATTCGGAAAATCATATCCACCATCAAATCATAACGGATCCGAGACTGGAAAAGAATATCAAAGCCCACATCCGCAAATCCAACAGCCCATCAGAATCAAATCAGAATATCATCATCAAAAAAATAACGGATCTGGAAGTGAAAAGATTGAATCACAATCAAATAAAAAAAAGAGATTGAAAAAGATATAATCAAATCAAAATCGGATTTTTAGATTCGTCAAGATTAAAATTTCGTTTTAAGAAGATAGTATAAAAAAGGGACAAAAAGAATCATCACGAGGACAGATCTGAAACCTAAAAAACGGAAATCCTCATCATCAAAAACGTTCATCAAAATCTGTCAGGAAATAAAAACCATACGAAACCCCAAGGCCTCAGAACAGTCATCACCGGCCATATAAAAAAAATCAAATCACGAGGTCTAAAACCATCAAGAACGAAGATTGATCATAAACCGTCAAAGCGTCAACAAAGCCAACTACAACCGAAAACCACCGTTAACGGGCTAACAAATCCAAACTGAAAATTGTAAGCCAATGTTAACTGTTTTCACTTTTTCTTTGTATGGTTTTTTCAGGAAACTATCAGAAGAAGAGGAAGCATTAAGAGAAGAAGAGATACACGGCCGGAAAAAAGAGGAAAAATCGTGAGAACAGAAGAAGATGTCATACGACTGAGAGAAAGAGGAAAAGAGAGAGAAAAATCCAGCAGAGAACACCCTTTAGGGGCGCCGTCGCAGATCAAAAGGGATTAGGGTTAAAACCCTAATTCCCTTCCCTTCTCTTCTTATATATTAGTTGGGTCGGGTCTGGGGCCTGACCACCCAGGCCCGACCCGTTTCCCTTTTTCTATTTATTTTATTCTGTTTTTTTTATCTTTTTTTAAAAACTAACTAATTTCTAACATTTTAAAAATAAAATAAAATTCTAACACCTTTTTTTATATCAAAATTCAATTACTTTTTTTTAAAACTTAAAATTCTAACTCATCCTTTAACTTAAAATTCTAACATTTTTTTAAATCAAAATTTCTAATATTTTTCATTAAAATTCCAACTTTTTATATTAAATTCTAACATCCCTTTTAATTTAATTTAAGTCAAACTTTTTTCCTCAAAAATATCAAAACCATATTTTAATTAGTTCTAACATTTGTCTAATTTTCGTTTTAGTCTTTAAATTTCTCGAGAATAATTATCCTCGGTTTCTAGCCGTTATTTTTCACTTTTGTTAATTCATCAATCCCTTGATCATTCTTCATTCCTAACATCATTCTCGATTATCCATGAACTTGTTTGCTAACCTCTTTTTATATTTTTACTTGTACATTATCTAACATTATCGTTGTTATTCTTATCCCATCATTATCACTTGTATATTATATCTCCATCTTCATTGCTTATTAATTTTCCGCTATTTATTATTTTTCCGCTAATTCCCTCAGAAGGAAAGGTTTAACTGTTTGACCGCCGTGTCAATATTCCTTTACCCTCGCCCATCCTAGCCTTAAGATCAGAGTCACCGTACTTGTGCTTAGGCATCCCGCCGTGGACACACCCTTACATCATCCTAAACCTCAAGACTTTGAGTCGTTGTACTCATGCTTAGGTGTCTCGTCGTTTACAATTTTACCCTTGACCCTAGCCTTAGGATAAGGAGTCTCCGCACTCCACGTAAGTTCCCGCCGTAGAATACTTACCTCACCCTTTTCAATTCAACTTTACAACGTAGAATCGGGGTTGCCGCACTCCGAGTAATCGCTTCCATATGAATATTTACATCCCCCTGGAACCTTGACCACAATCAAGAATTTCCTCTTCCTCCCTCTGTAAGGGGAACTACGATTACTCTGATTCCATCCCCTACCTCGGATACGTAGGCACAAGATGTGAATCTTGGCGAGTAAACTTAGGACTAACCCTTAGGTCCTTCTCTTTACCCTTACATTAGCATACATTTAAGTAGATAACTTTAATAATAGCACATTTTAAAATAAGAGGTTCTTGTAGAGTACTACAGATGTTTAGGGTGCTAATACCTTCCTTAAGCTTAACCAACCCTCGAACCCTAGATCTTTCCCCGCATTGTGTTTACGATGCAAAATAGGTTTTTCCTTTCTTTAACCCTTCTTTTAGATAAATCAAAGTCCGGTTGTGAATCTAAGATTATGATTCAAATTAATCAATAATTTGATATCCTATTCTCACCGCAACAGAAAATGGCGACTTCACTGGGGAAAGTACATCTTTTGAGGGTTATCCCTATCTTTTTTTATGCTTGTTATCTGCTATATTATTTGCTTGTGTATATTTGTTGTACCTTGCTTGGGGTATCATTGTTGTGAGATAAGTCCTACACCCGAACTTGAGCACAGTTATTAAAGGAAGGTGCTATATTCGACGAGGCTTATAGGGAGTGATTCCCGACCAAGCTGCCTTGAGAGTCACCGCTCAGTTGAGGCCCTCTTGAAAATTAGTATTATTGAACGAGTAATCGTGAAAACATTCACTATTTTCGACCTTGGATCCTGTGATACTGGGGACCGTAGTTACCTTTAACATAACTTTGGCCATATTAGGACATGGTGCGATGACTATGAGGGAGTAGTCCCAAAATAGTTTCTACGCGATACTGCACTCAGAAGAGGTTCTCTTGAGAATATTATTAACCATGGAGTCAATCGGGAAATTGATAATATCTGAAAGATGGACTGATGACTTTGGGCACCTCTTTAGAACCTTGTTCTTCAGTACAATTAACCCTTAGTACATACCTTTCGGGATGGGTAGACCTTGGCTCCTCTCATGTTCCTCTAACCTAGAACCTTTGTTTGCTTTGTGTGTTTGGGCTTTGCATCCATCAATATATCATTCTTGGTTTTAAGGAATTCAATTGTCATTCCTTGCAAATTCAAAAATAATCTTACATTTCAAAATATAAAACTTTTCCAGCCTTCCTAGAAAATATTTGCAATTGACCGGTGAAATCCTTGAAACCTTTGCATTGCATCCTGTTTTTGCATTGCATTTTCCCCCCGGTTTCTCATTCTCAATTCTCCTGCCTTCCAGTTTTGTCACCCTGAGTCCTCTGCATCCGTACAACACCAGAGCCTGAGCTCGGAAAAAGATGGAGGAACAAAATCAAGAGCTTTATCGTGTTAGCAATGAACTCGAAGACCTTCGGGGAAGTGTGAGGCGGATTATGGAGATGCTACAGGTCATTAATGCAAGGATGGATACTCAACCCACTGTTGTTTATGAGATTATCGGTGCTGTTGTGGATCCTCAACCAGCTATTACTACTGCAAGTGTACCTCCTTATGGTCGTCCACCTGGTTTTGTGCCAACTCCTGCTGCAGTTCCTATTGCTCAACCAGTTCAACCGGTTGTTCTTTTGGTTTCTGAAGCTCCTCAAGTGATTCCTACTATTGCGTCAGTTGCCGTTCATGCTCATGTGCAAGCGGCTCCTATTTATCATGCTCTGGTCTATCAACAACCTCCTAGTTATCAATCTACACAAGCTCTTGCCAACTATCAACGAGCGCCCAATGCTCCTGCTTATCAATAACCTAAGAATCAGGCACCTCGTCAGAATGCTCCTAACAGGAGACCATACAAGTTGTGTCCTTCGATTCTGATGACTTACACCGAGTTGTACCCTTCACTAGTGCAACAAGGTCTGATTACTATCAGAGCTTTAGGTCCGCCTCCAAATACGTTACCTGCCAATTATGACGTTGCCGCTCATTGTTTATTTCATGAGGGTGCGCCTGGCCATAATCTAGAAAACTACTACGCTCTCATGAACCTTGTCAGAGATTTGATGAAAAAAATATTTTGTCTTTTGATGATCCTCAGTCGAATGTCAAGAGCAACCCTTTGCCTAACCATGGGGCTGTTAATGCTATTGATGATGTATCTAATGAAAGCCTTATCCTTGATGTTTCTCAAATCAGGACTCCTCTTAGGGTTTTCCATTCGAAATTATTTGAAGCCGGTTTAGTGACTACTTCTCATGTTGAGTGTGCAAGTTGTGACTGCTGCAGTGAGAATCGTGATACCAAGCTATTGATTAACTTGAATCTTAAATTCTTTGAATTCACAACCGGACTTTAGTTTATCCAAAGGAAAGGTCTAAAGAAAGAAAAACCCTTTTCGCGATGTAACAACAACGCTAAGAGATTCGGGGATCGGGGGTTGGTTATGCATAGGGTAGGTATTTCACATCCTAAACATTTGTAGTACTCTACAGGAACCTTTTGTTTGTTTGTATGCTAAGTTTGTTAAATGTAACACCCATTCATTTTAAATTAAATTATTTATGAATTGTTGGTGCGCCTTTATGTGGGAGTGTGTCTGAGAGCGTTGGTGGGTGTCCTTAAAGTATAAGAAACCATTTAATAAATCATTGAGTTTGATAATAATATAATATAATTAATAATGATAATAATTTAATAACTAGTAGTAATATTATTATTATTATTATTATTATTATTATTATTATTATTATTATTATTTGGAATATTAGTGGATGGAATGAGAGAAGTGAGTTATTAGAGAAGTTGTGGGAGAAAGAGGATTATCACGATAAACTGCTCAGAAAACCAAAATTGAGGAAAAAGGTTGAAGAGAAGGAAAAAGGAACGTGACTGTAGAGAAAGTAAGAACAGAAGAATTGTCCATTAGTGAAATTGGAAGATAATTGCAGAAAAGTCTCCGGAGAGTAGAACGAGAATCGGAAGCTTGAAATTGGCCTCTATTCTAAGGTAAGGGTGAGGTTCAATTCTATAACTGTGGGTATGATCGATTTCAGGTAGAGAATTGAATCATAGGATTAATGTTCCTGTAGGTCGATAAATATTAAGGATTAATGTTCCTGTAGATCGATAAATATTAAGGATTAATGTTCCCGTAGTGATGTTTCCGTAGTAACGTTACCGTAGTAATGTTCCCGCAAGTTGAAGAAATGTTCCTGTAAGTTGAAGAAAGAAATATTAAGGATTAATGTTCTCGTAAGTCGAAGAAAGAAATATTAAGGATTAATGTTCCCGTAGGTTGAGAAATATTAAGGGAATATTAAGGGTAAATGTTCCCGTAGGTTGAGAAATATTAAGAGAATATTAAGGGTAAATGTTCCCGTAGGTTGAGAAATATTAAGGGTAAATGTTCCCGTAGGTTGAGAAATATTAAGGGAATATTAAGGGTAAATGTTCCCGTAGGTTGAGAAATATTAAGAGAATATTAAGGGTAAATGTTCCCGTAGGTTGGGAAATATTAAGGGAATATTAAGGGTAAATATTCCCGTAGGTTGAGAAATATTAAGAGAATATTAAGGGTAAATGTTCCCGTAGGTTAAGAAATATTAAGGGTTAATGTTTATCTACGCCTGCATTAATGTTTATGTCGTTAGTTATGTAGTAATGTTGGGAATCGGCGCCGACACGCGCTAATTTCCCATTTGTTGAGAAGATGTTATTATAATATTTTCCTTGGATTACGTGGATAAGTTGTAGTTATATTACCCGTATGAAGGTATATGAAAATGTGTTGAGTTCTTATTTGTAGTAATGATGTTGTCAGTTGTTTTCTGACATGAAAATGCTGTTGAGTTCTCGATTGTAGAGACGAGGTTGTTTTTAACTGTTCTCTGCGAAAATGTGTTAGAGTCTTATTCGTAGGAACGATACTGTTGGTAGTTCTCTGATATGAACAGATTGAAATGGTGAGTCCATAATATATGCAAAATGTGATGTTTCTGTTATGGATAATTGGTTGTAGGCGTGATGCCTTTTTGCACGGTTGTTGCACAGTTGTTGTTGTTGTTGCGTTATAGTCCATAATAGTTACATCTCATAGCATATCATTTGGCCTGGATTGGAGACGGTTGTGTCTTTAATGACAAAATAAAATGATTGTGGAGAGTAGTCTCCCGAATTATTGTGGAGTGTTGTCTCCCGATTTATTGTGGAGAGTTGTCTCCCGAATTATTGTGGAGAGTTGTCTCCCGAATTATTGTGGAGAGTTGTCTCCCGAATTATTGTGGAGTGTTGTCTCCCAAAATGGTACCACATGCATATGCACAGTTGAGTTGCATTGTTGAGTCGCATTGTTGAGTTGCGTTGTTGAGTTGTTTTGATGAGTCACTGAGATATGATGATAATTGTTGTGGTTATGAATAAAGGGTGGTTGTAGTTCATTATTACTAATATTTATGCGAACTGCTGGAATTATAATGCTGTGATAATATTTTGACATGACTTTTATCATGCCTTATGTTATATTGTTGATATCTCACCCTTTACGTTGTATGTTACCTCCGTTGGTGGTAATTTGCAGGTAACTCGGATGAAAGTGTCGCTTTATGTTTAAGGTTGTTGGTCGCTCTGACACGTAGCACTCTGGGGGGATGAACGATTAATGTTATTGTTTTAATTGAATTGCTTGTTGCTGAATTTTAATGGAATTTAATTAGTACGAATCGTTGGAAGTGTATTATAACATGGCATTTATAATTAAAATGTTAAACAAGTTACCGTTGTTTGTTCATCCGAATTTTGTGCTACGTATGTTAGTAAAGGATCTTTTGCAGGTGTATGTGTTTTGGTGAAGTGTAAAATGTGACACCTCTGCTGCGTCTGAGAATTTGGGAGTGTGACGGTCGTCACAGCTCCATGACGCTCGTCATGGCCGTGACGGTCGTGACATCCATGACGGTCGTCATGAGATTTTAATTGCTGCACTCTGAATTGTTTTTGTTGTTTATCTTATTTTTCCGCGATAGTTTAGAGTGGGGTGTTACATTAAATGTTTGATATGGATTGGGATTGGGTAAAAGGTGTAGGTTAAGACCTAAAGATAGTTTCTAAGTTTGCTCCCAAAGACCTCGCGTCCTCTGCCTACATATCCTAACTAGGATAGAATCAGAGCAATCGTAGTTCACCTCACAAGGGATGAAGAACACTTGATTATGATCAAGGTTCCAAGGGGAACAAACATATCCATGCTTGTGTAGAGTTTAAGAAAACTATCTAGATCTACATTGTACACTCAAGAAAGGGGAGTAAGTAATCATTTTCATGATTCTTACATAGAGTCAACCAAACTCTACCTATCTCTATGTTGTGAGACCAATTGGTTCTATCCAGACCAAAAGGTGAGGGAAAGGGGGAAGGTTGCTCGTCAAGATATTGCATCTTGTACCTACGTATTCTCGATGTCCAATGAGAAATCAGAGCGGTCGTAGTTCGGGCACGAACTACAGAATAAGGATCTATTGGTTCTTTCCAGACCAAAAGAGGGTGAAGGTTATATCCAGACCTATGAGTTTAAATCCTATTGGTTCTATCCAGACCAAAAGGAGGGGAAGGTTCTATCAAGACCTATGAGGGTATCCTATTGGTTCTATCCAGACCTATGATGTTTAAATCCTATTGGTTCTATCCAGACCAAAAGGGGGAGAAGGTTCTATCCAGACCTATGAGTTTAATGAGCTATCTATGACCCAAGGGTCAATAGAGAGACTTTCCTTTGGAAGGGGAAAAATGACGCAACTTGGATGAGAACTAAAGAGTTCCATCACTTGGGGAAATTAAACTTAATAAAGCATAAACATTCACACATGATGAATATAAGGGATATGGTTATAACCAAGAATGATCAAACATATTAGAATAAGCAAGGATCTAAATCAGGATGAATGGTTACAACCAAAGCAAGCATTTAAGATATTAAAATATTAATGATTTCAATCAAGATATATGGTCACAAGCAAAGCAAGTATCAAGATATTACAATATCAAGAAGGGTAAGTTCTTACAAGACTTAAGCATAAGGAAGTCACAACCACAAACATATCTTAACAAAGATGGGGATATATCTTAACAAAGATGGCAGGGGATATTAACAAAGATAAATATGTATCTTGACAAAGAATGGTTTCTTAGAGCTTACAAGATGCCATATGTAATTACAATTATCAAGCGTAATCAAATAATGTCACAACAAATGTAAGTGAGAAGTTTAAAAACTTCACGGGGAAAACTTTCAAGTTTTAAGAGAAGATCAAACACAAATGCTTACAATCAAGAGTTTTAGTCAAACTCAAGTACACAAGGATGCTAACAAGCCAAAACCATAACTTTAAAATAAAACTCAAAAGAGAATAAAATAAAAGTTTTGAAATGAATAAATGAGAGATAGGAAGGTGAAAACCCTAAAAACATTCATGGTAGCATGTGAAATGCAAGTAGAAAGTTCACATTTATGAGTTTTAGGTTTACCTCTTGAAGCAAGCTTAAGCAATAAGAAAACCATAGATATTGAGAGCTATTACAAGGTCTTCAAATGTTCCTAGGTTGATGAATAGATACTCCAAACAACCTCTAAGCAAGCTAGTGGACGAAATGCCTTGTAAATGAAGGAAAAACTCTAAAATCCAAAGGTTTCAAAGACCAACTCACTCAAACCTTGTTACATAAGTGTGGAAGTGATTTGGATAGCTTCAATACATCATATTTGATGTGTTTGAAGTGTTTCTTGAGTTGGAAAAAGTTTGGAAATGGTTTTGGAAGGTGTTTTGCAAAAATAGATTTTGAGGGATTTTGGAGACTTAGTGAGATTTTGCAAGAATTTGGTGATTGTGTAAGGGAGAGAGTTCTAGATGGTTTCTAGCATAGAACTGGTGTGTTTGTGATGTAGGAATTTAGTTCTATTTATAGCCAAAGGCCTTGGAACAAGGTATGGGCAAAAGTGAAGCAAATTGCCAATTTTAACCTTCCATCATGAAAATCTTTGAGTTTTCTAATGCAATCTTCATACTTGTATTTAAGCCACTCTACTAAGATATTATCCATGCCCTATATATTGTTTTCATCATGCTTGATTGGTTAGGAGGTGACTTGTTGAAGTAAAGTTGATGATTTGACAAGGGTAGCCACATTTTTTCTCTTTCTTCACTATTCACTTTTGCAACTTGCATTAAATAATGATTTTCTTTGATCTTTGTGCCATTTTTGTGGGAATTGATATTAAAAATGTTCATTATCAATGCAAACATCATAAATGAGGTTTATTCTTTGATTAGCATCAATTTGGAGAGGTTTTGGAACAAAAAAACTCATGTTAACCTAGTTTTGCGAATGTGAGTTTTTGCTGACTTGTAGATCTTGGTTCTCTCTAACCAGGAAGAGTTATGGAACCCACTTGTACTTTTTAAAAATCCCCAATTATGTAATACAATATTTATGCTTGTGTTAGGAACTCATTCCCCTTAAAACTAGGTCAAAAACCCTTGTCTGGTTAAGGAGTTATGACTTTGCCCTTTTCAAAACCTTAATTTCCCAACTTTTCGATTACTTATCAATTCTTGATACAATGGTCACCGAACTTCATGAATAGATGTGATATACCATTAGGAACATAATTGAGTTCAATTTTGGGTCAAAACCATGTTGGTCAATGAGTTGACTTTTCAGTCAGACGAACCGATTGATTGAAGAACTCTGAATCGACTGTTGGTGTTCTGGGTCCTCTGAGGTCTTAAAACTTCTTGAGTGAACTTCAATAAGCCATATGAGCTTCATGGACCATGATTCCATCATTGGAACACTATTTTAATCAAAAGTCAAAGTACAATTGACTTTTCCTAATCAGAAACCCTAATTGGGTGTCCTGAACTGCACTGTTCTTAATCCTTGGGTGACAACCTCAAATTGGATTCACACTTGACCCAATGGAGTATCTTTGATGATGTGGAGACTTATTTCATGGAAAATCAATCCAATACATTGACTGATTAAACCATCGAAACGTCGATTCGTGGCTGTACGGAACCCTAATTCACCTGTATCTTAACAAAGACAAACTTGGAATAAGTTATGGTTAGATAAACAAATAGAAATGACCCTGGAATGATGATGAAGATCTAAGGGGTCAAAATTTGGGGTGCAACAGTTGCCCCTATTTAAATATTTTCACTAGATGGCAATGAGAGATGATAATCCTCATAGAATCGTAGTGAAAGGTATTTAAATATAGCAAACCAAAATTTTTGTCCCTTAGATCCGATGATATGCAAAAGGGCAAATATGAAATGCAATGAGTCTAAATGATGCTTTATGATGTTTGAGTGCAAGACAACTGCAGGCACACGAGCAAGAATAGAAGAACGGCAAGACAACGAGTAACCACTCACGAGGGACCCAACACACTAGGGGAAAGATCCAGGGCATAACATAACAATAGTTCATACATGACTAATGATGCTACTGAAGGGGAATCTTTCACACAGGGGACGCAAACTTCACCGAGGAAGACAAATCTTCACTGGGGAAAAGGGAACACACACTCCACTAGGGAAAATTTCGCTGGGGAAAAGACGGAACGGAGACACGAACCTCACTGGGGATAACCAGATGAAAAATTTCCTATAACGAAGAGTTCAAACGGGATCTTCAGGAAAAGGTTAGAAACAAGGCTGGACGCGCCAGGGAAGTTAGTATCCACTAGTTCTCCGAGACTCGACTGGGAAAGCAAAAGCTTCAATGGGGAAACCGGTGACGACTAGAACAACAAACAGTTTCAAGTGGCGTTAGTTTTCACTAGACTTACTAGGGAGGATGGCGACGACCAAACCAAAGTTCCAATTACAATTGGGAATTCCAAACAATATTGATAAAACACAGGACTTCGGCTGGGAAAATTGGTAACAACCGACTAATAATGATTAATTTTCAAGCAATGCCAGTACCACTGGATTTAGAAAGAACTGGATTTTCAAAGAGTTTGGTGACGACCAGGTCTGCAAACAGGAAGCATAAATATATCCCTCAATACTTTAGGAACAAAATCTAATCTCCTCAAAGCGTTAGGATACAACAGAGACGCAACCCTCAACACGTTAGGATTGTACCCAGGCTCTCAAAACATTAGGAACGAAAGCTGAACATCCTCAATACATTAGGATATAGAAGAGACACCACCCTCAACACATTAGGATTGGACGAAGACCCTCAAAAGCTTAGGATCAAAAACTAATACCCTCAAAATATTAGGATATAGAACACTTCATGCAAATGCAACCACTTTAGTCTCTGGGAATTTCTGAACTCGGGATTCAAAGTATACATCTCCAAAGGTACACAACCTGTGCTTGGGATGGCAACAAACATCTTCCAAAGGTACAAAACCTGTGTTTGGAATCAAACAGTACATCTCTAAAGGTACGAAACCTGAGCTTGGGATGACAACAAACATCTATCTCCAAAGGTACACAACCTGTGCTCAGGATAGAAACAAACATCTTTCAAAGGTACAAAACCTGTGCTTGGAATCAAAAAGTACATCTCCAAAGGTTCGAAACCTGAGCTTGGGATGGCAACAAACATCTATCTCCAAAGGTACACAACCTGTGCTCGGGATAGAAACAAACATCTTCCAAAGGTACAAAACCTGTGCTTGGAATCAAACAATACATCTCCAAAGGTACGAAACCTGAGCTTGGGATGGAAACCAATATCTATCTCCAAAGGTACGAAACCTAAGCTTAGGATAGAAACAAACATCTATCTCCAAAGGTACACAACCTGTGCTCGGGATATAAACAAACATCTTTCAAAGGTACAAAACTTGTGCTTGGAATCAAACAATACATCTCCAAAGGTACGAAACCTGAGCTTGGGATGGAAACCGATATCTATCTCCAAAGGTACGAAACCTGAGCTTAGGATAGAAACAAACTTCTTCCAAAGGTACAAAACCTGAGCTTGGGATCAAATAATACATCTCCAAAGGTACAAAACCTGAGCTTGGGATGGAAACCAATATCTTCCAAAGGTACGAAACCTGTGCTTGGAATCAAACAAAACATCTCCAAAGGTACGAAACCTGAGCTTGGGATGACAACCATCGTGACTTAGTTTGGACTGATACACAACCAAATTGCCAGTATTTGTTGTCCGTGGATTTTCATAATGTCAATTACCAACGAGCCTTACTTGAAATATGATCGGTCACCACCAAATTACTTATATCAATATCCACTGGATTTTTTAAACAATTTTGGTTACAACCGTGCGTCAACGTCCTTAAGATAAACTTCTCAAATGAGACTGCCATTTATCGTTGAAGAATGATACGCTTCTCTAAAGAGATTGCCACTTATTGTTGAGATGATAAGCTTCTCGCCAGAGATTGCCACTTATTAATAAGCTTCTCTACAGAGACTTCCACTTATTGTTGAGATGATAAGCTTCTCGCCAGAGATTGCCACTTATTGATAAGCTTCTCTACAGAGACTGCCACTTATTTGTTGAAGACGATTAAACTTCTCTGAAGAGACTGCCATTTATCGTTGATGAAGGTTAAGCTTCTCCCAAGATATTGCCACTCACCGCTGAAGACGATTAAACTTATCCGAAGAGACTGCCATTTATCATTGATGAAGGTTAAGATTCTCCTAAGAGATCGTCACTCACCGCTGAAGATGATTAAACTTCTCCGAAGAGACTACCATTTATCGTTGATGAAGGTTAAGCTTCTCCCAAGAGATTACCACTCACCGCTGAAGACGATTAAACTTCTCCGAAGAGACTACCATTTATCGTTGATGAAGGTTAAGCTTCTCCCAAGAGATTGCCACTCACCGCTGAAGACGATTAAACTTCTCCGAAGAGATTGCCATTTATCGTTGAAGACGATTAAACTTCTCCGAAGAGACTGCCATTTATCGTTGATGAAGGTTAAGCTTCTCCCAAGAGATTGCCACTCACCGCTGAAGATGATTAAACTTCTCCGAAGAGACTTCCATTTATCGTTGAAGACGATTAAACTTCTCCGAAGAGACTTCCATTTATCGTTGATGAAGGTTAAGCTTCTCCCAAGAGATTTCCACTTACCTGTATTGTAATGTAAAATATTCTTCTTGACAGATAGTGCAAAATAAATGCACGTCCAGGTAGGTTCAGCGATCGACAAAGACTAAAGTTCAATCTAGAATATAGCCAGAAAGAAACTGTCAAACAAGACTCCGACCATTGAGAAATGAACTCGAATGGTGACTTACCTTATCCAATCATGGAAAAAGACAACTGAAGCAACCATCATCCACGAGGATTAAACTCTGTGGGGAATTAAGAAAGGACGAACATTTTATGCTTAAGGGATGACAATTCTATTAGAGAGAGACAACCCACCTAATCACTGAGGAGGGAACCAAAGTGAAACAGGAACAAGTAACAACCAGAGACGGAAAAAATGCACAGATGCTATGCATATGCTTATGCTGACGAAACAGACAAAACAAAACTGGAGATGAAATGAACATCTTGACACGGAGACCCAACCAACTTCACCAAGATTGGACATCAAAGGGATGATCATGAAGAATAACAATTCCACTTCAAGGTTACCACCTTCTTTGGGAGAGAGTAATCTTCTTAGGCCAAAACATCATGACTTCACTTGGATTGCCACCATGAATTTGAATTCTTTGTTGGATAAAAACCATATCGAGAGATTCCAAGATCAACCAAAGTAAAAACTTAACTGGAGAGCTGACAAAGGGTATCATGAGACCAAAATCTTTCTGCCCCATTGATAGTGTAACAATCCTCTTTAGTGAGCAACGACTCTTGCGACAAACAGTCTTTAAACTTTTCTGCCCTATATTACATGGTCTGTGGGAAGAAACCATCAAGAGAATTTTATAAAGAATCAACATAAAGATGCTTCAATGTCTTCAAACTCTCATAGAGAGAGATTTACAAATCTCGACGTGATTGCCCCAGTTTAACAGTGCTTGCACAACAAAGTCCTCCGACTATGGAAGTAACGACTGAGGAACAAACCTGCCTCTGCTAGCTGGTAACTGCAAAAGATTTGCCCCAGACTAAACTGTTCATCGAGAGCTTTATCTGATCTTGACCTGGTCGGCTCTGATTAGCTGAACATTGTGACAAATGATTAACAAATCCTTCAAATTGGTTGCCCCAGGCCGAGCTTCTATCATTATGTCAAATTCCCTAACTGACAGCGTTTGTTGGGGTTCCTTTGACATTAGATTGTCTTGCACGCAATGTTGTTCATAAAAAAATTGGCAATTTTCAGTGTAAAATTCATGCAATCTTTTGAACATTTTTTGATTAAACACACACAGCGGAGTGATCAAGTGATCAAAGTGAAAGTGATCCAATCTTTTTACAGATGATGGATAAAGTGATGAACACACACAATTAACAAGGATCATTAGGAGTCAGGTTATCCAACCTTGTTGTAATATGCTTTCAAAACAACTTTACCTCAATTAGGTCTTTTAAGGGTTGTAATGTGGCTTGGTTCATGGTTCATGGAACAAAGGATAAAGGCTCAAAGTTATTTGTCCCACCCACTCTTTATGATGAACTCCAATCCTACGCTCAGTTAACTCAAACTACACATTCAGGTTCTTACAGATTTAAGAATTGGACTGATGATAGTTGGTGATGGCTTACAAACCTAGGGTAGTCACAACCCCTTGCTATGTTTGAGGATAAGAGTGATAACTCTTACACAATTCCTCTCTTTTGTTTATCCCTGACTTTTGTCTGAACTGTTTTGTTCGAATATACAGTCAATGGGATGCCCCATTTTTGCCTAAGTCTCCTTCATAGGTTTTGACTTAGTGGGCTTTTCAATTTTCTTTTTTCTTCTTCTCTTTTTTTTTTGAGAAAGGAGGTGACTACCTAGTTTAATGGATACGGTGAACCATCATCGCCTTTTATGCTGAAAAGCATATTCGACACTTGCTTGTTGTGTACGAAGGAAAACCTAAGTGCACCACCTTCATATGAAAAGTGTCTTGTATGCACATATCTTCAAGTTAACCGAGAACTACCCACCCCAGGTTTGAGATTTAAGGTTTTGTTTTTTGTAAAGAAAGAAAACTCCTACTTCTAGGCTCGAAGGGGTTAACGAGGGATTATCTTCCTTATTTCTCCAGTGTTTAGGGATTGAAACAATGCCCTACATCATCGGCAAAGTTAAATTGAAAGCATATCAACAACAGTTATGGATATAGTTTTCATCATCCTCCCCAATCTTTGCTTTAAACAACAGTTCAGTAAAGAAAAGAAATTTTTGCATTTTATGTCATCTCATAACAATAAAAGGAAAGAAAAAGAGTGAAACAAATGGACTTAATCAAAAGATGCACAAACATTTCATTAATCTTGCCAATTCAAAATGAACAACAACTTACAAGCAATTCAAATGCAAAGAAAACACAACAAAATGCTGAAACAGTCTACAGCTGCCAGTCTTAGGGAACAAAATTCAAATTTCAGGCCCATATGGGAAAACACCTTCAACCACCACTTGCTCCTTGTGATATAGAATTATGAGGGGTCTCACGGGTCCTTTGCCTTTGGATTTAGGAATCACAGCACTGTCATTTGATTTATCCTCCTGAGGTTTCAGCAACTCTTGTAGTCTCAATTTAAAACCTTCACACTCTTCAACTAGGTGCCCTGTTGTCCCAGTATGATATCCACATCCTACTTCTGGGTGGTCTTCCTCGAGGATCAAGTGTTTGTCAATGATTAGCTCTTGTACAAGATAACCCAATGCTATACATGCATCTAAGTTGTGTCCTTCAGCTCCTTTGTGAAATTCACAATTCAGGTTTGCATTATGCCATGGTCCTGGTACAGGATTGGATAATCGTGGAGTCACTAGTGAGTTCTGAATCAGTAGCGGGTAAATTTTGCTTAACGGTACTGGAGTTGGTCTACCGTAAGTCTTATTTTTCCTGACATGATTTTTCTTGTTCAATCTCCGGCTTTGAGAACCTTGAGAAGGAACAAACACCGACTGGTGAGAGACTTCAGTTGAACGCCCTAGTGCCCCAGTATGATAGTCCCATTTAGCATTGGTACCACAGTTCAGAGGGTAAGGAGGAATTACTGGTTTCAGCTCCTTTGGTATTATCAATTCGCCTTGGATCAAATCTGGCAATATCTGATTGTGCGACTTTGGAAACAGACTTTCTGGTTTCCTTGGTTTTTGTTGGGTGTGCTGACGCTATTGACGATTATCTGATTGTTGATACCGAGGAGGTCCTTGAGTTGGAGGAATCATTGGAGATAATGCATCCCTAGTTTCTCTGGACGCCACATGGTCGAGGTGACCTTCCTTTTTCATCATGTTCTGTAATGTCTCTATAACCCAATTCATCTGACACTTGAGAATTCTTATGTCCTCTTTCAGCATTTCCTGGGCTTTTAAAAGTCCCTCCATTGTTGCCATTTATCCTGGATATGTGCTAGGTATCCCCTCTCTATCTCTGATCAAAAGCGTCGCAAGGCTGAGAAATGCAAATGCAATGCAAAAGCAAACTGGTTTTACAAAACTCAGAAGATTGACTAGGTCAAAACTCTCATTTCATAAATTGTTGGAAAAGTTACAACTTTTAAAAATACCAGAGATCGACTGAGTTTTACAAAACTAATTGCGACATGATATGCTTATGGTGATATGATGAGATGATGCACACATAACATGATGGCAAGTATTTACAAATACAATGCATACACAAAGACCTCCTAGGCTCAAGATCAAAGCAAGGAGTCAAAGGTCTACCCATCCCCAAGGGTTTGTACTATGGGTTAATTTGTACCTGCCGAACGGGTTCTTAACAAAGTTCTCAGGGTCAACAACCCATCTTTCGGATATTATCAATTTCCCAAATCACTCGGTAATTGATAACATTCTCAAGAGAGTCTCGCCCGAGTGTAATATCGCGTATCAACTACTTCGGAAATACTTCCTTATAGCCATCGCACTACGTCCTAATAAGGCCAAAGTGGGGTAGAATGTAATCTAAAAGTCCACAGTGTCATGGGCTCCTTCGTCGAAAGTAGCATTGATTTCACGAATATTCGATCAACAATACTAAACTCTCAATAGGGCCTACACTGAGCGGTGGCTTCTCAAGTTAGCTTGGTCGGGAATCAACTCCCTATAAGCCTTCTTGAATATAACACCATCCTATCACAATTGTACTCAAGTCCGGGTATAGGACCGTCTCACCACTCAAAGCACCCAATACCCAACAATACAAACAAAATATATTGACAAATATACATGTTAAGAAAATATTCACAAATATAGCATGCAATTAAACAAAACAGGCTAAACCCTCAAGTTCTAAGCAATCATCCCCAGTGAAGTCGCCATTTCTGTTGTGGTGAGAATCGTGATACCAAGCTATTGATTAACTTGAATCTTAAATTCTTTGAATTCACAACCGGACTTTAATTTATCCAAAGGAAAGGTCTAAAGAAAGAAAAACCCTTTTCGTAATGTAACAACAACGCTAAGAGATTCGGGGATCGGGGGTTGGTTATACATAGGGTAGGTATTTCACATCCTAAACATTTGTAGTACTCTACAGGAACCTTTTGTTTGTTTGCATGCTAAGTTTGTTAAATGTTTGCTATGGATTGGGATTGGGTAAAAGGTGTAGGTTAAGACCTAAATATAGTTTCTAAGTTTGCTCGCAAAGACCTCGCGTCCTCTGCCTACGTATCCTAACTAGGATAGAATCATAGCAATCGTAGTTCACCTCACAAGGGATGAAGAACACTTGATTATGATCAAGGTCCCAAGGGGAACAAACATATCCATGCTTGTATAGAGTTTAAGAAAACTCTCTAGATCTACATTGTACACTCAAGAAAGGGGAGTAAGTAATCATTTTCATGATTCTTACATAGAGTTAACCAAACTCTACCTATCTCTATGTTGTGAGACCAATTGGTTCTATCCAGACCAAAAGGTGGGAGAAAGGGGGAAAGTTGCTCGTCAAGATATTGCATCTTGTGCCTACGTATTCTCATTGTCCAATGAGAAATCAGAGCGGTCGTAGTTCGGGCACGAACTACAGAATAAGGATCTATTGGTTCTTTCCAGACCAAAAGAGGGTGAAGGTTCTATCCAAACCTATGAGTTTAAATCCTATTGGTTCTATCCAGACCAAAAGGAGGGGAAGGTTCTATCCAGACCTATGAGGGTATCCTATTGGTTCTATCCAGACCAAAAGGGGGAAGGTTCTATCTAGACCTATGATGTTTAAATCCTATTGGTTCTATCTAGACCAAAAGAGGGAGAAGGTTCTATCTAGACCTATGAGTTTAATGAGCTATCTATGACCCAAGGGTCAATAGAGAGACTTTCTTTTGGAAGGGAAAAGATGACGCAACTTGGATGAGAACTAAAGAGTTCCATCACTTGGGGAAAGTAAACTTAACAAAGCATAAACATTCACACATGATGAATATAAGGGATATGGTTACAACCAAGAATGATCAAGCATATTATAATAAGCAAGGATCTAAATCAGGATGAATGGTTACAACCAAAGAAAGCATTTAAGATATTACAATATTAATGATTTCAATCAAGATAGATGGTCACAACCAAAGCAAGTATCAAGATATTACAATATCAAGAAGGGTAAGTTCTTACAAGACTTAAGCATAAGGAAGTCACAACCACAAACATATCTTAACAAAGATGGGGATATATCTTAACAAAGATGGCAGGGGATCTTAACAAAGATAAAGATGTATCTTGACAAAGAATGGTTTCTTAGAGCTTACAAGATGCCATATGTAATTACAATTATCAAGCGTAATTAAATAATGTCACAACAAATGTAAGTGAGAAGTTTAAAAACTTCACGGGGAAAACTTTCAAGTTTTAAGAGAAGATCAAACACAAATGCTTACAAGCAAGAGTTTTAGTCAAACTCAAGTACACAAGGATGCTAACAAGCCAAAATCATAACTTTAAAATAAAACTCAAAAGAGAATAAAATAAAAGTTTTGAAATGAATAAATGAGAGATAGGAAGGTGAAAACCCTAAAAACATTCATGGTAGCATGTGAAATGCAAGTAGAAAGTTCACATTTATGAGTTTTAGGTTTACCTCTTGAAGCAAGCTTAAGCAATAAGAAAACCAGAGATATTGAGAGCTATTACAAGGTCTTCAAATGTTCCTAGGTTGTTGAATAGATGCTCCAAACAACCTCCAAGCAAGCTAGTGGACGAAATGCCTTGTAAATGAAGGAAAAACTCTAGAATCCAAAGGTTTCAAAGACCAACTCACTCAAACCTTGTTACATAAGTGTGGAAGTGATTTGGATAGCTTCAATACATCATATTTGATGTGTTTGAAGTGTTTCTTGAGTTGGAAAAAGTTTGGAAATGGTTTTGGAAGGTGTTTTGCAAAAATAGATTTTGAGGGATTTTGGAGACTTAGTGAGATTTTGCAAGAATTTGGTGATTGTGTAAGGGAGAGAGTTCTAGATGGTTTCTAGCATAGAACTGGTGTATTTGTGATGTAGGAATTTAGTTCTATTTATATCCAAAGGCCTTGGAACAAGGTATGGGCAAAAGTGAAGCAAATTGCCAATTTTAACCTTCCATTATGAAAATCTTTGAGTTTTCCAATGCAATCTTCATACTTGTCTTTAAGCCACTCTACTAAGATATTATCCATGCCCTATATATTGTTTTCATCATGCTTGATAGGTTAGGAGGTGACTCGTTGAAGTAAAGTTGATGATTTGACAAGGGTAGCCACCTTTTTTCTCTTTCTTCACTATTCACTTTTGCAACTTGCATTAAATAATGATTTCCTTTGATCTTTGTGCCATTTTCATGGGAATTGATATTAAAAATGTTCATTATCAATGCAAACATCATAAATGAGGTTTAGTCTTTGATTAGCATCAATTTGGAGAGGTTTTGGAATAAAAAAACTCATGTTGACCTAATTTTGCGAATGTGAGTTTTTGCCGACTTGTAGATCTTGGTTCTCTCTAACCAGGAAGAGTTATGGAACCCATTTGTACTTTTTTAAAATCCCCAATTAGGTAATATAATACTTATGCTTGTGTTAGGAACTCATTCCCCTTGAAACTAGGTCAAAAACCCTTGTGTGGTTAAGGAGTTATGGCTTTGCCCTTTTCAAAACCTTAATTTTCCAACTTTTCGATTACTTATCAATTCTTGATACAATGGTCACCGAACTTCATGAAAAGATGTTGTTGTGGTGGAAATAGGATCACAAACTATTAATTAGTTTGAATCACAATTCAGTTCACAACCGCTCTTTGATTTATCCGAAGGAAAAGGTCAAAAGAGGGAAAACCTATTTTTGCATCGTAAACACAATGCGGGGAAAGATCTAGGGTTCGGGGGTTGGTTAAATTTAGGGAAGGTATTAGCACCCTAAACTTCTGTAGTACTCTACAGGAACCTTTTGTTCAGATGTTTACTATTTGCTTTATTTATTTGCTTAAGGTATATGTACAAAGGGATTAAAAGTGAGAAAAAAGACCTAAGGGGTTAATTCTAAGTTTACCCGGCAAGACATCGCATCTCGTGCCTACGTATCCTTACGGGAGTGGAATCAGAGTAATCGTAGTTCCCCTCAAAAGGGAGGTTAGAGACTTCTTGACTGTGGTCAAGGTCTCAAGGGGAATAAACGCGTCTTAAGGACACGCTTACGTGGAGTGTAGAAACTCCAAATCTCTATGTTGAATTGTTAAGTTGTAATTAGGGTTAAACTAGGGATTCCACGGCGGGAAACCCTAAACTGAGCGCGGCGGCTCTTTGACCTAATGCTAGGGGTAAAATTGTAATCTTGCCTGCGGCGAGGCATTTGTGAAAATTAGGGTTTGTAGTTTGTAGTTTTGAGGATTTGAATGAATGTGTGAAGTTTTACGGACTATTGGCGTGACGACCAAACAGTTAGACCTAACCTTCGGATGTGTGCAATGTGACAGAAATAATGGTAAACGCGTGAGATAATTGAATCATGCAAACAGAGAGATAATGTCATAATTTAAACCATGCAAGCAGAAATTTAAAGGCAGAATTTAAAGAGCGATTGTTAAGTTCGCGAGGTTACATGAGAGGAGCAGATACAATATGAAATTTGAATTGAACAATAATAAAATAAAATAAATAACGGTTCTAGTTATTATTTTAAAAAAGATTTTAGTTATTATTTTAAATTTATCTAAAAAAAAGTTTTTCTTAAAAATAATAGGTTTTCATATTAATTTGGAAAAGATGTTAATGTTATTTATTTTAAAAAACAGATTTTTATATTATAACAAGTTTTAATAAATTAATGATAACAATAATAATAATAATGGTAATAATAATGATAATAATAATAAATAATGATAATAATAATACTAATACTAATAATAATAATAATAATAATAATAATAATAAAGCAATAATGAATTTTAAATGTGCCAAATAACCCAACAATGTTGCTAACGCAGAAATGCGCTCATCGCAACCAGATCTAAATCGGACGAAACAAAATTTATCGCAAAGAAAAAGAAATTAAGCAAAAAATAGTATTATTGCTCACACAAAAATGCGATCATCGCAACCAGATCGAACTAACACAAATGTCACGCGTCATGCACACAAATGTGCAAACATCGTATCGACATAATTCGATCAAAAATTAATCTTATATATATAAACTCTAACAATTTAAAAATTATATATATATAAACGTAACAGTAATAGATAAAGAAAAAGAAATAACGGTAATAGATGAAGAAAAAGAAATAACGGTAAAAGATGAAGAAAAAGAAATAACGGTAAAAGATGAAGAAAAAGAAACAACAATAATAGATGAAGGAAAATAAATAACGGTAAACGATGAAGAAAAAGAAACAATAGTAATGGATGAAGAAGAAAACTAAATAACGGCAAACGGCACTCACTCCTCTTAGGTTTTTTTCATTCTCCCCCTTTTTCCAACAAGGCAACACATGTATATATAGGGAACAAATTAGGGTTAACACCAAATTGTCAATAATGTCCCTAAAGCCCATTTTAAAGCCCAAACTAAATAATTAGTTAAGAAAAAATAAAATTTAAATAATTTAAAATAATTAAAATAAACTTAAAATAAAAACTAATAATCCTATTGATTCCTAAAATCAAAAATATTATAAAAAGAACAAAATTTTTTTCAATATTTTTTATTTTATGATTTTTTGGATATTTTTATGAATAATTTAGAAAAAAGTGAAAAAAAATAATATTTTAAAAAATGATTTAATTAAAATACGAAAATAATAATTAAATAATAATAAAAAACTATTTTTGTTATTTTTTTAATGAAAGATAGAAAAATTTAGAGTAAAAATAATAAAAAACAAAAAAAGTGACAAAGGTGAGATTCGAACTCTCAACCTCTCACACTCATAACTCCTTACACATGTCCTCCTGCCAATTGTGCCATTTTTACTTTTTAGAAAAAAAATGCATGCCACATGATATTTACCTGCAAAAAGTCAAACGACTACACAAATTTGTTAGTAATTGATTAAATGCAATAAAAATGCAATGAAATGCGACGACAAATCTTAGGGCAAAATTTGGGGTATTACAGTTGCCCCTATTTAAATAACTTCACCGGGTGATTCGAGTGGCGGAGACTCGAGGAATCATGGTGGAGGGATTTAAATATAGATAACCGAAAATTTTGCCCTTATATGTGGCGATATGCAATGTTATGGACCAAACAAGACTAATGCAGACAATGCCATGAATATGATATGATGTGTATGCTGGAATGATGAGTGCGAAAATGCTGACGAATACGACGACACAGGGACAGACGCTACGAGAAGAACACACTGGGGAAACGACGCGCTGGGACACAGTACAACACTGGGGAATTCTAAAATGATGGTCAGCTGGTGCGAACACGACCAATTATCATTTTTAGACCGGGAACAAGATTCTCAAATGGAGATGGCACCTATGAGACGGCCTCCACTGGGGAATCTAAAAGTAAAATTGGATCATGTACGACTGCAAGATCGATTACAGAATGCTGGAGCATTGAGCAAAGAATAACATCCAAGCTTCTGTAAACTATCTCTCGTGACAGGATCAAACAGACTTTTCGGGAATCCGTAGCAAATATACAGGGTAAAAAAGAACCGGCTGTATGCCAAAATAAATGGACTTTTAGAATAAGATCCTTAAATGGAGATGGCACCTATGAGATGACCTCCACTTGGGAATGTCTAATAATAATTGGACCTACACGATTGCAAGATCGATTACAGAATGCTGGAGCATTGAGCAAAGAATAACATCCAAGCTTCTATAAACTATCCTTCGTGATGGGATCGGATGGATTTTTCAGAAATTCATATCATATATACAGGGTAAAGACCGGCTGTATGCCAAAATAAATGGACTTTGATGGGACCTGCCCTGATAAGCTTCTCGAGGGAGAACTGTCACTTATCGTTGGAAGGGACTTACATGCCAAAATGGATAAGCACTCAAATAAAGAGGCTGCTGCTTATCTGATATATAAATCTTCTCATATTTAAGGTCGGCGCCTGGAATACGATTCTGATTTTTCTTTTACATAAAGGATAAATGAAATTCTTCATACTTCAAGATCGTGCTCTCCTGAATATGAAAAGGGTAAACTGAACTTCCTCATACTTCAAGATCGTGCTCTCCTGAATATGATTCCGCTCCTTCTTTTACTAAAGGGCAAATGAACATCCTCATAATTCAAGATCGTGCTCTCCTGAATATGATTCCGCTCCTTCTTTTACTAAAGGGTAAATGAACTTCCTCATACTTCAAGATCGTGCTCTCCTGAATATGATTCGGCTCCTTCTTTACTAAAGAGTAAATGAACTTCCTCATACTTCAAGATCGTGCTCTCCTGAATATGATTCCGCTCCTTCTTTTACTAAAGGGTAAATGAACTTCTTCATACTTCAAGATCGTGCTCTCCTGAATATGATTCCGCTCCTTCTTTTACTAAAGGGTAAATGAACATCCTCATAATTCAAGATCGTGCTCTCCTGAATATGATTCCGCTCCTTCTTTTACTAAAGGGTAAATGAACATCCTCATAATTCAAGATCGTGCTCTCCTGAATATGATTCCGCTCAAACCTCCCCGTACTTCAAGATCGTGCTCTCCTGAATACGATTTGGTTCAAACCTCCCTATACTTCAAGACAACAGGGAAAATGGAAGCCCAACTGCTCCATGGAGATGGCCATTTGCTGCGAGTCATAACGAAGATAGGATCGGCTTCTTAGGTGAGAAATGTTGTATACCGATGCTGTAAGATGTAAAGTGTAAAGTGTTGTAGTGTTGTAATGATAGATTTTCCAGGCGTGAACTGACGTGTATCTGTAAAGGATTGTGGTTGAAAGATAGTGCAAAATAAATGCACGTCCGGGTACAGTGATAACCTTCTCGGGCGAAAACAGTCGCGTATCTGCCATGGTATGGTGAAAATCTTTAGATGGTGCAAAATAAATGCACGTCCGGTTGGGCTCGACGACTGACAAGACTGAGATTCAATCTAGGATCGAGCTAGAAAGAAAACTGGTAATCAAGACTCCATCGAGGGAATGAACTCGAAGGGTAGATATCTTATCCTGGCGAGGAAAGATAGCTGAAGTAACCGTCATCCACGAGGATCGAGCTCCGTAGGGAAACTTGGAAACACATATGTATTTTATGCTTAGGGCTGACAATCTATTTGAAGAGAATGGACGAACCCAGTTACTCGGCGGTAACGACCAATGATAGAGACACAATGAACCTGTGCATGCTAACGCGTATGTTAATGAATATGTTAATATGAATGTATGTTGATGTCTATGTATGTAAATATGCAGGATGTTATGAAATGAGTATGTAATGAGTATGTAATGAATATGTAATGAATATGTAATGAAATAGGCATGTGATGCTTATGCCCTTGCGTATGCTGACGAAACAGACTAGAGACGGGACGAGAGATGAAATAAACATCTCGACGGAAATACCCTGCGTTCTCTGCAACCAATACGTCAATCATGGGTAAGAAAGATCAATGGTAGAACCAAATCTGGTTTTAAAGTTCTGAATTCTCTGGGGAGAAGGTAATCTGCTTGGGTGTACAGTATCACGTCTTCACATGGGGAGAAGAAAACCTGAGGGACACTTTTGAGTTACCCAAGAAAAAGTTGTCAGCTTATAGTCTCTCTGGGGACTATGAAGAGGCAATAGTTTAGGAGCCTGTTGCAACACTGAGATTCATTGGGGAACGAAGGCCTCCGTGAGTAAAATCCGTCGGGTGCATGAAGAAAAGTTGTGAAACCACATGGCCTTGATCTTGAAGGACCTTATAGTAGTCGCCATTTGTTTCCTTTAAAAACATGGTGCCCCAGGATACTTGCGTTGCGAGGTAGGGTCATCTCAAGAGGATTTTATAGAGAACACCGAGTCCGGTTGCCCCATTGTTCTCAAACTCTTTGAGAGATTTGTCAGGTCTCAACGTAACTGGCACAAATTAATCGTGTTACGACGAAATCTTTGGGAAATAGCTCTTAAGAATGTCAGACTCGCGTTGGTAAGCGAATTGGGAAACTGCCTGCCCCTGTTCAGCAGGATCTTCAAGTTCCACGGGTTATGTTCATATGTAAATCTCTAAGATATCAAGCAAAGTTGTCATGCCTGAAATGCCTATCCTGAGCTTGTCAATGTACACATATATTTGTCCTGGATTTTTGTTTTGAAAAAAGATATCGCGATAACTTGTGACCGAAATCACTAGTCAGGATATAAGTTTTAATTATAATGCCAACATGAATTTTTTCTGAGCATAGCTCGTAGGAGTCAGGAAATGTGATCTTGTCAAGTATGCTTTCAACCGAAGTCCTACTTCAATTAGGTCTTTTAAAGGTTGTATCGTGGCTCAGTTCACGGTTTAAGAAACAAAGGATAAAGGCTCAAAGTTATATTTGTACCCACCCCTTCTTCGTGATGTTCTCCAATCCTAACTCAGTTAATCGGATACGAATGCTCGTATCTCAAGCGGATTTGCTATGGTCGAGAACTTATCAAGGCTTTGGACATGGCAGTCACTCACCTATTTCTTTTGGCGTTTCTATCACACGACCTTGTTCTTTAATAGGGATTATAAAAAACTACTGGTTTGGTGTTCTTATTCCCTAACTTTTGCCTGGACAACGTCTTTTGATCTGACTTTGGAGTCCAGCGGGATGCCCCAGTTTTGCCTAAGTCTCCTTCATAGGTTTTGACTTAGCAGGCTCTTATTTTTTTGAATATTCTTTTATGCACAAGTCGTGTAAATCTTTTGAAAGGCTCGTGACTGCCCCACCCCTTAAATAACCGAGGGATAGTCATTATATTGGACTTCTTAAGATGCTAAGGATAAATTCTCGACGGTTGGCTCTTCCTTTTTAAGAGTCTAAGCGCTCGATCGGTTTAACTGAAACCTACCCTGCCCCAGGTTAGGATGAAGGTTCTTAAAAAGAAAGAAAAACTCCTACTTCAAGGCTCAAAGGGTTGACTAGGGATTAACATCCTTATATCTCCAGTGTTTGGGATTTGAAACAATGCCTTACATCATCAGCGGGTTTCAATCGAAAGCATACGACAAGAAATCTGACGTTTTGGGTTCGTCATCCTCCCCCTAATTCTCCATCAGAACAAGAGATCGGGTAAAGTTGGCATTATGATTTATGAAAACGTTTTTTTTGAATGAGTGAAACGAATGGATTTATTCAAGACAAACATATGCGTTGCATTAATTAATCGAAGATAAACAAGTTCGTACATGCTAAATATGCTTAATCAAAGAGAAATACATATAAATGAACTGTCGGAAAAATCCTTCTAAATGTTTATGAAATCTTGCATTCAAACGTAACAGTTTCCTTTGGCGGAGCCTCAATGGAAAGGACGTCTGGTTCATGATCACTGTGAGTCGTCATGGCTTGCCCCAGTTACGCTGGTCACATCTTCAACAGTTTTCAGTCGTTGCTTCAAAATAACTTTCCCGGATTCTTTGTTGATCCCGGTCATATCATCTTGAGGGTTACTGAAATGAAGCGAGCTAGGCCTTTGAATAATTACTGGATTCGGCTGATTCGTCACAGGAGTAGCATGCTTTGCAGAATTCGAACCCGACAAGTGAGGGACCCCGAGAGGAGTCTCGATCTTCATCTGAGCATCGCTAAAAGACAACTTCTTCGCTTCTAGCAAATTTCTGACAACTTTCTTAAGAGCATAGCAATTCTCTAGATTATGGCCGGGCGCACCCTCATGAAATAAACAATGAGCGGCAGCGTTGTAACCTGCAGGTAACGGATTAGGCGGAGGACCCAAAGCACGGGTGATAATCAGACCCTGTTGTACCAAATGGGGGTATAACTCAGTGAAGGTCATCGAAATTGGAGGACAAGGCTTATACTGACTCTTACGGAGATAAGGAACCTGATCCTGTGATTGCTGGTGAACAGGGGCGTTGGGCACTCGTTGACTGTTGACCGGAACTTGCAAGGGCGGACAACCGGAAGGTTGTTGATGAACCGGCGCTTGATATACCGGAGCTGACTGCAGAGGCTGGTATGTAGGAAACTGTTGATCGAAAGGAGGTGCAACAGTAGCTACATAGGGTTGTTGAACATATGAGAGCAGATAACCTTGAACCTAACTCTGCTGATGCGGCCAAGGTTGAGGGGTAGCCATTTTGCGGTTCCTCGAACGTGCAGGTCCTTTACCATGGTCGGAGTTAGGAGTTTTGCACTTTGGAGGGGTAGCTCGTCGAACTGGTTGAGCACTAGGAGGCACCAAACCGGATTGAAGACCGTGAGGAGGTACATTCTCGACAGTAACAACTGGTGGAGATTCCGTAACAGAATTAGTAGTCTCAGCAACAACAGTAGACTGAGCGTCCACCTTCACACTAAGAGCTCGTAGCATCTCCAAAATCTGCCCTACACTCCCTCGAAGATCTTCGAGTTCATGGCTGACACGGTTGATCTCTTGGTTTTGATCTTCCATCCTTTTGAAGGGTCGTATTGATGCAGAGAACTTATGGTGACAAAACTGGAAGGTGAGAAAGCCGCGTATGAGAAAATGGGAGACACATGCAATGCAAAAGTATGATGCTAAAAATGTGAATGCAAATGAAGATTTCATGGAATTCAAATATTTACGAATATTGCGGAATACCAAGGAAACTTTTAATTCATTGAAGACAGATTACAAATAATATTCTTGCAACCAAAATAGCTAAATAAAAGCCTAGAAAATCCTAGAGAAGCATCTTCCACAACTTCAGTGAGCAGACGGAGATCCGGAGGAAAATAAATACTCGTAGAGCCTTCTCTTCTTGTAGGATTGTATCTCATCATTCTTCGACTGAATCTGCTTTTGAAGTTCTTCGTACTCGCTGACCATCACATGGTATTTGTTCTTCCATGATTCTGTTTCGCGTTGTGATCTCTTCAAAGTGATCTTCAAAGCCTCAGCTTCAGTCATGAAATACTGGACAGATTCTTCTCCTTAAGGTAAAGGATCTTGGCGAGAGTAGGGCATCTTCAACTCAATAGCTCTTCCTCGAACCCATTGAAGGTATGGTTCCATAGACACACAATTAGGTCTGCCCAAACTTTCTTTGTCTTTCCTATGCAGATGATTCCAAGAGGATAGGATCTGATCTTGAAGCTTTTTGTCGTCTTTGAAAAAGATTTCCTCCACATGAATACCTTTAGGCGGTTCCTTCAAGGGGTATCCCAACTGTCGGCGAGCTAAGACTGGATTGTAGCTAATTCCTCCATTGAAACTGAGCAAAGGCACATTGTTGAAGTTTCCGCAACTATCAATGATCGATATCCCATCGTACATGCGATTATACCAATCAATATCAGAGTGAGTTAAAGCCATGACTTTTTGCGACCAACGTTCTTGATTAGATCTCCAGAACGGACCGGACTTGGGTAAGTGAGAAATAAACCACTTGTATAGTAATGGCACACAACATGTAATCATTCCTCCACCATGAAAGTTTCGAAGATATACTGAATGATAAGTATTACCCAATAGTGTTGGAACTGGATTTCTCCTCATGAAGGTCTTGATTGCATTAAGGTCCACAAACCCTTTAAAACTAGGAAAAAGCAGCAACCCATAAATAAGCAAGGCAAATATTGTCTCAAAGGCAAACATGTCTTTATGATCGGCATAAAATTGGGCTTTCTTAATTAGGAAGTCCCTGAGAAAACCGGAGGTCCCCCCTTTAGTGATCATATTGTTTTTGACATCGGATATCTTCAGACAAATGGCTTTAGCAATATCTCGTTCTTTAGGGTCTTCCTCCAAGAAAGGGAATGGAGACTTATCCAAGATAGGTAATCCCACCAACTGAGTGTACTCTTCTAAGGTAGGTAAAAGTTGATAATCTGGAAAGGTGAAGCAGTGATAATCTGGATCATAAAACTGTAGCAAAGTCGCAAGAAGTCCTTCGTTTACTTGAACCTTCAACAAAGACAATAGTCTTCCATATCTATTTTGGAACTTTTCTTGATCTTGAACCAAATCTCTTAGCTTCTCTAGGACTTCCAAATTAAAACCCTTAAAAGTAAATTTCAAAGTATGCTTCCTAAAGTGATCCATGGTATCCTGCAATGTTCATAGATAGAGTTTGAATTCCATGAAGTCTTAATGTAATATGATGCTTTATGAATGCAATGCATGAAAACACATAAAATCCTAGGTTAAAGGAACGTGAGCGGAGTTAAGGTCTACCCATCCCCAAAAGGAGTGTACTATAGGTTAGTTGTACCTGCAGAACAAGGTTCTAAAAAGTGCCCAAAGTCATCAGCCCATCTTTCGGATATTATCAACCTTCCGATTGACTCGGGGGTTAATAATATTCTCAAGAGAACCTCTTTTGAGTGTAGTATCGCGTAGCAACCATTGTAGGATTACTCCCACATAGCTCCCGCACTACGTCCTAAATAAGGCCGAGGTGGTGTTAAGGTACTACGGTTCCCAATATCACAGACTCCAATCGACCATGGAAAAAGTTTTCACGATTACACGTTCGACCGAACCATTTTCGAAAAGGTCTCAACTGAGCGGTGATTCTCGAATCAGCTTGGTCGGGATTCACTCCTTATAAGCCTCATCGAATATATCCCCATCCTATAATAATGTCACTAGTCCGGGCGTAGGACTTATCTCACAACACAAGGAACAGTCCCCAAATCAAAGCACAATATATACATGCAAATGAATAGTAAAACAGATAGTAATAAATATGAACAGGTTAGGGATAACCCTCAAAAATTAAGAATAGTCCCCAGTGAAGTCGCCATTTTCTGTTGCGGTGGAAATAGGATCACAAACTATTAATTAGTTTGAATCACAATTCAGTTCACAACCGCTCTTTGATTTATCCGAAGGAAAAGGTCAAAAGAGGGAAAACCTATTTTTGCATCGTAAACACAATGCGGGGAAAGATCTAGGGTTCGGGGGTTGGTTAAATTTAGGGAAGGTATTAGCACCCTAAACTTCTGTAGTACTCTACAGGAACCTTTTGTTCAGATGTTTACTATTTGCTTTATTTATTTGCTTAAGGTATATGTACAAAGGGATTAAAAGTGAGAAAAAAGACCTAAGGGGTTAATTCTAAGTTTACTCGGCAAGACATCGCATCTTGTGCCTACGTATCCTTACGGGAGTGGAATCAGAGTAATCGTAGTTCCCCTCAAAAGGGAGGTTAGAGACTTCTTGACTGTGGTCAAGGTCTCAAGGGGAATAAACGCGTCTAAGGACACGCTTACGTGGAGTGTAGAAACTCCAAATCTCTATGTTGAATTGTTAAGTTGTAATTAGGGTTAAACTAGGGATTCCACGGCGGGAAACCCTAAACTGAGCGCGGCGGCTCTTTGACCTAATGCTAGGGGTAAAATTGTAATCTTGCCTGCGGCGAGGCATTTGTGAAAATTAGGGTTTGTAGTTTGTATTTTTGAGGATTTGAATGAATGTGTGAAGTTTTACGGACTATTGGCGTGGCGGCCAAACAGTTAGACCTAACCTTCGGATGTGTGCAATGTGACAGAAATAATGGTAAACGCGTGAGATAATTGAATCATGCAAACAGAGAGATAATGTCATAATTTAAACCATGCAAGCAAAAATTTAAAGGCAGAATTTAAAGAGCGATTGTTAAGTTCGCGAGGTTACATGAGAGGAGCAGATACAATATGAAATTTGAATTGAACAATAATAAAATAAAATAAATAACGGTTCTAGTTATTATTTTAAAAAAGATTTTAGTTATTATTTTAAATTTATCTAAAAAAAAGTTTTTCTTAAAAATAATAGGTTTTCATATTAATTTGGAAAAGATGTTAATGTTATTTATTTTAAAAAACAGATTTTTATATTATAACAAGTTTTAATAAATTAATGATAACAATAATAATAATAATGGTAATAATAATGATAATAATGATAATAATAATAAATAATGATAATAATAATACTAATAATACTAATAATAATAATAATAATAATAATAATAATAATAATAAAGCAATAATGAATTTTAAATGTGCCAAATAACCCAACAATGTTGCTAACGCAGAAATGCGCTCATCGCAACCAGATCTAAATCGGACGAAACAAAATTTATCGCAAAGAAAAAGAAATTAAGCAAAAAATAGTATTATTGCTCACACAAAAATGCGATCATCGCAACCAGATCGAACTAACACAAATGTCACGCGTCATGCACACAAATGTGCAAACATCGTATCGACATAATTCGATCAAAAATTAATCTTATATATATAAACTCTAACAATTTAAAAATTATATATATATAAACGTAACAATAATAGATAAAGAAAAAGAAATAACGGTAATAGATGAAGAAAAAGAAATAACGGTAAAAGATGAAGAAAAAGAAATAACGGTAAAAGATGAAGAAAAAGAAACAACAGTAATAGATGAAGGAAAAGAAATAACGGTAAACGATGAAGAAAAAGAAACAATAGTAATGGATGAAGAAGAAAACTAAATAACGGCAAACGGCACTCACTCCTCTTAGGTTTTTTTCATTCTCCCCCTTTTTCCAACAAGGCAACACATGTATATATAGGGAACAAATTAGGGTTAACACCAAATTGTCAATAATGTCCCTAAAGCCCATTTTAAAGCCCAAACTAAATAATTAGTTAAGAAAAAATAAAATTTAAATAATTTAAAATAATTAAAATAAACTTAAAATAAAAACTAATAATCCTATTGATTCCTAAAATCAAAAATATTATAAAAAGAACAAAATTTTTTTCAATATTTTTTATTTTATGATTTTTTGGATATTTTTATGAATAATTTAGAAAAAAGTGAAAAAAATAATATTTTAAAAAATGATTTAATTAAAATATGAAAATAATAATTAAATAATAATAAAAAACTATTTTTGTTATTTTTTTAATGAAAGATAGAAAAATTTAGAGTAAAAATAATAAAAAACAAAAAAAGTGACAAAGGTGAGATTCGAACTCTCAACCTCTCACACTCATAACTCCTTACACATGTCCTCCTGCCAATTGTGCCATTTTTACTTTTTAGAAAAAAAATGCATGCCACATGATATTTACCTGCAAAAAGTCAAACGACTACACAAATTTGTTAGTAATTGATTAAATGCAATAAAAATGCAATGAAATGCGACGACAAATCTTAGGGCAAAATTTGGGGTATTACAGATGTGATATACCATTAGGAACATAATTGCATTCAATTTTGGGTCAAAACCATGTTGGTCAATGAGTTGACTTTTCAGTCAGACGAACCGATTGATTGAAGAACTCTGAATCGACTGTTGGTGTTCTGGGTCCTCTGAGGTCTTGAAACTTCTTGAGTGAACTTCACTAAGCCATATGAGCTTCATGGACCATGATTCCATTATTGGAACACTATTTTAATCAAAAGTCAAAGTACAATTGACTTTTCCTAATCAAAAACCCTAATTGGGTGTCCTGAACTGCACTGTTCTTAATCCTTGGGTGACGACCTCAAATTGGATTCACACTTGACCCAATGGAGCATCTTTGATGATGTGGAGACTTATTTCATGGAAAATCAATCCAATACATTGACTGATTAAACCATCGAAACATCGATTCCCGGCTGTACGGAACCCTAATTCACCTGTATCTTAACAAAGACAAACTTGGAATAAGTTAAGGTTAGATAAACAAATAGAAATGAACCTAGAATGATGATGAAGATCTAAGGGGTCAAAATTTGGGGCGCAACAGTGAGGTCAGTACCAAGGGTTATTTGTTGGTTCAAAATGATATTCAGAAATTGATCAACGATGGTTTCTACAAGTGGTTAACAAAGTGAAGAAGGATGAAATTGTTGCGATCGAGCCCATCTTCAACTTACCAGAGCCAAATGCTAAAGTGCATGTCTTCAACTTGCCAAGATCAAGTTCTACAAATCCTGTTTTCAACATATTTAAGCCAGTTACTCCTACAGTGAATCATCCGTAGCCGATAATTATTCAGAAGCCTAGTCCATTCCATTTCAGTGATCCTTAAGCTGTACCCTGGAAATATGATGTGACCATGATTGACAAAGAATCTGGGAAGATTATTCCGAAGGAAGGATTGAAGATTGTTAATGAAGATGTGGCAAACATAGATGGGGCAAGCAAGATGACTCGCAGTGGTCGTATTTGTACCCTCCATTCCAATGAGGCTCCGCCAAAAGAAACCACTACTACTATGAAGGTCTCAAATACAAAGACCTAATAAACTCCTTTAGAAGGACTTGTCAGACAATTCATTTTGTTTGATTATATGTATTTATTTCTTTGATTATAAAAGCATAATTGGCATGTAGGAACTTGTTTGTTTTGAATGATTAATGCAATAAATATGTTTGTATTGAAGAAGTCCATTCATATTCACTCATAAAATTATCTTTCATAATATATAATGCCAACTTTACCCAATCTCTTACTTTGATAGAGAATTGGGAGGAGGATGACGAATCAAAAACGCAAGATCTCTGGTCGTATGCTTGTGAATGAAACCCTGCTAATGATGTAAGGCGTTGTTTCAAATCCTGAACACTGGAGATATAAGAAAGATAATCCCTCTTTAACCCCTTTGAGCCTTGAAGTAGGAGTTTTCTTTTCCAAACAAAAACCCTCAATTTTAACCTGGGGCAGGGTAGTTTTTCAGTTAAACTGATCGAATGCTCAGACTCTCAAAGGGAGGAGCAAACATTTGAGAATCCATTTTATCTTAAGGGGCTAGAAGTCGAAGAAAAACACAATGATTATCCCTCGACTACCTAAAATATGAGGCAGTCACGAGCTTTTCAAAAGAGTCACACAACTTGTTCATAAATTAAAAAATAATAATGAATGAAAAAGGAAAAGTCCGCTAAGTCAAACCTATGAAGGAGACTTAGGAAAAATTAAGACATCCCGATGGACTTCAAAGTCAAATCCAAAGACTTCGTCCAGGAAAAAGTTAGGGAATGGAAAATGCGAAAAGCCAAAAAACAAAGGATTACAATGAAATCCCCAGTAAATAACAAAGTCGTGTGATCAAACACCAAAAGAAAGTAGGTGAGTGACTGCCATGTCAAAAGCCTTGATGAATTCTCGACCATATCGAATCTGCTTGAGAGATGAGTGCTCGTATCCAGTTAATTGAATATAGGATTGGAGAACATCACGAAGAATGGGTGGGTACAAATAAACTTTGAGCCTTTATCCTTTGTTTCTTAAACCGTGAACCAAGCCGCGATACAACCTTTAAAAGATATAATTAAAGTAGGATTTATTTTGAAAGCATACTCGATGAGATAACGTTTCCTGACTCCTATGAGCTATACTCGATTTAATGTTGACTTTATAAATTAAATTCATATCCTAACTAGTGATTTCGATCACAAGTTATCGTGGTATCTTTTCAAAAACAACTTCAAGACAAATATGTATGTTGCATTAACAGTTTCAGGATTAGCATTTCATGCGTGGTGATTTTGCCTAATTATCTTAGAAATTTACACACAGACATCAACAATGGAACTTGAAGATTCTGCTAAACAGGGGAAGGTGGTTTCCAAATCGCTTATTGATGCAAACCTGACATTCTTAAGAACTATTTCTTGAAGAGTCAGTCATAACACGGTCGGTCCATGCCAGTTACGTCGAGATCTAACAAATTGCTCCTAGAGTTTGAAAATAGTGGGGCATTTGGACTCTGTATTCTCTGTAAAATCCTCTTGCAATGACTCTTTCTCATAAAGCAAGTACTCTGGGGCATTATGTTTTCAAAATGGCGACTATTACAAGGTTCATCAAGATCAAATCTACTTCGTTTTCACAACATTCTTCATGCCCCGATGAATTTTGCTTCAAGAGGTCATGATTCCCCAGTAAGTCTCAATATTGAAGAAACACTCTTACACAATTGCCTCAGTGCAAGTCCCTAGCGAAACATAAGATGACAACACTTTTGGACTGATCCGGTAATCTCCAGTGACTTTCCAGACTGTAGAAAGTCTCCCCGGTATTTCCAAGTGGTACATATGTATTTGAGGACCCACTCCCAGTGGAATCATCTTTTCCTTACTAAAGTTGTCATACTATTCTCAGGAAACTTTCCCCAGGAGATTGCTACATTCTCCTCAAGAAGTCAAGATACTTTCCCCAAGGAAGTTGATATATTTTCCCCAGGAAGTTGATGTGCTTTTCCCAGGAAGTTGCTACACCTTTCTCTATGAAGCTGCCTAGCTCCATACTTATCCAATGAAGCGGATATTTATTTTATCCCTGGAAGTCTCTAATCCTAAGATGACTCTCCCAGTAAACAGGTCTTCTTTGATCAAAATTCAGATTCATGACGGCTATTTCTCCAATGAAGCCATGATATCTTATCCCCAAGCAGAATTTTTGTTTCTCCCCAGAGAATTTGGAACTCTGAAGCAAGATTTAGTTCCACCATCACCCTTCCTATCCCTTGATAGATGTACTTTTACAGAGGTCATCAGGTATTCCTCGTCGAGATGTTTATTTCATCTCTCGTTGTTCCTCCTCTCGTCTATTTTGTCAGTATATGCATAAGGATGAGCTTTAATATAAACATAGGCATACTCATTGCATTTCATTTTGACATACGCATTAGCATATGCATGTTTGCTATCCCTTTTTGTCTTTTGTCATTACTTTAGCTATGGTTACCGCCAAGTAATTGGGTTTGTCCGCTCTCTCCAAGTAGATCGTCAACCTTAAGCATAAAGTGCCTACTACTTCCAGTTTCTCCACAGAGTTCAATCCTCGTGGATGATGGTTATTTCAGTTATCTCTTCCATACCTGGATAATATAATTCCCATTTGAGTTCATTCCCTCAATGGAGTCTTGTTCGACAGTTTTTTTCTAGCTCAATTCTAGATTGAACTTCGGTCTCTGTCGGTCGCCGAACCTACCTGGAAGTGCATTTATTTTGCACTATCTATCAAGAAGAGCCTTTTACAACGCCTTTGCAGATAATTGGCAATCTCTCTCGAGAAGCTTATCATGCTTTGCCCCAAGATAAGTGGCAGTCTCTCTAGAGAAGCTTATCGTTTCATCAGTTTATCTACCAACAATAAGTGGCCATCTCCCTTGAGAAGCTTGTTTACCGTCATCTTTCCGATAAGTGGCAGTCTCGCCTGAGAAGCTTATCGTTGCTACATTTTCAAATAAGTTGCAGTTTCATCTGAGAATCTTATCTTGTTTTATCTTTTCCAAATAAGTTGCAGTCTCGCCTAAGAAGCATATCATGGCTACCCTTGCAGATAAGTAGTAGTCTCATTTCGAGAAGCTTATCATTGTACCATTACTCCCCAGTAAGCTGCAGTCTCACCCGAGAAGCTTATCACTACCATTTTACAGCACCGATAAGTGGCAGTCTCGCCTGAGAAGCTTATTTCCTTTTTTTATTATACCAGCAACAAGTGGTCATCTCCTTCGAGAAGCTAGTTTCCATTGCCTTTTCCAGATTAGTTGCGGTTTCTCCAGAGAAGCTTATCAATTTTACCCGTATCCCCAAATAATTGGCAATCTCCCATGAGAAGCTTATCATTGTTATCTTTTTCAGATAAGTGGCAGTCTCTTTATTTGAGAAGCTTATCCAATTTTGGCATGAAAGTCCCTTTCAACGATAAGTGGCAGTCTCTCTCGATAAGCTTATCAGGGCATTTCCCCTTTGAAGTCCAATTATTTTGGCATACAACAGGTTTTTACCCTGTATTTTTTCTAATGGTTCCTAAAGATCCCATTGATCTCTTCGCTTAAGAAATTTCCAGAAGCTTGGATGTTATTCTTGCCTGAAGACTCCATCATTTTTTTTACCCGATCCTATTTTTACCTTTTTATTCTAGGGTGTCAGCATGGTCATGCCTGAACCAGTTGAGCAACTACTCTTGGATATATTCCCCCAGTGGAGGCCGTCTCACTGGTGCCATCTCATTGAGAATCTCTTCTTGCTTTCTTTCTAAAGTGACAACTGGTCACGCTTGAACCTGTTGGTCCATCACTTTAGATTTCCCCGGTTATGTGGTTGTTCCCCCAGTGCATCTTATCTTCCCCTAGTGTATGGTTGCTTGTTACGTCGTTCCTCTGTGTCGTCGTTTCGTCTGCATTTCTACGTTTACCATTTTCATCATATGCATCATATTAGATTCATGACATTGTCACCATTTTAGTTCGTTTCGTTTGTCCATAACATTGCATATCACTGCATCTAAGGGCAACATTTTCGGTTATCTATATTTAAATCCTTTTCACCGTGATTTCTCAAGCTTTCTTCGCTCAAATCATCCAGTGAATTTATTTAAATAGTTGCAACTGTCATACCCTAAAATTTACCCTTAGATTCATTTAGCATTTCATTTTATTCCATTTTTCATTTTAACTAACTATTAACCCGTTTGCTTAGTTTTTTTTTTTTCATTTTGCAGGTGAGTTGAAAGTGGTCTCGTGTGTCCATCAAGTCAAGTTGAGTTCATGTGGACATAAAGATCTTAAACATTTACAGATTTGTCATCAACATCGTACTGAGCTTCGATGGTGTGCGATTTAAAGGTAAAACTATGGATTCAGAGGATTGGAGTCTGAGGCGAGTTTATCATTCTTTGGTCGAATTCAAGCTGCTGTGAATACCACTTTTAAGGAAAATTCAGGAGGCACGATGTGTGTTTCTTCTTTGGTTATGGTGTGGGTCAGGATTGAAGGATTGCGTCAAATTCATATTGGATATCAGTTGGTTTCAAGTAATCGCCACAATTCAGATGTCTCAAGTGCGAAGTGAAAGATTTAAATTGTTCATGTTATGGTTTGCAATAAAATTCAAGAGGATTGGAATTCAAATTTTATTCAAGAATTGAATTCATATACATTTTTTTCAAGTCCAATTTCCATTACAAGAATACAAGGTTACAATTCTTTGGATTCATTATTACAAATTAAAAGTCAAAAGCCCTAAATTTCTAAATCCTAATTTCTAAGTCTTCAAGCTCCAGATCTTTGATCTTCAAAGCAAGAACCTGCAAAAATAGCGAAAATGGTTAGAGGTTAGATTTTTAAAGAGAAAAGGATTTAACTTATTTTTCCAAAATAGCCCTCAGAAAAGATTCATCATCGGGCTCGGAGGGGAAGCAAGTTTGCTACCGAACCCCCATTTTTTCCAGCGACCTCAGGCTCAAAATCCGGCAATATTCAGTTCTGTCTGACAAAGAAGAGAAAAACTTTTTGTAAAAAATGTTTTTTTGTCCAAACAAAATACATCAAGAAATCCGAAAATCAGAAGTTCATCACCACAACAAATCCGGAAAATCATATCCATCATCAAATCATAACGGATTCGAGATTGGAAAAGAATATCAAAGCCCACATCTGCAAATCCAACAGGCCATCAGAATCAAATATGAATATCATCATCAAAAAAATAACGGATCTGGAAGTGAAAAGATTGAATCACAATCAAATCCCAAAAAAAAGAGATTGAAAAAGATATAATCAAATCAAAATAGGATTTTTAGATCTGTCAAGATTAAAATTTCGTTTTAAGAAGATAGTATAGAAAAGGGACGAAAAGAATCATCACGAGGACAAATCTAAACCCTAAAAAACAAAAATCCTCATCATAAAAAACATTCATCAAAATCTGTCCGGAAATCAAAACAATACAAAACCCCAAGGCCTCAGAACAGTCATCATCGGCCATATAAAAAAAAAATCAAATCACGAGGTCCAAAACCATCAAGAACGAAGATCCATCATAAACTGTCAAAACATCAACAAAGCCAACTACAACCTGAAACCACCGTTAACGGGCTAACAAATCCAAATTGAAAATTGTAAGCCAACGTTAATTGTTTTCACCTTTTCTTTGTGTGGTTTTTTCAGGAAATTATCAGAAGAAGAGGAAGCATTAAGAGAAGAAGAGATACACGGCCGAAAAAAAGAGGAAACATCGTGAGAACAGAAGAAGATGTCATGCGACTGAGAGAAAGAGGAAAAGAGAGAAGAAAATTCAGCAGAGAACACCCTTTAGGGGCGCCGTCGCGGATCAAAAGGGATTAGGGTCAAAACCCTAATTCCCTTCCCTTCTCTTCTTATATATTAGTTGGGTCGGGCCATGGGGACTGACCACCCTTAAGCAGATAACTTTAGTGTCATACCCCAAATTTTGACCCCTTAGATCTTCATCATCATTTTAGGAGCATGTTCACATATTTATCTAACCTTAACCCTTTTCAAGTGTCTTTGTCAAGTTACAGGAGAGTCAGGGTTTTGTACAGCCAAAATCGAGATTTCGAGGGTTGACCAGTCAATGTTTTGGATTGGTTCTCTTTGAGATTGGGTCTCCACATCATCAAGAGTATTCCATTGGATCAAGCATGAATCCAATTTGAGGTTGTCACCCAGGAATCAAAAGCAGTGAAGTTCAGGATACCTGATTAGGGTTTTCCAGCAGGAAAAATCAACTGTGGTTTGACTTTTGATTTAGAAGGTGTTACAATGGTGGGATCATGGTCCATAATGTTCATATGGCTTGGTAAAGTCCATTCAAGAAGTTTCAAAGCCTCAAGAGGTCCAGAGCATCAACAGTCGACTCGGTAGCCACCGATCGATCGTTCGGTTGACCAAAAAGTACTAGAACATCTCAATGGAATTTGTGAGCTGAGAGTTATGGATTAGTGAAGTTGGGACTGTCACACATGAAGCACAAAATCTGATTTTTCTACAAGTGAGATTTTCATCAAGATGGACCTTTCTCAGCCCTTCGATCTTGTTTATTCTGATATGTAGAAGCTTAGATGTGTGGAAATGCAAAGGAAATGCAGATAGCATGAAAATTAGAAACCAAGGCAAGTGGCTTGGCAAGTTGCAATGCAACTTGCATTAAAATATTCAAAATGCAAAAAGGTGAAAAAGGAAAATATGCAGCAACCATGCCACTAGCCATCCTAGCCTCACTTCAGCCACCTCTAAGTCACTTATCACACTTGACTTCTGATTACCTTGAGGCCAAGAAACCCCTTTTGAGAGGTTTGAACCAAATTGTCATTTTTCCCTTCTTAAAGGCCAAAACTTCCCATTCTACCCTCACTCTCACTTTTCCTATAAATAGAGTGATCCTCTACTTCATTCCACACACCAGAGCCCTTCTCAAAACCAGAGAAATCACAAGCTCTCCTTCTTTCCCTTCTCACTTCATTTTTTTCAAAATCTCAAAATCACCCAAAAACACCAAAAACTGTCTTGGACAGTTCATCCACCAAACTCATTTTCATACACTTTAAACCTCCAAAAACCATCCATACAATCCATAAATATGGTATAGAAGGTGTTCAAGCCCTTAAACTACTCAAAATCACCATTTTCCACAAAGTCAACTTTCAATCCAAGAAAGTTTGACTTCACATACAAAACCTCACAAATCATCACTTGGACCTGTTTTGAATCTTTCAACACTCCCAACACTTCATGTTTATGATGTTCTAACTATCCAAAGGCTCAAAAACCAGCTGGAATTGAGTTTACTCAAACTGTCATAGAAGTTGCATTTTGCTTCAAAAGGAGGGAAGTTCCAAAGCTAGGTGGTATTTAAAGATCTCTGGATTTCTTTGCTGTATAATTTGTTCAAGATAGTCTACAAGAGGTATGTATTGTTAAACTTTCACCTTGCTCGTTACATTGTCATATTGTGAAGATTTAAGATCATATGTTGGAAATGTACTCATGCTGTCCCAAAACTGTCTCTGTCAAAAGATCATTGCAATGTGGCTGTTTTTTTTATTGATGTGCTATGATTATGAATGATGTGTTGATAGTGGTTTGTGCCTCATGTTGTGATACAACTGTTTTTTTTAGCATTAGGGCTTTTGACATGAAACTTGGGTTTTGCCACTATTTTTCACATTCAATATGTCAAACTTGTGATGATTGAAGCATACCTGTTTTGTGAGTCTGATCATACCTGAAATCATGTTTGTAGTATGTTTGTATGAGTTGCATGGACTGTGCTCACTTGTTTTGGTTGTTCATCATTCTAATGCCTCAATTGTTATTTTTTCAAGATACCATGAGATCAACATATCACTTTCTGTTTCAATCCACACCTACATGATTTAGGTGCATTTTATCATTGTCCAATCCATTTGCAATTTGTGTATGCTACCAAAATGCCCCCAATTGTCATGAAATCACCTGCTGCTACATTAGCTCACTAAGACTGTTTTACATTTCAACAAATATGCCAAACTTTGTTCCAATTGCTATGAGCTTGTTTTCAATGCATAATCATGTTCCTTTACATATTTAGGATGTGTGTATGATGTTATCTTGGCTTGAAATCTCATCTTTTGAAAATTCACTCACTGCCATCATCAAGACTGTTTTCACATTACCACCAAATTTGCCAATTTCTGTTTTTAAGCATAGGGTGTTAGATTCTTGAATTAAAACTCATCTGTCATCATGTACTATGTGTGTGTGTGCTTTTGTTTTGATGTAAAACCTCATTGCTTTAGAAAATCACCCTGCTGCCTCATCATCTACAAAATTGTTGAATTTTCCACTCACATGCCAAGTTCTGCTATGCTTGAAATGTATCTGTTTTGTGAGTCCAATCACACTTAGAATCATGCTTATGATGTGTATATATATGATTTGTGTGAACTGTTTCTACCTGTTTTGGTTTTTCATATTCAAAATGCCTCATTTTGCATATCATAGCCATGATCATACCAGTTTTTGTTTCAAGCCAACAATGTTTAAATCTTGTGCTCAAATTCATTCATCAACATGTTTATGATATGTGTATATGGATTACATGACCTGATTTCATCTGGTTTAGCATGCCACTTTCAAAATGCATCATCAAATTCAACAAGTTTTTTGCATATGAACAACTGCATCACCACTATTTTTGCTTAAAGTTGTTTTGTTTGATCCAAGTATGAGCATTAACATGATTAGAGTTTGTAGGCTGTGTATGTATGTACAATGTGAATACTTACCATCTGCATAATTGACAGCATCACACACACAATCATTGCTATATTTGCAGCTGTTGGGCCATTTCTTGTTTTGATTGGTTTGTGTTCAATCTTGCATTATAGAATCATCAAATAGCTTGTTTGTGATATATGTATGAGGACTGTTTGTTGTGAATATGCTTAAAATCTGTTTTGAACTTCTTCCTGCATTTCACAAATACCAAACTGCAGCCTGCAAACCATTTTCTTTTCTGTTTGATTTGAAACTAGTTCTTGTGCTTAAGATCACTTGTTAACATGTATATGGTTTGTGTGTAGAATTTGTTTGGTCTGAATGTGCATAGAACCTGAATTGAATATCAACTTTCATCTCAAAATGTCAATTTGCAACTAGCTTACCATTTTCATCACAGCTTGTGTTGAACTCAGTCCATGTGCTTAAAATCATTCATTGACATGTATATAATTTATGTGTGTGATTTGTTTGATCTAAATGTGCACAGAACTATGCCTTGATCTCATTATGCATCCAAAATGACAAATATGCATCTCCCATCGTGTTTTTAATTAGAAGCGTTATCTCACAATTTCAACATCACCACTGTGATCCTCATCAAAAATCACACAAGTTTGACTAAGATTTCACTCAAATTCATTAAGTTTTGGCATAGTTTTAACTCTTCACGCATTTGCATATGTGTTGTTCTTTCATTTTGCCCAGAAAACCATTGGAAACACACCTTATATGTTTATAGGGGTGGCTATATCAACGGATGTATAGCCACCCCAGTGGTAGAAACCTTGCCCATAAACACGCCTTTCACCTTGCTAGCCTGGGTTCGATCCCTGAGGAGGATCAACCCTTTTGGTTATTTTTCTCATTTCACTTGTTTTAATATTTTCTCCTTTTTTCTCTCTCTCCTTGTCACACGTGCGTGTAGTGGCTAACTATGGCTGCTTGAGAAGCCAAGGGCGTGGGTTCAAGTCCCACCATGGCCCTTTGTTTTTTAGTCCTTTGTTTTATTTTGTTTTGTTCATATTTTTCATTAATTTCATAATTTTATAACTTGTTCATCTTTTATCATTTTTCATCCGTTCTTTTTGTGATGTGTTCGTTTTAAAGTCTACCTTTATGTGATGAATTAAAATTTCATGTTGTTCATAATTTCATTTCCTTTTAACTACTTGGAAGTTGTTTACTTTTTGAGGTCGTTACCTTATGTCTTGATGACCTTCCTTTTATACCATGCCTGTTTATCTTGTGAAATTTGTTGATGCTTATTTCCTTTGTGATATTCAACACATTAGGTTTGTTTTCTTTGGTTGTCACCATGAACTTATGTGTTTCCTCTAAGAAACTATTTTAAGCTTGGACTGTCGTCACATTTCTTGCTTACCTGTTTGCTTAATTGTCATCAATGCATATTTTGTTGGTATGATGTTGTCACATTTACCTTTGCCTTATAACATGCTTGCCTCATATGGTTGTCACCATGCTTTTATCTTTATCATGTTTATTCCTTTGTTAAGCAGTTTCTTTTCCCCAAGCGATGGAACTCGTTAGTTCTCATCCAAGTTGTCTCCCTCCTCTCCTTCCAAAGGAAAAGTCTCTCCATTGACCCTTGTGTCATGGATAGTTCATAACCATTCTTTTGACTTTGTTAAGTCACCCCAAACCTTAGTTTAGAAGCAATTAGACTTTGCTTTAAGTCTAAAAGACCCACCTTTACTAGGAGTGCTCTTCAACTAGAACCCTAGGATAGAGTTTGTCAACTCTATGTAAGAATCATCGCCATGATTACTTACTTCCCCGTCTTGAGTGTTCAACTTAGATCTAGAGAGTTTCCTTAAACTCTACACAAGCATTGTTATGTTTGTTCCCCTCTGAACCTTGATCAGAATCAAGTGTTCTTCAAACTTAGTGAGGTGAACTACGATTGCTCTGATTCTATCCTAGTTAGGATACGTAGGCAGAAGATGCGATATCTTTGCGAGCAAACTTAGTGTATATATCTTTAGGTTTTAACCTACACCTTTTCCCCAATCCTTAGCAAACTTAGCACAAACAAACAAAAGGTTCCTGTAGAGTACTACAGATGCTTAGGGTGCTAACACCTTCCCTAGGTATAACCAACCCCCGATCCCCGAATCTCTTAGCGTTGTTGTTACATCGCAAAAAGGGTTTTTCTTTCTTTAGACCTTTCCTTTAGATAAATTAAAGTTCGGTTGTAAAAAAAAATTAAGATTCAAGTTAATTCAATAGCTTGATATCCGATTTTCACCGCAACAGAAATGGCGACTTCACTGGGGATAAGAACTTCAGGGTTTAGCCTATTTTGTTTGTTTATGTGCCATATTTGTGAATATTTGCTTTACATGTATATTTGTGTATATTTGTTTGTTGGATCTTGGGACCTTTTTGAGTGGTGAGATGGTCCTATACCCGGACTTAAGCATAATTATGATAGGATGGTGGTATATTCAAGAAGGCTTATAGGGAGTTGATTCCCGACCAAGCTAACTTGAGAAACCACCGCTCAGTGTAGGCCCTCTTGAGAGTTTAGTATTGTTGATCGAGTATTCATGAAAACAATGCTACTTTCAATGAAGGAGCCCATGACACTGTGGACTTTTAGATTACATTCTACCCCAGTTTGGCCTTACTAGGACGTAGTGCGATAGCTATAAGGAAGTATTTCCGAAATAGTTGATACGCGACACTACACTTAGACGAGACTCTCTTGAGAATATTATCGATTACCAAGTAAATTGGGAAGTTGATAATATCCGAAAGATGGGTAGATGACTCTGAGAACCGTTTAGAACCCTGTTCTACAGGTTTGAAACCCCTAGTACATACCTTTTGGGGATGGGTAGACCTTGGATCCACGTTTGACCTTTAAACCTAGGCCTGTGCTTGTGCATATGTGTAACCTTTGCATTTACTTGTGTTTGTGCATTCTTGCATTCATAACATCATATCATAGAAGTTTCATGGAACTCAGATTCTCTTTGTTTGTAAACATCAGGGATCACTATTGATGGTGAAAGAAAGAAAACATTAAAGTACACTTACAAAGGTTTTAAACTAGATGACCTAAGAAGGTTGGGTACCTTGATAACAGATCCAGAGGGTTTCCAGAGTAGGTATGGGAAGCTGTTGTTGTTATTGAAGATAAAAGTGGATATCAGACTTCTTTCTATGCTTCTCCAGTTTTATGATCCGCTCTATCACTGTTTCACTTTCCCTGATTATCAGCTAGTGCCTACACTAGAAGAATACTCTCAGTTGGTTGGTTTACCTATTCTTGAAGATTCTCCTTTTCCGGTCATGGAAAAGGACCCTAAAGAACAAGATATTGCCAAAGCCACACGTTTGGGATTAGTGGATATTCAAAAGAACATGATCACAAAAGGAAGAGTTTTTGGGTTGAGTGCAGAATTCTTGGTTGAAAAAGCTCAGTACTACGCCGATCATTTGAGTATGGATGCATTCGAAGCTATTCTTGCCTTACTCATTTATGGTATCTTTCTGTTTCCCGGCTTTGAAAAATTTATAGACCTCAACGCCATTAAGATTTTCTTGAAGAAAAACCTTGTGCCTACTCTGCTAGCAGACGCGTATCATTCTGTTCATCTCAGTAATTTTCACAAAGGAGGGATGATTACTTGTTGTGCACCTTTATTGTACAAATGGTTCACTTCACACTTGCCTAAAGCTCACGCCTTTTGGGATCCGAAGAAGGGATGATGGTCACAGAAGATTATGGCTCTCACGCACTCTGATATTGATTTGTATAATTGTGAATATGATGGGATAATGATCATTGACAGCTGTGGGAATTTTGGTAATGTACCTCTTCTTGGTACTAATGGAGGAATCAGTTACAGCCCCGTCCTTACCCGTCGACAGTTGGGATACCCTTTAAGAGATAGGCCCAACAGTGTTCATGTGGAAAACATTTTCTTCAAAGAAGAGGGTAATCAAGAGCAGAAAGAGAGGATTCTAAAAGCATGGGGTCATTTGCACAAGAAAGGAAAGAAAGACTTGGGAAAGCCTAATTGTGTCTTCTTGGAACCTTATCTCCAATGGGTTCAAAAGAGAGCCATTGAGTTGAAGATGCCCTATTCTCGACAAGAACCTATGGCTTTAAAAGAGGATCCTACTTTGATCTTCATGTCTGAAGAGGAAAAGTTAAGGATTGCTTTGAGCAAGGCACGATAAACCGAAGAAGCTTGGAAGCACAAGTACCAAGTGGTTGTTGAAGAGAACGCAGAGCTCCAGAAGCAATTAGAGTTGAAGAACGAAGAGGTACTCTCCTGCAAAAAGAGAAAAGCACAAGAAGATTTATTTTCTTCTAGCCCTCAGTCAACTCCATGGAAGTTAATCGTGGACAAGCTCATTCTTGAGAAGGCACAGATGGAGAAAGAGATTGAGAAGCTCAACTTGAGGCTGTTAGGAGAACCTTCTTAGGGATTTTTGTTAGCTTTTATTTAGCTTTCTGTTTAAGACTTTTGTAAGGTGTACTAAAATTTTGTAACCTAATGAATTTAAATCAACAATGTTTTGATGTTTACTGAATCTGAGTTCCATGGTACTTTGTGCATTTGCATTCACATTTATTAATCATTCAAGGAACTAAAGATTTTTTTGCAGATATTATAGGATGGATTCTGGAAAGAAAGCAGAGATTGTGTTCTGAAGCCCAAAATTGGAGAACTTGAGGAAACTGGGAAGTTTAGTAGAAGACCTCGAGGCGTTCAGAGAGAAGTATGAGAGTATGCTGTCTTTGCTAGAAGTTCAAGTATATGAAGAGATGTTATCCACGCTCGTGCAGTTTTACGATTCAACCTATCATTGTTTCACATTTCCAGATTATCAGTTGCTGCTATCCTTGGAAGAATATTCTGCCCTGATGGGAGTAGGCGTCACTCCTAGACCATTTTCTGGAAGATAAGGGACCCCTAATGAAAGAGTAGTTGCAGAGGCCGCGTATTTGGAGGTGGACGAAGTACGATCTCATATGACTGCTAAGGGAGGGCTATATGGATTTCCAGATATGTTCCTGTATGAAAAACCTCAAAGTTATGCCGAGTCAAAGAATTCTGAAGCATTTGAGGCCATTCTGGTTTTGCTAATTTACAGACTGTTCCTGTTCTCGACCGCTAATGATTTTGTGGACGCAAATGCAATCAACCTCTTCTTAATCAAGAATCTTGTACCTACCTTGTTGGTTGATGTGTACTTTTCCATCCACCGTAGGAACCGTCATGGAGTTGGTCAAATTGAGTGTTGCACCTTTCTCTTGCACAAGTGGTTTATTTCGCACTTGCCAAGACTTCCAGCACTCTGGGATAGACAGAATGGGCTCTCATGGATAGAGAAGTTGTTGTTACTCAAACATTCAGATATTAAGTGGTATGACCCTATGTATGAGGGGATTGCCTTGATTCAAAGTTGTGGGGATTTCCCGTATGTACCGCTTATCAGCATTAATGGTTGCATTAGCTATAATCCTATTTTAGCTCGTCGCCAGTTGGGGCACCCGATGGAGAATGAACCAGACCCAGCCTTTTTGAGAAGCTTTTATATTGAAGAGGGGAAGGATCCCATTTACAAGGCTCGGACTGTGTATGCTTGGCGTCACATCCACACAAGAGGAGTAACTGCCCTAGGTTACCACAACACCGCTGTTTCAGAATCTTACTTATCATGGGTGAAAGAAGCAGCATTGAAGATGTTCTACACTCGCTTTGAGCCCGACTCAACCAAACCTACTCTCGTAGAAGAATTGAAAGTTGCTTCGGCAAAAGCTGAAAAAGAAGGAAAGGCTTGGAGGGATAAGTATTTCAAGGTTATACAAGAGAAGGAAGAGCTTCAAGAATTGATCCGTCAAGATGGGAAGAAGAGTCAACCAGAAGACGAAGGACCCTCCGACTAGAAAATCTAGGATCTTTTGTCTTTCGTTGCTGTTTCATCATGTATCTGTATTGAAGACTTGTATTTCAGTTTCAAAATTGTTGTTGTAAAACTCTCAGTTATTAATCTATGAAGACTTTGAATTTGCTTTATTTCCCCATTGTTATAATTTTTGCAAATATTTATTTGGATTCCTTGAATGATTAATTTTGCATTTTACACCCATAGCATTTCATGTGCATTTCCTGTGCTGTGTCTCATCTCGCTGTCTTATCTCCAGAGAATCATACTGAATCCTCGCCATCAATACAACACACGAGCCCAAGCTCGCCAAAGAATGGAAGAACACAATGCGGCTCTGGATAGGGTTGACAACGAACTTGAAGATTTACAAGGAAGTGTAGGAAGAATCATGGAAGTCTTACAAATTATCAATGCGAAGATGGACACTCAGGCCACTGTAGCTTATGAGATCACTAATGCAGTGGTGGAGCCGATCCCAACGGCAGTCACTGTTGCAAGTATTCCACCATATGGGCTCACACCAGGTTTTGTGCCTCCGCCACCAGTCAATCAACAATCAGTTCCTCTAGGGGTAGAAATTCCTCGAGCTGTTCCGACTTATACTCCAGCCTCTGTACAGACTCAAGTACGCCTTGTTTTTCATAGTCATCCACAAGTGTTTGAAATTCCTGATGGGTCCGAAGAAGAAAGTTGACAACATGATAAGTTGAAGGAGAGTGTAGAAACTATAGGGAGGAAACTTAGAGTAATGGAAGGAAATGATATCTTTGGTACTGATGCCAGAGATATGTGTTTAGTGTCTGGGTTAGTAATTCCGCCAAAATTCAAGATCCCCAACTTTGATCAGTACACCGGTGCTACTTGTCCTCGAACACATTTAATCATGTATTACCGAAGAATGGCCGCACATGTAGAAGATGATAAGTTGATGATCCATTGTTTCCAGGATAGCTTGAAAGGAGCCCCTGCTAAGTGGTATTTGAGTTTAGATCAGTCTCGCATTCACAGTTTCCAAGACTTGGCCAATGCTTTCATAAAGCATTACAAGTACAATATGGACTTGGCCCCAGACAGAATACAGTTATTGAGTATGACGCAAAAGAGTTCTGAATTGTTCAAAGAGTATGCACAACGTTGGAGGGAGACTTCTTCTCAGGTAGAACCTCCTTTGAATGAGAAAGAGTTAACAAATTGGTTTGTGGATACAATAAGACCTGAATTTTATGAGAAGATGATCAGCAGTGTAATATCTAGTTTCTTTGACATAGTAGCTGTGGGAGTGAGAGTAGAATTGGGATTGAAGAATGGAAAGATGACTAGTAGTTCCAGCAATAACAATGTCAAGAAGTTCAGTGGTAATTTTCATAAAAAGAAAGAGGGAGAAACAAACGCCATAACAATGGGGAAAAAGAGTCAAACTTGGAAGCAACCCTACCAACGATATCAACGATCTCCACAAAGTTATATTCAGTAGCCTCCACAAGGCTATGTTCAGCAACCTCAGATACAACCACCGATGTATCCAGTACAGTATGCTCAACAACCCTATGTGGCAGCTATAACGCCCGCTTTCAATCACCCGGTTCCAAGTTATCAGACAGTGCAACCAACACCCAGGTATCAACCAGTTCAGCAACAAGGGTATCAACGAGCGCCCAACGCTCCACCCTATCAGCAATATCAGCAGCCCAGGGCTCAAGCACCGAGGCAGAATTACCAAAATCGAAGACCAACAACGAGGCCTCCATTTCCTCAGATACCAATGACTTACACAGAGTTGTACCCAGCTTTGGTGTAACAAGGGTTAGTAACAACACGACCATTGAATACAACCTCAGACACTTCATCACCTCATTACAATCCAAACGCTCATTGCGCCTTTCATGAAGGTGCTGCCGGCCATGACTTAGAGGGGTGCCTTGGTTTGAAACATATTGTCAGGGAGCTCATAGGGAAGAAGATTTTTTCTTTTGATGATGTACCGCCTAATGTTAAAAGTAATCCATTGCCGAATAATGGAGGAGTTAATGCTATAGAAGAAGTTTCAGATGAAAGGTTCGTTCGTGATGTGTCAGAGATCAAGAATCTATTGAGGTCACTTCATGAGAAACTGTTGAAAGCAGGATTGATAGAAGGTACCCATAATGACTGTGAAGAGTGTTATGTTAATCTTAAGGGGTGTAGTGCGGTGCAGAAAGATGTGCAAGGTCTGATTGATGATGGATTATTGCAAGTAGGTATCAAAGTAAAGAAAGAGGAAGTTTCGGTGGTTGAGCCTGTTTTCAATTTACCAAAGAAAAGCGAAAAAGTCCCTGTGTTTAAAATGATCAGTAGGAATGTGAAGCCTGTTTTTGACAAATCTGTTGTTGATCAGCCTCGGCCAGTTGTTATTCAGAAGCCGAGATTGTTTCCTTTCGAGGATACAAAAGCAGTTCCATAGAAATATGATATGGTGGTGTTAGACCAGAAATCTGAGAAGGTTATTCAGAATGAGAAAGTGAAAGATGACCAAGTGGATGTGACAAATATTACAGGAACAAGCAAGATGACCCGTAGTGGTCGAATATATCAGCCCAAGATAACTGTAGTTGCTCCAAAAGAAGTTACCCCTGCCGTGATAACCAAAGACAAATAAATACCAATCACAGAAGGAGATGCTGAAGAATTCTTAAGGATTATCCGAAAAAGTGATTACAAGGTTGTTGATCAGCTTCATCAAACCCCTTCAAAAATATCAATTTTGTCTCTCCTGATGAATTCCCCAGTTCATAGAGAGGCTCTATAAAAGGTGTTAATGCAAGCACATGTGACAAAGGATATAACCCCTAGCCAGTTTGATTCGGTGATAGCCAATATTACAGCTTGCAATACTTTGAGTTTCAGTGATGAAGAATTGCCAAGAGAAGGACGTAATCATAACCGTGCTTTGCACGTATCCATCAGATGTCAAGAGGACACGTTGGCGCGAGTTTTGGTTCATACTGGGTCTTCGTTGAATGTGTTGCCTAAAAGGTCGCTTGTAAAGTTAGCATATGCAGGGGCAGAGATAAAGCCAACGTCGTTGATTGTAAAGGCTTTTGATGGTTCAAGAAGAACGGTTGTTGGGGAAGTGGAATTGCCAATCATGATAGGACCTCACATGTTCGATATCACATTCCAGGTAATGGACATTAACCCGACTTATAGCTGTTTGTTGGGACGGCCGTGGATTCACGCAACTGGGGCAGTGACTTCCACTTTGCATCAAAGGATGAAATTTGTGGTGAATGACAAACTGGTAATTGTACATGGCGAAGAAGACTTGATGGTGAGTAATTTATCGTCATTCAGGTATATCGAGGCAGATGAGGATGCGTTGGAAACTTCTTTCCAAGCACTTGAAATAGCTAACGCAGTGATGGTAGAAGAGACAGTGGCAAGGAGTGGTTCATCTTTTGCATCCGCTCAGAGCATCAAGTCTACATTAGAAGAAGGTACTCCTGCATGTTGGGGAGAGGTCGTTGAAGTACAGGCAAGACTGGGTCGCTAAGGGTTGGGTTACAAACCAACTCATATCGAAGCATCAATACACGCCGAAGGACGTCCGAAGACTATCCAAGAGGTGTTCACCAGTAGAGGATTCCAAGTCAACGCCGTAGGAGAAGATTTTGAAGAAGAGGATATTGAGCATTTAGTGTATCATTGTGAAGTTGCTTTAGGAAATTGGGAGGTTATTGAGATTCCCGTGGTCTTTCCTATGTTGATGGGCTAAAGACGTGTCTACTTATGCGTCTAGCGGTATCTTACTGCAAGTGCACAGCCTATCGAAGTAATATTTAAGATTATCGATCCACAGGGATTCTATCGTTACCTAGTGCTAGGTGAACTTCTAGTTTAGCTAAGGCGAATAGTTGTCACGATTGTTGTTGGTTTTCTAAGACTATTGAAGGCGGAATTAAATTTAAGTTTTTAATAAAATAATACTAAGACGGTCGGTATGTAATTATACTAACTTAGGTGGGTCAATCTAACCTAGGCTTATAAAGATGTTCACTTAATCTATTCGGTAGAGATTACTAGTTTGAATACCCTCAACTCACACTCTCGTGGTCTTGAATCAGATCTTATCCCTAAAGCCCTATGCCTGCTCTCGCTAGCCCATAAGTGTTTAGAGGTAATTTTTGGAAACTAAATAATTCTAATTTATCTTAAAGCGCTCTCGCTGTATTTAATTTAAATGCCTAACTTTAGCTATCTGGTTAAAATCTCACACTCTCGTGGTCTTGACCCAACCTAATACCCTTTTCTTACTCTCGTAACGAAAAGGTCGAATTCAATTAAAAAGCATCAGCCAGAATGTTAAGCGATTAATTATTTTAGCCCATGGTTATATTTTGCCGGTTAAGTTGGTTATAACTACATACCGCCCTAAGGTATTTAGCTACTCATCGAGGTTAAATCAGACTCAGAGTTAAATATTTGCTTACTAATGGCAGAAAAATAAATAGACATTATAAATAAATTAAATTGCAATAATTGAAAAACCTGATTAACAAATATCTGAGTAGACTCCTTCTTCCACAGACCGGAAGGCTTGGAGTAGGCGGAAATAAAAATTAAAACGAATGCTGAAGGCTGGAAACAAATAAAAGTATAACAATTCCCTAATGTTGGAAATTGTTACACGGTTGGTTTGGATACAAATAAAATAAGACAGGAAACAAAATAATGCTGAAAAAAATAATTCTGGTGGTAAGGTAATTCGGCAGAGCTTCCGCAGGAAATTTGGATAATGAAGTCTGTCCCTGAGTTCTCCTGAGCTGGTCCTATTTATAGAGCTTCCAATGGGCTGGTCCTTGGTCTTTTGCTTCTTGGGCTTTGCTGAAGTGGTTGAGAAAATGTTGGAAAGTGGCAGCAGAAAATGGGAGAAGTCTTCCTCACGTGCTGCCTTGAGGAGAATTACTAGGAGGAGTGGTCTTCAGTGGTGGCTTGACGTAGTCTGAGTCAAAATCAAGTTATATCCTTGTCACGGGCGTGACAAGGTCTTCACGCTCGTTGTTTGATGATTTCAAGTGTCACGGTCGTGACTACTTCCTCACGGTCGTGATGGCCCAAAGTAAGGTGTCACGGTCGTGACACCCTTGTAACGACCGTGGCCGTAACAAATTATGCAGAGTTTATGCAGGCTTCTGTCTTGCTTCATTTCTTGTGGTTTCTTTGTTCTTTTCTTCTTAATTCATGATTCGGCCTCACGTAACGATGTACCTGCAAAATAGTAAGAAAAACTCGAGAAATCGAGCGTTAAAACGGTGAATGCGCGATAAAAGTCAATGAAATCTAGCGATATAACCGATGCGTTTTCTCGTCATCAAACTTCCCCAAACTTAAACCTTTGCTTGTCCTCAAGCAAATAGTCGGTTGAAAATCGGCGGACAAGATTTTATTCGCGCATACTCATAACAAACCGTCTGGTGGATCGTTCTGTCGGATAGTCCGGTACTTTGATAGAACACTACCGATACACTAATGACATAAGCAACAAGCTATGTCGTCGACTTCCCGTCAAGCGAAACAATCGGCAATCACATTACGATTTCACCTAGAGTTTTTCGATCTTATTTCACCCGGTTCGTTCTAGCGCAGTCACATTAAGCCCTTTGCCTTCGCACGCACGTAGTGGAGTAGCCGGTTAGCGATTTTGATCCTTTTTTAGCACGGGGTCTGGTACACGAGTGTGGTAACCCCTTCATGTTTTATCCGATGCGGAGGTTGTGGGGGATCGAGCCGTAGCACGCCCTACCGAGTTCAGAACCAGTACCTCTGAACCAACCCGAAACGGAGTCCTTCTCATATTTCTCGTTTCTTATCTGCGACCGTGTACTTTGGTGCAATCTCTTTTCATTTTGCATTGAGATACGAAGGATCATTATTGATTAGGCATCAAACGCTTATATTCATCGGCTCCCCACGTGGTTTGTGTTCAGACGGTGCTGACTGCTAGTATAAACTACTGGGGTTACTTTTGAACTGAAACTAAAGGTGCACTCGCAATGGTGATCGGGATGGAATTTCTTAAGCAGGGGGTCGAAGATGTCAAGATTGTATTGGTCTTGTTTTAATCGTTCCCGGCTTCGTAATTACGAACCATTCGGTGGTAAGTCGGGTAATGCGAGTAATTTAAAGATTTTTCTAGTATGGCTTAATAATCGGGGAAAGCTCGATATTAAAGAAAATAACGCACAGATTTGCTCATTTCATTGATTTGCTAAAAGGAATACAACGGAATTGAAAGTACACTGAAATGAAAAGTACCTCTCCCACACTATATCAGACATTGCCCACAATGTTGTGATATAAATGCGGTACAAATACAGTACAAGACTAAAACTGAAAAACAACATAAAAGTAAACTACTGCTGCTGGTGATCGCGGGCTCGGCCTCTGGTGCGAGAGCGGCGTCTGGAGGGAGTCGCGTCGGGATCAGAGCCGGTGCCGGAGGTAGCAGTAATGCTGATGCGGAGCGCCTCAAGCTCGCCGAAAAGTTCTCCAAACCGCTCATTAGTGGCCTCATGGTTGGCAGCAATAGTGCCGAGTAAAGCGTCATACTGTGCCTTCTGCTGACGCTCTAGTGCTGCGTTCATCAGGTTCTGCTGATGAATCGCAAGTAGGACGTCCTCAAGTGTGACGGCGGGAGCCGCCTGCTGTCGGGTGGAAGTCTCGGGGATGTCCTGGACATGCTCAGCTGCATCCATGGCGTCCTGCATCTCGTCCACTGGGGCGTCTGGCTGATCATCATGTACCGGGGCGTGGTCCGCAGCAGCTGGTAAGGCAAAGAGCCAGTTGGCTCGGTTTGCTGGGTCGATGCGTGTGCGGGACGGCAGAGTGATGTGGTGGAAAACGGTGCCATTGACGACAGGGCTGTACCTGCCATCCTCTCGCTGCGCGATCAGGTGGGCGGACCGGCAGTAGCTCATGGTCAGGAAATCGGCGGCGAGGTGCGGCAGATCAGCGAGCGCGTCACCAAGCCCCAGCTGAATGGCGAGGGTGGTGACAATGCCGCCAATGAAGAACGGGGATGAGCCTCGGTGCGTGATGGCCTGGATGTGGTAGAGCATAAAGGGGGCAGCGTTGATTGGCTCGTCATGAAGGGCACAGTATAAAAACAGAAGCTCCTTTGAGTTGAGCTTGTGGTTGCTCTCTCTAGCAAAGATTGTGTTGCAGATGACCCGGTGAAAGTAGCGGATAGCCGGGTTGTGGATGTGTGTGGCGTTGAGGCTCTGGAAGGTGGTCGCACGGGTGTTGGTAAGGTCGTGCCACAGTGTGAATGCTTGTTCACTGAAGTTGTCGGGCACGCGACGGTGGGCTTCGGTGCCGTGCTCGAAACCTAACAGCTCGGCAATCCTGGTTTGTGTGAGGTTGAACTCCCGGCCAAGCAGTCTGAATGTTACGATGCCGGTAAGCTGACTCTGAGAACCATGAGAGGTGATGTAGCTGTAAGAGCTGAGGAACTCCAGCGTCAGAAGTTCGAAAGTAGGTTGTGGCTGACGACAGAGGTCCCACAGGCCGACCTTCTGCAGTAGGCTTTGAACGCTAGACAGCATACCGAGTTCTTGCAGACAGTCAGTGGAAATGTACCGGGTGGGTTGCAGACCGCGGTTCTGGAAGCGGACGAAACGGTCTCGCTGGGTTTCTCCGGCTTCTCCTTCTCTGAAAATGATGGAATCCATAACATGCAAGAGTGAAGAGTGAGGGTGGAAGGATTTTGTGAGGTTTTTGGGAGAAGAGTGGTAGAATGAGGGAGATTGATGTTTGGGTTAAATACGGGACAGTTGAAATGAATTGGTTGATGGTAATGGTGGATTAATGGGGTAGTGGAGAGGTTATGGCGGTTTTGGAATGAGTGGGTAATGTTTTGGGTAGGTTATGGATGGAGAAGAAGAGTGGACACGATGAGAAACAGTTCTGTTTCTCACGATCTCTGTAATAGAGGTCGTCACGGTCGTGACATAGGCGTGACGGTCGTGACACGCTAAATGAGCACGTCACGATCGTAAGTGGGGCGTGACGACCGTGAGGCTGTGTGGTGCTGAATAGTTCCCAGAAAAGCACATTGTCTCACGTTATTTTTAAATTAATAATAATTCATTTTATTTAGTAGCACTTATATTAACACACACCATAATATATAGCAATTGCAACACAGTAGTATACGAGCCTAAGATAAAATAGTGTAGTCATACAGTATATGGTCACACAGTGTATAGAAAAGAAATAGAAAAATTATATAAGCTGCTAAAATGAAGAATTAATTGAAATAAAAAGTGCATGGCATAAAGAAAAACTGAAATTACATAAACTCAAATTATGCTATGAAATCGTTGCGAAAGATAAATTTAACTGGAATTGAAAATAATGATAAAAAATTAATGAGAAAAGAATTAATAAACTAAATCACTGATAGCCAGTTCAAAGGCGTTTCTTCAGGTCTTCGATGGCGGAGTCCAGATGATAGAATTGTTCGCAGGCCATGTCAGTCAATCCCACGATGTCCAATCGCAAACTCTTAATGTCTTCTCTGAGTAGATTAATGTCAGTTTGATAGGCATTGAGAGTGTGCATGATGTTCTGCAAGTTGTTAGCGTACTCTCCGTGATTCGCTCCAGGGGTTTCATGAACTTTGTCAGTTGGGTCAATGTCATGGTATCCGGGAGGTGTCTCGGGGTCAGTTTCAACAGCGGTCATTATATCATCTGTTATCCTGTGAGACTGAGGTGTTTCAGGAGTGGCTGGATAATCAGGTGGGTTTAACTCATAAAGCCAATTATCCTTATTATGAACACTTACTTTTGCATGATTGGGCAATGTGAACAGGGTGACTACTTTGTTCCGGATCAGGTACTCAAAAGGTGGGCGTCCTAAATTCCTTATGATATGTCTATTGAAGCAGAATTTAAGATTCATCAGGCGTACGGTTCCCAGACGGGTGCACCTGTCCAGTTGGTACCTAAGTCCTAAGGCATCAGCAATCATGGTTACAAGACCTCCTACCACTATAGGTAATTCAGGTTCATCTTGGATGCGGGTGAAGGTTTGCATCATGAAAGGGACACCATTAACACACTGTCCAGTATTAAAACATGACATAATAAATAATTCATCCTTAGAGACTCCGGTAATGTTTTCTTCTTTTCCAAAGAAGGTATGGGCGAGGAATTTGTGGAAGTAACGGAGAGCAGGGTTATGGATCTCATCATTGTTCATGTCATTTGGTTCAGGGTGGTAGTTTCCGGTCAGAGTTCCCCAAAAGAAATCTAGCTCCACATCCATCAATTCTACCTGTGTGGTAGTGAAGGCAAAAGGTCCACTAGGGAATCCTAACAGGTCAGCTAGTTCTTTATGGTTAAAGTCGTATTCTATTCCAAATAGGAGGAAACTAATGAATCCTTTCCTAGAACCAAAACCGCGCTCAGGTAGGTAAAGTAGGGAACTAAGGAACTCAAGGGTGAGCTCTCGGTAAGTCGCAAACTTGTGTTGGATCATTGCATCTTCCCATCCGAGTCGGTTGAACAGGCACATGACACTATCATGTATACCTAAGGTTTCCATAGTCTTTTCATTTGGGTACAGGGTCAAATCCATTTGCCTCTGTGATAACTCTTCGAACTTTATTCTTTGGTTCCTACCTCTAAATTTGGTTTCCATATAGTTAATTGGTTGGTTAGCCATGGTCAGTGAAAATACGGTGGAAACAATTCAGTGGAAAAGACTTTAGAAAATCTGTAAAAAGTGATTTAGGATAAAAATAAGAAAATGAAATGCTAAAATGTAATGGCTATAATAGTAATGTAAAATAAAACTAACAAAACAATTTAAACAAATAGTAGTAATGATAATTAAAAATGCTCAAAAAGAAAAGAATAGTTTAAAATAGGTAAATAAGTAAATGGGTTGCCTCCCACTAAGCGCTGTTTTTATTGTCAAAAGCCTGACGTAACGCTGAGGTTTAGACTAATCAGGAGAATTAGTGGACAATTTCAAAAGTTTTAGATCATTCGTATAGTCTCTATTTTCGACTTTATGATAATGTTTTAGGCGCTGTCCGTTTACAATGAATGGTTCATTGTTCCTACCCTTGATTTCTATTGCTCCGCTTTGGAATACTTTAGTTATATCAAAGGGTCCCGACCATCTAGACTTTAATTTTCCAGGAAAGAGCCTAAGTCTTGAATTAAAGAGGAGTACAACGTCTCCCACACTGAATTCTTTCTTAGATAGGCGTTTATCATGCCACCGCTTGGTTCTTTCCTTATATAGCTTAGCATTTTCATATGCATCTAACCTTAGTTCTTCTAATTCGTTAATGTCTAGGATTCGCTTTTCTCCTGCAGCATTATAGTTCATATTGAGAGTTCTGATCGCCCAATAAGCTTTGTGTTCTAGTTCTACTGGGAGGTGACAAGATTTTCCATAAACTAGTTTGAAAGGTGTAGTACCTATGGGAGTCTTGTAAGCGGTCCTATAAGCCCATAGAGCTTCATTAAGTTTAGATGACCAATCTTTCTGAGATATGGCGACAGTCTTTTCTAAGATTTGCTTAATCTCTCTGTTTGAGACTTCGACCTGTCCACTTGTTTGTGGGTGATATGGTGTAGCCACACGGTGTCTCACTCCATACTTAGATAGTAATTTGTCAAAGATTTTTGAAATGAAGTGCGAGCCACCGTCACTTATGACGAGTCGAGGTACACCAAATCTGGGAAAGATTGTGTTTTTGAAAAGCTTTATTACTACTCGTGCATCGTTTGTAGGAGAAGCTATGGCTTCAATCCATTTCGAGACATAATCAACAGCTACGAGTATGTAATTATTACCGAAAGATGATGGGAATGGTCCCATGAAATCTATTCCCCAGACGTCGAAGATTTCTACTTCCAAAATTCCCTTTTGGGGCATTTCATCTCTTCTTGAAATATTGCCGGTGCGTTGACATCGATCGCAACTTATAACAGCGATGTGGACATCCTTCCATAGATTAGGCCAGTATAAGCCGGCTTGCAAGATTTTTGCACAAGTCTTGGAAGTGCTCGCATGTCCACCATAAGGAGATGAATGACATTGGGCAATGACATCTTCTATTTCTTCTTCGGGAATACATCGGCGAAAGATTCCATCTGGTCCTCTTTTGAACAGTAATGGTTCATCCCAATAGTACTGTTTCAGGTTATGAAAGAACTTCTTTTTCTGCTGATAGGTTAGATCGGGTGGAAGAGCTCCTGCGGCTAGGTAGTTGACAATGTCAGCGTACCATGGCAGTCCTACAGTTGTCTGTAATGTTTCCATGGGTTCTGGTTCATTTATGTCTAACTCCGCTAGGTCGCTTCCTATTTGTGCTATCAGCTGTTCATACGGAAAATCATCGTTAATCGGCACTTGTTCGGGTTTAATACCCTCTATTCTAGATAAATGGTCCGCTACGACGTTTTCAGTACCTTTTTTGTCTTTTATTTCTAGATCAAACTCTTGTAAGAGTAAAATCCATCTTAAGAGTCTTGGCTTAGCATCCTTCTTAGTTAATAGGTATCAGATAGCAGCATGGTCTGTGTAAATGATTATTTTCGCTCCGACTAGGTAAGAGCGGAATTTGTCAAGCGCAAAGACTACTGCTAGCAATTCTTTTTCTGTAGTGGCGTAGTTCATCTGGGCAGAATCCAAGGTTCTACTGGCATAGTAAATCGCATGGAGTTTCTTTTCCTTTCTCTGACCCAGGACTGCGCCCACAGCATAGTCACTCGCATCGCACATGATTTCAAAAGGTAATCTCCAGTCAGGGGGTTGCATGATTGGTGCGGTGATGAGGGCTGTTTTTAGAGTTTCGAATGCTTTAAGACAATCTTCATTGAATATGAACTCAGCGTCTTTCATTAATAAACCAGTAAGAGGTTTAGTAATTTTCGAGAAATCTTTGATGAATCGTCGGTAAAAACCGGCGTGTCCCAAAAAGCTTCGTATTTCTCGAACGGTTTTAGGAGGTTGAAGATCTTTTATTACTTCAATCTTAGCTTTATCGACTTCAATTCCCTTATCTGATATTACATGCCCTAATACTATTCCTTCGTTGACCATAAAATGACATTTCTCCCAGTTAAGCACGAGATTCACTTTTACACATCTTTCTAACACCATTTCCAAGTTCGATAAACATCCTTCAAAGCTTTGCCCGCATACAGAGAAGTCGTCCATGAACACTTCCATGATGTTGTCTATAAAATCTGCGAAGATTGACATCATACATCTTTGAAAGGTTGCAGGAGCGTTGCATAATCCAAAGGGCATTCGCCTATAAGCGAATGTTCCATAAGGACATGTGAATGTAGTCTTCTCTTGATCATCAGGATGGATAGGGATTTGGAAAAATCCTGAGTAACCGTCAAGGTAACAGAAGTAAGAATGCTTGGCTAATCGTTCTAACATTTGATCTATGAAAGGTAGTGGGAAATGATCTTTCCGAGTGGCTTTGTTTAGTTTACGATAATCTATGCACACTCTATATCCCGTCACTACTCTTTGCGATATCGATTCGCCTTGAGCGTTTTTCACAACAGTGATACCTCCTTTCTTTGGCACTACATGTATTGGACTAACCCATTCACTATCAGAGATTGGATATATTATCCCGGCATCTAATAATTTCTTGACTTCTTCCTTTACTACAGTGCTAAGGGTTGGGTTTATTCTTCTTTGAGACTCTCTGGAGGTTCTGCAATCTTCTTCTAGCAGAATGCGATGCATGCAAACTGAAGGACATATTCCTTTGAGATCAGATATGTTATATCCTAATGCAGTTGGATATTTCTTCAAGACATCTAAAAGTTTCTTTGTTTCTATGGTTCCTAAACTGGAATTCACTATAACTGGTCTTTTACATTCAACGTCTAAGAATTCGTACCTTAGGTTATTAGGTAAAGTTTTTAATCCTAATGTAGGTTTATCTTTACTTGGCATGGGATCCGGTGTAAGTGCTAAACTTTCGCTTAGACTATCATCCTGATACGGTTTTTGCCAATTATCATCTTCGAGAATTGGAGGGATTTGAATTTTCATTATTTCAGAATAAGTGGTCTCCTCCAGTTCCATTTCTCTTACACATTCGTCAATTACGTCCATTAGATAGCATGTATCCTCTATAGCTGGTGATTGTAAGAATTGTGTTAAAACAAATTCGACTTTCTCTTCACCTACTTCAAAGGTTAGCTTTCCTCTTTTTACGTCTATTATAGCTCCGGCGGTAGCTAAGAATGGTCTTCCTAGTATGATAGGCGTAGTGGAGTCTTCAGAGATGTCCATGATTATAAAATCAGTAGGAATGTAGAATTGTCCTATACGTACTGGGACGTTTTCTAGTATGCCTACAGGATATTTAACAGAGCGATCGGCTAGTTGAACAGACATTTTAGTTGGTCTTAGGTCTCCCATGTCTAGCCTTTTGCAAATCGTTAAGGGCATAACACTGATACTGGCTCCTAAATCGCATAGAGCTTTGTCAATGACGAATTTTCCTATTACACAGGGTATAGAGAAACTTCCTGGATCTTTTAGCTTATGAGGCATGTTATTCTGAATTATGGCGCTACACTCGGCAGTAAGTGTAACTGTTCCGTTATCCTCTATCTTTTTCTTATTGGATAAGATCTCTTTTAAAAACTTGGCATACGAGGGTATTTGGGTAATTGCTTCTGTAAACGGAATAGTAATATTCAACTGTTTCAGAAGTTCGACAAATTTCTTAAATTGACCCGTCGTCTTGGAACTTATTAATCTTTGAGGGTACGGAATTGGTGGTTTATAGGGTGGTGGAGGCACATAAGGTTGTTCTTTCTCCACTACCTCTTGACTTTCATCTTCCTTTTCTTCTGGATCATTCACCACTTCAGTCGGTTTATCCGGTTTTTGGTACATGGCTGGATTGTCAAGTCTTGGATCGGTAGGTCCGTCAAGTTCCTTGCCACTTCTTAATATTACAGCGTTAGCATGTCCTTTCGGATTAGGTTGAGGTTGTCCAGGGAATACTCCAGCTGGTGCAGCGGTAGGTGCTTGTTGTTGAGCTACTTGTGAAATCTGAGTTTCAAGCATTTTGTTATGGGTAGCTAATGCATCTACTTTGCTCACTAATTGTTTAATCTGCTCGCTAGTGTGAATGTTTTGGTTTAGGAAGTCCTTGTTTGTCTGAGATTGTCTAGCTATAAAGCTCTCCATCATCAATTCAAGGTTCGATTTTCTAGGGATATTAGGAGCAGTCTTTTGATATCCTGGTGATGTAGCTGGTGCTTGACCTGGTGCGTAATAAGCATTGTTACTCTTATAGGAGAAATTCGGATGATTCTTCCAACCTGGGTTGTATGTGTTTGAGTAAGGGTTTCCTTGAGCATAATTCACTTGATCAGTGGGAGTTCCTGTCAATAGTTGACAATCAGAGACTTCGTGTCCTGGGACCCCACATAACTCACAGTTAGGTGTTACTGCAGCCACGGTGGCTGCAGGTGTTATGGCCAAGTTGTCGATCTTTTGGCTTAGTTGGTCAAACTTCGCATTGACTTGGTCCATACTACTTACTTCGTACATACCTCCCTTTGTTGGTTTCTCAGTTGCGACTCTCTCGCTTCCCCAAAGGTAATGATTCTGAGCCATACTTTCGATAAGTGCATAGGCATCATTATATTCTTTGTCCATCAATGCACCACCCGCGGCAGCGTCAATTGTCATTCTTGTATTGTACAAGAGTCCATTATAGAAGGTATGGATGACCATCCATTCTACTAATCCATGATGTGGACAAAGCCTAAGTAGATCCTTATAGCGTTCCCAAGCTTCGAATAATGATTCACTTTCTCTTTGCTTAAATCCGTTGATCTGAGCTCTCAGCATAGCTGTCTTGCTAGGTGGAAAATACCTGTTCAAGAAAACTTTCTTAAGTTGTTCCCATGTAGTTACTGAGTTCGAAGGCAGAGATTGAAGCCATGCTCTCGCTCTGTCTCGAAGCGAAAAAGGAAATAAACGTAGTCTAATAGCTTCTTGGGTAACTCCATTGGCTTTTACGGTATCTGCATATTGCACAAAGATCGAAAGATGAAGATTCGGGTCCTCGGTAGGATTTCCGGCGAATTGATTTTGTTGCACGGCTGATATCAATGATGGTTTTAGTTCGAAATCATTTCGGTTGATAGCCGGTGCTGCAATGCTTGAATGCGGTTCACCTTGCGAAGGATTAGCGTAATACTTGAGTGGATGAGTTTGTTCTTCAGCCATTCCTGCGTTTTCTGACTTTACGACTGGTTCAGGCGGATCTAATTGAAGATCTGGAATGTTGGAATTATTTTCGAAATCGAGTATACGTCTTCTTACGTGTAAGAAGCGTTCCGATTCAGGGATTAGAGGTTGCAAGTCTTTGCTTTTGGAGCGAGTACGTGGCATACACTCGGAGATTAGATTAAATTAAATAGTTGATACCTTAGTCTAGACAATGCTACCTAAGTGCACTAGTAACTAAATTAAGGAATCCCCGGCAACGGCGCCAAAAACTTGATGGGCTAAAGACGTGTCTACTTATGCGTCTAGCGGTATCTTACTGCAAGTGCACAGCCTATCGAAGTAATATTTAAGATTATCGATCCACAGGGATTCTATCGTTACCTAGTGCTAGGTGAACTTCTAGTTTAGCTAAGGCGAATAGTTGTCACGATTGTTGTTGGTTTTCTAAGACTATTGAAGGCGGAATTAAATTTAAGTTTTTAATAAAATAATACTAAGACGGTCGGTATGTAATTATACTAACTTAGGTGGGTCAATCTAACCTAGGCTTATAAAGATGTTCACTTAATCTATTCGGTAGAGATTACTAGTTTGAATACCCTCAACTCACACTCTCGTGGTCTTGAATCAGATCTTATCCCTAAAGCCCTATGCCTGCTCTCGCTAGCCCATAAGTGTTTAGAGGTAATTTTTGGAAACTAAATAATTCTAATTTATCTTAAAGCGCTCTCGCTGTATTTAATTTAAATGCCTAACTTTAGCTATCTGGTTAAAATCTCACACTCTCGTGGTCTTGACCCAACCTAATACCCTTTTCTTACTCTCGTAACGAAAAGGTCGAATTCAATTAAAAAGCATCAGCCAGAATGTTAAGCGATTAATTATTTTAGCCCATGGTTATATTTTGCCGGTTAAGTTGGTTATAACTACATACCGCCCTAAGGTATTTAGCTACTCATCGAGGTTAAATCAGACTCAGAGTTAAATATTTGCTTACTAATGGCAGAAAAATAAATAGACATTATAAATAAATTAAATTGCAATAATTGAAAAACCTGATTAACAAATATCTGAGTAGACTCCTTCTTCCACAGACCGGAAGGCTTGGAGTAGGCGGAAATAAAAATTAAAACGAATGCTGAAGGCTGGAAACAAATAAAAGTATAACAATTCCCTAATGTTGGAAATTGTTACACGGTTGGTTTGGATACAAATAAAATAAGACAGGAAACAAAATAATGCTGAAAAAAATAATTCTGGTGGTAAGGTAATTCGGCAGAGCTTCCGCAGGAAATTTGGATAATGAAGTCTGTCCCTGAGTTCTCCTGAGCTGGTCCTATTTATAGAGCTTCCAATGGGCTGGTCCTTGGTCTTTTGCTTCTTGGGCTTTGCTGAAGTGGTTGAGAAAATGTTGGAAAGTGGCAGCAGAAAATGGGAGAAGTCTTCCTCACGTGTTGCCTTGAGGAGAATTACTAGGAGGAGTGGTCTTCAGTGGTGGCTTGACGTAGTCTGAGTCAAAATCAAGTTATATCCTTGTCACGGGCGTGACAAAGTCTTCACGCTCGTTGTTTGATGATTTCAAGTGTCACGGTCGTGACTACTTCCTCACGGTCGTGATGGCCCAAAGTAAGGTGTCACGGTCGTGACACCCTTGTAACGACCGTGGCCGTAACAAATTATGCAGAGTTTATGCAGGCTTCTGTCTTGCTTCATTTCTTGTGGTTTCTTTGTTCTTTTCTTCTTAATTCATGATTCGGCCTCACGTAACGATGTACCTGCAAAATAGTAAGAAAAACTCGAGAAATCGAGCGTTAAAACGGTGAATGCGCGATAAAAGTCAATGAAATCTAGCGATATAACCGATGCGTTTTCTCGTCATCATATGTCAAAGTAATTTGTTTGTTTTTCTTTACTTGTTGTTGCTTTTTATCTTTAAACCTCCATAGCCGTGCCCAAGGCTATATGATGCATTTTGTAAGGGCCCCGTGCTTTCATGAATATTATGATTAATGAATGGTTTTGTTAAATCCTTTTGTTGTTGTTCCCTTATTTGCTTTTGTTTCCATATTTAAAAAGAAGATGACAATTTTCAAAAAAAAAAAATCATCAAAGCTTTTTTTTCTTGATTGCTGCATTCATCCTTGTGTGTTTTAATAAATTAAGCCATTCCAACATGCAATGATACCCCAAAACCCATTGAATCCATTGACTTTGCTTTCCCTCCTGAATTTGACTCACCAATTTACCAAGCCGAAGATGAGGATGAAGATTTTGAGATCCCTGATGAACTGGAAAAAATGGCATGTTATGAGCACCCAGAGTTTCAACCTCACAAGGAACAGGTGGATGTTATTAATCTTGGCACCGAAGAAGACAAGAAAGAGGTCAAGATTGGGGCAACACTTGGGGCAGAAGTCAAGCAGCAATTAGTAGAGCTTTTAAAAGAATATGTGGATATATTTGCTTGGTCATATCAGGATATGCCAGGTTTGGACACAGACATAGTGGTCCACAAGTTACCGCTCCAACCCGAATGCACGCCAGTCAAACAAAAACTCCGAAGAACTAGACCTGACATGGCTCTTAAGATTCGAGACGAAGTGAAAAAGCAGATTGATGCAGGTTTCTTGGCAGTATCCAAATACCCCGAATGGGTGGCTAATATTGTACTTGTGCCGAAAAAAGATGGGAAGGTCAGAATGTGTGTGGATTATAGGGATCTGAATAAGGCCAGTCCGAAAGATGATTTCCCTTTGCCGCATATTGATACATTGGTGGATAATACGGCTCGCTTTGCGGTTTTCTCGTTGATGGATGGTTTCTCCGGATACAACCAAATCAAGATGGATCCAGATGATATGGAAAAAACCACTTTCATTACTCCTTGGGGAACTTACTGTTACAAAGTCATGTCGTTCGGTTTGAAGAATGCTGGTGCCACTTATCAAAGAGCCATGGTGACCTTATTTCATGACATGATGCATAAAGAGATAGAAGTGTATGTTGATGATATGATCGTCAAATCTCAGAGTGAAAAGCACCATTTGAACCATTTGTTGAAATTGTTTGAGAGACTCAAAAAATATCAGTTGAGGCTGAACCCAGCCAAGTGTACTTTTGGGGTGAGATCTGGGAAGTTACTCGGTTTCATTGTTAGCCACCGAGGGATTGAGGTAGATCCAGATAAAGTTCGGGCCATTCAAGATATGCCGGCTCCGTGAACTGAGAAACAAGTTAGAGGTTTCCTTGGAAGATTGAACTACATATCCAGATTTATTTCCAATATGACTCCTACTTGTGAGCCCATTTTTAAGTTGTTACGAAAGGATCAAACAGTTGTTTGGAATTCAGATTTCCAGCAAGCATTTGATAAGATTAAAGGCTATCTTCAAGAGCCTTCGATCTTAATACCTCCTGTTTCGGGAAGACCTCTTTTCATGTATTTAACAGTACTCGAAAATTCAATGGGTTGTGTGTTAGGTCAGCAGGATGAGTCCGGACAAAAGGAACATGCCATCTATTATTTGAGTAAGAAATTCACCGACTGTGAGAGCCGATATTCACTTTTAGAGAAAACTTGTTGTGCTTTGGCATGGGCTGCCAGACGTTTGAGGGAATACATGATTTGTCATACTACTTTGTTGATTTCAAAAATGGACCCGATAAAGTATATCTTCGAGAAACCCGCACAAACAAGAAGGCTCGCCCGATGGCATATGTTGTTATCAGAATATGACATCCAGTATGTGGCTCAAAAGTTGATCAAGGGCAGTGTTTTATCAGATTACCTTGCAGATCAACCAGTTGAAGATTACGAGTCTCTCAAGTTTGACTTTCCAAACGAAGACATTATGTTGGTAAACGATTATGAAGAACCAGGTCCTGATGAAGGTCCTGAGCCGGGTCTTTGTTGGAAAATGATGTTTGATGGTTCCTCAAATTATAGTGGGTATGGCGTAGGAGCCGTTCTGATGAATCCCGAAGGTGGGTATACTCCATTTACAGCAAGGTTAGACTTTGAATGTACAAACAACATTGTCGAATATGAAGCATGTATTCTTGGCCTTGAAGCAGCTATTGACCTAAGAATCAAACTTCTCGAAGTAAGTGGAGATTCATCTATGGTTATTTATCAAGTTACAGGTGAATGGGAGACCAGACATGAGAATTTGATCCCTTACAGAGCCTATATCATTGAAATGATTGAATATTTTGATGAGATCACCTTTAAGCATGTTCCGAGATCTGAAAATCATATTACTGATGCTTTAGCCATGTTAGCCTCAATGTGGAAAGTCAAGTACCTCAATGATGCTACTCTCATTCGAATTGGACGCAAGACTGAGCCAGCCTACTGTCAGATGGTTGAAGAAGAAGTTGATAACAAGCCATGGTTCCACGATATAAAGAATTATCTGTTAAAGCAAGAGTATCTGGTCGATGCTACATCACTTGATAAGAAAACCTTGAGAAGATTGGCCTCTAAGTTCTTTCTCAGCAATGGTGTGCTCTATAAAAGAAATCATGACATGGTCCTGCTTAGATGTGTCGATAGACGAGAAGCAGATTTGTTAATGCAACATATTCATGAAGGGACATTTGACACTCACGCCAATGGATATGCCATGTCCAAGAAGATTTTGAGGGCTGGGTATTATTGGTTGACTTTGGAAACTGACTGTATTCAATATGCCAGGAAATGTCACAAATGCCAAATTTATGCAGATAAGATGCATGTGCCTCCGAAGTTGTTAAATGTGTTGACATCACCTTGGCCATTCTCTATGTGGGGCATTGATATGATTGGGGAAATCGAGCCATAGGCTTCTAATGGACACCAATTTATTCTGGTCGCTATTGACTACTTCACAAAGTGGGTTGAAGTCGCATCCTACGCCAATGTTACTCAACAAGTGGTGGCCCGTTTTATCAAAAAGGAGATTATCTGTCGATACGGAATCCCAAGCCGAATCATAACAGATAACGGTACCAATCTGAATAACAAAACCATGAAAGAGTTATGCGGTGACTTCAAAATTGAACATCACAATTCTTCTCCTTATCGTCCCAAGATGAATGGAGCAGTCGAAGCTGCGAATAAGAACATCAAGAAGATTTTGCAAAAGATGGTAAAGACATATAAGGATTGGTATGAGATGCTGCCATTTGCCTTGCATGGGTATAGAACGTCCGTTCGCACTTCAACCGGGGCAACCCCTTTTTCCTTGGTATACGGGATGGATGCAGTACTTCCTATTGAGGTTGAGATACCTTCCTCGAAGAAGCTGAATGGGTGAGGGAAAGATTTGACCAGTTAAACCTTATTGATGAAAAGCGCATGACTGCAGTATGTCATGGTCAGTTATATCAGAAAAGGATCAAGAGAGTTTTTGATAAAAAGGTTCGTATCCGAGAATTCCGAGAAGGAGAACTTGTACTCAAAAGGATTTTGCCAGTTCACAAAGATGCACAGGGAAAATGGATGCCCAACTACGATGGTCTGTTTGTTGTAAAAACAGTCTTCTCAAGAGGATCGTTAATTCTCACAACAATGGATAGGGAGCAGCTTTCACACCCGGTGAATTCTGATGCAGTACGAAAATATTACGCGTAAAAGAACCCGATAAGTCGAAAACCCACAAGGGCGTCTTATGCAGTAATGGGTATCCTGCTGGATCATAACCTATGAAGGAGGTCCAGGCAAAAGTTAGGGATGAAATAAAAAAGAGATAATGAGCTCGCTAAGTTCAAAACTCGAAATGGTGGCTTAGGCAAAAAGGAGCGTCCCGGTGGATTGAAAACCTGAAAGGGAAATCCAGGCAAAAGTTAGGGACAAAGGTGTTTCACTGCATCAGGTGGGTTGTCACCTCCGTAGAAGATTTTACAAGGAAGTCCATTTCAACCGCTCTTGTCAGAAGCAAGGTTTTGGGAAGTTTTAGTCATTAGGGGTAGAATTGTCAGTGGATTCAATGTAACCTTTTTTATGTTGCCATTTTCAATTGTAAAAGTTCCATGGAGTTATGTCATTGACAAACTTCCATCCTTAAATGAAATCAGTTTTTGGACCATTCTTTTGCAATTTTACCATTTTCTTTATTTCCTTTGTTATGCAAAACATCGTTTATTGATCAATGATAATTTTGAAAGTACCAGGTTCGAATTTAAAAAAGAATTTTTTAAAGACTAACAAAACATAAAATACTTTGGCGTACGGAAAGACTCGGTGGAGATCATACCTTTCGAAAGATTTAAAGCGGCAGAAACTTTGACGTGCAGTCTCAAAACATCTCCCAATGAATGTCAGTTGAATTGATTTGTTAGGTTGCTCATTCGGCCGTGTGTAGTCACCAAGATTGAAAACCCTCTCCCCAGGTTTCTTTATGAGACGCGTTCTTGTGATGGTAGCCTCATCCCCAGCAGAAGAATTCAGAGTGTCTATTCAGAGTTACGTTGTCAATCCTGGCCAGCATCCGTGAAGTTTTTCTCCAAAGCATAGTGGGTTTATTTCCCAAAAGTCTACATGCACCTTTGTTATGTGGATTCAGTGTGATTCATTGAGTCCCATTGAGATAGATATGTTTATCTATCTTTCCCCTTGAGTCTCCAGATTCTTTCACTTCTCGTCAGAGTCAACTCCTGCATACCATTAATCATTGGCATCATGGCATATCATGTGCATTTGTCCGGCCTCTATTTGGTCTTTGATTGTTACTTTTTGTCTTGATTGTTTCCTGGTTGTTACCAGTGGTCTTGTCTGTTGTTCTTTGGGCGTCCTATGTCCTTTTGAGGTGTTGGTCGTCACCAATTTCTCTACCTCAGTTGCTACTAAGTTTGTGTGTAGTTATAGGTCGTCACTTGTATCCCGCTTGTTCCTGGTTGTAACCAGTACCTTTGGATGTCCTGTTGTTACTGGTATCGTTTGCCTGGTCGTCACCAGTTTCTCTCCTTAAAGTCTAGTCGTTACTAGCACCCCCATATCTTCTGAAAGTCCAGTGGTAACTGGCATTGTTGAAAGTCCAATGGTAATTGGCAGTTCTCTTGAAAGTCCAGTGGTAACTGGCATTGTTTAAAATCCAATCGTTATTGGTATCTTTGGTTTGGTCGTCACCATGTCTCTTGAAAGTCCAATGGTAATTGGCATCTCCTGAAGTCCAGTGGTAACTGGCATTGTTGAAAGTCCAATGGTAATTGGAAGTTCTCTGGAAAGTCCAGTGGTAACTGGCATTGTTTAAAATCTAATCGTTATTGGTATCGTTGCTTTGGTCGTCACCATAGTTTTGAAAAGTCCAATGGTTACTGGCTCTGCTTGAAAGTTAATCGTTATTAATACCGAGAGTTGGTCGTTACCAATTTCCCCAGCCAGAGTCCTGTACTGTATCAACGCAATTTGGAGCTCCCATTTTATTTGGTCGTCACCATCACCCCCTATAAGTCTAGTAGAAACTAGCACCCTTTGATTATTGATTGTTCTGGTCGTCACCAGTATCCCCAGTAAAGCGTTGCTTTCCCATTCCAGTCTCGGATCTAGTCGTTACTAGCATCCCCGGTGCGTCTGGTCTTGTTTCTGTTCTTTTTCTGAAGATCCCATTTGAACTCTTCGCTATAGGAGATTCCTCAACTGTTTATCCCTAGTGAGGTTTGCGTCTCTTTTCTTTTTCCCCAGCAGAGTGTCACCTCCTTCTCCCCAATGAAGTTTTGTCTTCCCTGTTGAAGTTGGTGTCCCCTGTGTGGAAGATTCCCCTGAGCAGCGTCTTTAGTCACGTTTGAACTATTTTTTTTTGCTTTTCCTTGGATCTTTCCCCGGTGTGTGGGTCCCCCATGAGTAGTTACTCGTTGTACTGCCGTTCTTTTATCTTTGCTCGCGTGTCTGCATCTGTCTTGCATTCAAGCATCATAAAGCATCATCTAGATTCGTAGCATATCCACATTTGTCCTTTTGCATACCATTGGATCTAAGGGACAAAATTTTTGGTTCGCTATATTTAAATACCTTTCACTACGATTCCGCGAGGATTGTCATCTTTCGTCGCCATCCAGTGAAAGATATTTAAATAGGGGCAAATGTCATACCCCAAATTTTGACCCCTTAGATCTTCATCATCTTTTAAGAGCATGTTCACATGTTTATCTAACCTTAACCCTTTTCAAGTGTCTTTGTCAAGTTACATGAAATCAGAGTTTTGTACAGCCAAAATCGAGATTTCGAGGGTTGACCAGTCAATATTTTGGATTGGTTCTCTTTGATATTGGGTCTCTACATCATCAAGAGTATTCCATTGGATCAAACATGAATCCAATTTGAGGTTGTCACCCAGGAATCAAAAGCAGTGAAGTTCAGGATACCCGATTAGGGTTTTCCAGCAGGAAAAGTCAACTGTGGTTTGACTTTTGATTTAGAAGGTGTTAAAATGGTGGGGTCATGGTCCATAATGTTCACATGGCTTAGTAAAGTTCATTCAAGAAATTTCAAAGCCTCAAGAGGTCCAGAGCATCAACAGTCGACTCGGTAGCCACCGATCGATCGTTCAGTTGACCGAAAAGTCAACTCTTCAACAATAAGGAATTTGACCTCAAGATGTGAACCAAAAATGTTCCTAATGACATATTTCATCTACCCATAAAATTTTGTGACAATTGGATCAAGGGTTGAGGAGTAATCGCAAAAGTAGGGAATTAGGGTTTTGAAAGGGGCATGACCATAACTCCTTAACCACACTGTCGCTACTGCGAAAATCGGCGCCGACTGACAGAAGAGTCGCCACCGTGCGTTATTTATCCCAACGGAGGGAAAGGAAACGCTCGAAGTAAACCTCGCAAAAAACGGGAAAATGTATGGTCATCGCAACCAAAACCTGGGTTCGGGAGTCGGTTACGCAAGGGGAAGGTATTAGCACCCCTCACGTCCGTCGTACTCGACGGGATCCACGCTTGCTTGGGTTGTCTAAAGGATGCAAAACAATCTATCTACGGCTGCTAAATCTAAACAGAAGGGAATTGACTCGATAGAGCGTCGCACTCTATGCCTACGTATTCTCAAGAGAGAAAGTCAGAGTCAACGTAGTTCGGGACTACGGGGAAATTGGCTCGCCAAGACCTCGCGTCTTGTGCCTACGTACTTCCACACTGCATGGAAGATCAGAGCTTTACGTGGTTCAGGCTAACTACGGCTAAACAGGGTATTCTCACACAGCAGTGAGAAATCAAACTGGTTTTAAAGGTACGGGAACCTATGGGCAAAACTATGGCTTGGTCTCAAATGCACTCGGGCAAGAGAGAAAAAGGGTTACAATTAGTCGTCAGCGGGAAAGTCTCGATCGCACAGCAGCGAGAGAACAAAAGTTAGTTGTTAGTGTGCTCGCTAGGATATCGCATCCTATGCCTACATATTCTCGTCTGGTACGAGAAATCAGAGCAGCTGTAGTTCGGCTACTTCGGGACCACAGCTCAAATCTCGTTTTATTAACATTCTGAAAAATGATTACAATGAGTGAATACTGAAAAATAATCTCCTAGGAAATACTATCCTATCCTATCCTGAAAAACCGAATGGAAAATAGTCCCCTAACAAGTGGACGTCTAAGCTATCCCTGAAACTGAATACACTCTAAAAAAATGCACTCTAAAAAAATATTAAGTCTACTTTAATATTTTTTCTCTTTTTCCTTCTTTTCTTTTCAACTATTTTCTTCTTTTATCTTTAAAAATATCTTTTCATATTTTTTTCTGTATTTTTCTATATATTTTTCTCCATGTCTTTTTTCAAACATATTTCCCTCTTTCTTTTTTTTCAATATACTTTCCTTTATTGTTTTTCACTTTTCTTTTTCTATTTTTTTTTATAATTCTTCTATTTTTCAAAATACTTCTTTTTATATTTTTTTCTTTATGACTTTCTAAACAAAAGACATGATAAAAAAATAAAAAAAAAGGAAAATACAAACAGGGGGGGTTAGTTACAGTTATGGGGTGTTAGACAGAAAAAACAACAACAAACTAAGGGCCCAGCCCAATAACTGGCCTCAGCCAGAAAAAAAAGGGAGGGGTGCTGAATGTGAACGGAAGGTGCAGACAGAAGTTTGTTGGGCCTAGCCCATTGACTCAGGATCCTCACGGAGGGGGGGGGGATTTGGAAATTGAGGGGTGTACGACCCAAAATCCATTGGGCTTGAGGCCCAACTCTCACGATCCATCTCCCTTCCTTTCTCTATTCGCTCTGAAACCCTAAAACTTCCTCCACTCTACTCACGGCGCCGCCGTCCCCCTCTCTGAACCCTCTCCGTTCAACCTTTTCACCCTCAATCTCCGTCTCATTTCTTCTCTTCCTTCAACCAATGATGAACTGAGCGCGGTCTTCTGGAATGTTCTTGAAGTTGATTCGTTCGTTGAAGATGATCGTGGATGATGATTCTGGAGTTTTGTGAACTTGATGAAGTTCGTTGAGGCTGGAGAACTGAGATGAAACTCGTTCTTGAAGTTTCTTTGCTGGAGATTTGCTTGAGTGTTCTAGTCGTTAATCTTCCTCGTTTCTGTAGATTTTCTGGTGACGACGATCGATGAGGTGATTGCGCTTCTAGAGAGTTTGAACGATGAACTTGATGATAAAAATCTGGAAATATTGTTGAAGGCTTCTTGGTGAAGGATTTGAAAAGAGCGTTGAAGTTTGATGAGGAGTTTGATGAAGGTTGTTGGAGGTTGATGACGTTCTTCTGGAAAGAATGAAAAGAATGGATCTGGAGAGGATGATGGTGAATAATGTGGATCGGTCGAATCAACGAAGATCTGGAGAGGATGATTCTGGTTGATCGATCGGAGAAGGACAATCGGAGAAGATGATGGTTGAACGGAGGCTGAAGATGATTGGCGGTGGTTTCTGGATTTGGTGATTATAGAAGATGAATGGAGTTGATCGGAATCTGGAGATTTGGCGTTCTCCGGCGATGTTCACGGTGGTCGCCGGCCATGCATGCCGGCCGGGGAGAAAGACGGTGAGGTGTTGTGGTGCGTACGCGTGGCCAGGGATAGTGGGGAGGACAGATGCATGGTGGCCACGTGCCCATGGCGTGGCAGTGAGAGAGGAGGCGTGTTTGTGATGTGGCTTCGTGGCAGTGCGTAACGTGGGGTCCCCTTGTGGCTTACACGTGTACTGCTGCATTTATATGGACTGAGAATTCTCTGGATCCTTCTGGAGTATTCTGGACTATGCTGGAAACTTGGACAAAAAAACAAACTCTGGGCCTTTCACTGATACCTGGGCCCAACGAAAAAACCTCCCAAAAACTGCATTGAATAATTCACGAACTGGGCTTTGCTGATATTTGAATAATAAGGCCCAAACGAAAAAATGGTTAAAAAACTCAAAAAAAGTCTGAATAATAAAGTGCTAATGAAAATTAAAGTGGATTAATGCTCAACAATTAATGAAAGATTAAAACTAAACCCAATTAAAGCTAATTAACAAGACTATTCAATTAACCTAATAATATCTAATTAAAACTAATATTCAAAAAAACCTATTAATTCTATAATATCTATTAAAGAAAAACCTATTCATTTATTAAAATGAAAAATCTATATTCTATATTAAGAGAAAGAAATCTATTCTATTAAAATCCTATGAAAAACTATATTATTTATATCTAACATATTATCCATCATTAAAAAGCTAAATTCCTCTATTTTATTCTAAAAAAAATTAAAAACTATCTAATAGCTAATATATTCTAAAAATGATTAAAAGAATGATTTAAATGCTATTAAAAAATCCTAATAAAATCCAGAAAAATCCTATTAATATTCTAAAAATGGATTAAAACTATTAAAACTATTTTCTAGAAACTATTAACCTATTAATATTCTATTAAGATCCTAAAATGATTAAAAAATCTATTAAAATCCTAATAAAATCCAGAAAAATCACAATAGCACCGCACGACACATAACACCGCGAGAGCGCATCAAAATAGCCGGTAAAAATAAACGGGCACCGAAATATCCCAAAAATACGATTCTATCTATCTAAACTGATTAAAAACACCTGAGACGCGAGACGAGAGCTGTGATCCCGATAAAATCAAAACAAATGAAAAAATGCACTGTATGCGATATGCAGATGCGAATGCGGGAATGCGTCGAAACATAAGACCAAGTACGGGACCCAGTTGGTCAAATTTTGGGGTGCAACACACACATCCAATTGAGTTGGTTCAAAGCTCATTGGAAAGATTTTGACAAGTCCTACAAAAGTCCCCAAGTGGTCCATGATCATAAAATGCATAGATTTGGAGTTATGATCAAATTCATTTCAAGAAGGGAAAATGACTTAGAGAAATTTCACTTTTAAGCTTGTTTTTTAGCAACTTTAAGAGGTTTTTTGGCCAAGCTCCTTTGAGAATTTGAAATTCATGAAAACATGAATATTTTAGAGCTACTTGAGGGCTTTCCAAAAAGTACTAGAACATCTCAATGGTATTTGTGAGCTGAGAGTTATGGATTAGTGAAGTTGGGACTGTCACACATGAAACATAAAATCTGATTTTTCTACAAGTGAGATTTTCATCAAGATGTACCTTTCTCAGCCCTTGGATCTTGTTTATTCTAATATGTAGAAGCTTAGATGTGTGGAAATGCAAAGGAAATGCAGATAGCATGAAAATTGGAAACCAAGGCAAGTGGCTTGGCAAGTTGCAATGCAACTTGCATTAAAATATTCAAAATGCAAAAAGGTGAAAAAGGAAAATCTGCAGCAACCATGCCACTAGCCATCCTAGCCTCACTTCAGCCACCTCTAAGTCACTCATCACACTTGACTTCTGATTACCTTGAGGCCAAGAAACCCCTTTTGAGAGGTTTGAACCAAATTGTCATTTTTTCCTTCTTAAAGGCCAAAACTTCCCATTCTATCCTCACTCTCACTTTTCCTATAAATAGAGTGATCCTCTATTTCATTCTACACACCAGAGCCCTTCTCAAAACCAGAGAAATCACAAGCTCTCCTTCTTTCCCTTCTCACTTCATTTTTTTCAAAATCACCCAAAAACACCAAAAACTGTCTTGGACAGTTCAGCCACCAAACTCATTTTCATACACTTTAAACCTCCAAAAACCATCCATACAATCCATAAATATGGTATATAAGGTGTTCAAGCCCTTAAACTACTCAAAATCACCATTTTCCACAAAGTCAACTTTCAATCCAAGAAAGTTTGACTTCACATACAAAACCTCACAAATCATCACTTGGACCTGTTTTGAATCTTTCAACACTCCCAACACTTCATGTTTATGATGTTCTAACTATCCAAAGGCTCAAAAACCAGCTGTAATTGAGTTTACTCAAACTGTCATAGAAGTTGCATTTTGCTTCAAAAGGAGGGAAGTTCCAAAGCTAGGTGGTATTTAAAGATCTCTGGATTTCTTTACTGTATAATTTGTTCAAGATAGTCTACAAGAAGTATGTATTGTTAAACTTTCACCTTGCTCATTACATTTTCATATTGTGAAGATTTAAGATCATATGTTGGAAATGTACTCATGCTGTCCCAAAATTGTCTCTGTCAAAAGTTCATTACAATGTGGCTGTTTTTTATTGATGTGCTATGATTATGAATGATGTGTTGATAGTGGTTTGTGCCTCATGTTGTGATACAACTGTTTTTTTAGAAAATGACCTTAAGGGTAGCATTAGGGCTTTTGACATGAAACTTGGGCTTTGCCACTGTTTTTCACATTCAATATGTCAAACTTGTGATAATTGAAGCATACCTGTTTTGTGAGTCTGATCATACCTGAAATCATGTTTGTAGTATGTTTGTATGAGTTGCATGGATTGTGCTCACTTGTTTTGGTTGTTCATCATTCAAATGCCTCAACTGTTATTTTTTCAAGATACCATGAGATCAACATATCACTTTCTATTTCAATCCACACCTACATGATTTAGGTGCATTTTATCATTGTCCAATCCATTTGCAATTTGTGTATGCTACTAAAATGCCCCCAACTGTCATGAAATCACCTGCTGCTACATTAGCTCACTAAGACTGTTTTACATTTCAACAAATATGCCAAACTTTGTTCCAATTGCTATGAGCTTGTTTTCAATGGATAATCATGCTCCTTGACATATTTAGGATGTATGTATGATGTTATCTTGGCTTGAAATCTCATCTTTTGAAAATTCACTCACTGCCATCATCAAGACTGTTTTCACATTACCACCAAATTTGCCAATTTTTGTTTTTAAGCATAGGGTGTTAGATTCTTAGATTAAAACTCATTTGTCATCATGTACTATGTGTGTGTGTGTGCTTTTGTTTTGATGTAAAACCTCACTGCTTTAGAAAATCACCCTGCTGCCTCATCATCTACAAAACTGTTGAATTTTCCACTCACATGCCAAGTTCTGCTATGCTTGAAATGTATCTGTTTTGTGAGTCCAATCACACTGAGAATCATGCTTATGATGTGTATATATATGATTTGTGTGAACTGTTTCTACCTGTTTTAGTTTTTCATATTCAAAATGCCTCATTTTGCATATCATAGCCATGATCATACCAGTTTTTGTTTCAAGCCAACAGTGTTTAAATCTTGTGCTCAAATTCATTCATCAACATGTTTATGATATGTATATATGGATTAAATGACCTGATTTCATCTGGTTTAGCATATCACTTTCAAAATGCATCATCAAATTCAACAAGTTTTTTGCATATGCACAACTGCATCACCACTGTTTTTGCTTAAAGTTATTTTGTTTGATCCAAGTATGAGCATTAACATGATTAGAGTTTGTAGGTTGTGTATGTATGTACAATGTGAATACTTTCCATCTGCATAATTGACAGCATCACGCACACAATCATTGCTATATTTGCAGCTGTTGGGCCATTTCTTGTTTTGATTGGTTTGTGTTCAATCTTGCATTATAGAATCATCAAATAGCTTGTTAGTGACAGATGTATGAGGACTGTTTGTTGTGTTCAACTCTTCACGCATTTGCATATTTGTTGTTCTTTCATTTTGCCCAGAAAACCATTGGAAACACGCCTTATATGTTTATAGGGGTGGCTATATCAACGGATGTATAGCCACCCCAGTGGTAGAAACCTTGCCCATAAACACGCCTTTCACCTTGCTAGCCTGGGTTCGATCTCTGAGGAGGATCAACCCTTTTGGTTATTTTTCTCATTTCATTTGTTTTAATATTTTATCCTTTTTTCTCTCTCTTCTTGTCACATGCACGTGTAGTGGCTCAGTGGCTAAGTATGGCTGCTTGAGAAGCCAAGGGTGTGGGTTCAAGTCCCACCATGACCCTTTGTTTTTTAGTCCTTTGTTTTATTTTGTTTTGTTCATATTTTTCATTAATTTCATAATTTTATAACTTGTTCATCTTTTATCATTTTGCATCCGTTCTTTTTGTGATGTGTTCATTTTAAAGTATACCTTCATGTGATGAATTAAAATTTCATATTGTTCATAATTTCATTGCCTTTTAACTACTTGGAAGTCGTTTACTTTTTGAGGTTGTTACCTTATGTCTTGATGATCTTCCTTTTATACCATGCCTGTTTATCTTGTGAAATTTGTTGATGCTTATTTCCTTTGTGATAGTCAACACATTAGGTTTGTCTTCTTTGGTTGTCACCATGAACTTATGTGTTTCCTCTGAGAAACTATTTTAAGCTTGGATTGTCGTCACATTTCTTGCTTACCTGTTTGCTTGATTGTCATCAATGCATATTTTGTTGGTATGATGTTGTCACATTTACCTTTGCCTTATAACATGCTTACCTCATATGGTTGTCACCATGCTTTTATCTTTATCATGTTTATTCCTTTGTTAAGCAGTTTCTTTTCCCCAAGCAATAGAACTCGTTAGTTCTCATCCAAGTTATCTCCCTCCTCTCCTTCCAAAGGAAAAGTTTCTCCATTGACCCTTGTGTCATGGATAGTTCATAACCATTCTTTTGACTTTGTTAAGTCACCCCAAACCTTAGTTTAGAAGCCATTCGACTTTGCTTTAATTCTAAAAGACCCACCTTTACTAGGAGTGCTCTTCAACTGGAACCCTAGGGTAGAGTTTGTCAACTCTATGTAAGAATCATCGTCATGATTACTTACTTCCCCGTCTTGAGTGTTCAACTTAGATCTAGAGAGTTTCCTTAAACTCTACACAAGCATTGTTATGTTTGTTCCCCTCTGAACCTTGATCATAATCAAGTGTTCTTCAAACTTAGTGAGGTGAACTACGATTGCTCTGATTCTATCCTAGTTAGGATACGTAGGCAGAAGATGCGATATCTTTGCGAGCAAACTTAGTGTATATATCTTTAGGTTTTAACCTACACCTTTTTCCCAATCCTTAGCAAACATTTAGCAAACTTAGCACAAACAAACAAAAGGTTCCTGTAGAGTACTACAGATGCTTAGGGTGCTAACACCTTCCCTAGGTATAACCAACCCCCGATCCCCGAATCTCTTAGCGTTGTTGTTACATTGCAAAAAGGGTTTTTCTTTCTTAAGACCTTTCCTTTGGATAAATTAAAGTTCGGTTGTAAAAAAAATTAAGATTCAAGTTAATTCAATAGCTTGATATCCGATTTTTACTGCAACATTTAGCAATAGCACACTTTAAAACAAGAGGTTCCTATAGAGTACTAAAGAAGTTTAGGGTGCTAATACTTTCCCTAAGCTTAACCAACCCCCGAACCCTAGATCTTTCCCCGTATTTGTTAGAACACAGATTAGTTCTTAATAATATCTCTATGTTTTGATGATAACTATTATGAAATTTTGTATTTAAGAATTATATACTCTAAAATTTGCTTGAGAGTTTTTACTGCAGATAGTAAAGAAATTAACACTCCAGAAGCAAATCAGAATTGAACACAAGAAATTAATTAGACTCTGTAGCGCCAGATGCATACATTAGAAGATTCTGATTGCTGCCAACAGAAGATTCTGAGCGTAGCCTGTAACACCTGAGGTGAAAGAGGACGGTGGTTACATGTAACACCCGTGGGCGAGGGAGTGGTTGTCGGTGTCATGAGGCATGACAATGAGACACTCCTAGCAGCTTCTAGGGGAAAACCGAATTCACATCCGAATGAGAGGGATCCTGAGGCTATGCAGGTATGGGACTGCATGGTTGAATGAAGGCTTATAAGGATTAATTGGTACTACCTATACCAACAAGATGCATCTTCTTTTCGGTAGCCCATTCATAAGAACTCCACAGTTAAGCGTGCTTGACTTGGAGCAATTCTGGGATGGGTGACCTTCTGGGAAGTTTCCCGGAAAGCGTGTGAGTGAGGAAAAAGCATGCTGAAAAGACCCGTGTTGGTTTGTGGGGTCAGTCGGTAATCCTGGAAAGCAATATGGGGCGTTGTAAATGGTATCAGAGCCATACCTCTCCCAGTACGATGTGGTTCGGGGACGAACCAAGCGGAAGCTGGTGGGCATGTAACACCTGAGGTGAAAGAGGACGGTGGTTACATGTAACACCCGTGGGCGAGGGAGTGGTTGTCGGTGTCATGAGGCATGACAATGAGACACTCCTAGCAGCTTCTAGGGGAAAACCGAATTCACATCCGAATGAGAGGGATCCTGAGGCTATGCAGGTATGGGACTGCATGGTTGAATGAAGGCTTATAAGGATTAATTGGTACTACATATACCAACAAGATGCATCTTCTTTTCGGTAGCCCATTCATAAGAACTCCATAGTTAAGCGTGCTTGACTTGGAGCAATTCTGGGATGGGTGACCTTCTGGGAAGTTTCCCGGAAAGCGTGTGAGTGAGGAAAAAGCATGCTGAAAAGACCCGTGTTGGTTTGTGGGGTCAGTCGGTAATCCTGGAAAGCAATATGGGGCGTTGTATAGCCTCCAGAAGATTCTGAAGCAGAAGCTCCAGAAGGATCTGAAGCAGAAGCCCCAGAAGAATCTGAAGCAAGTCAGAAGCATCTGAAGCAAAGAAGAATTTTGTATGAAGAGTTTTTCAAAGCATAGTTTCTACAGAAGACTTTGAAAGTACTAAAGCTGCCAGTACTGAAGTTTTGTCTCAAATATGCTCTGATATTAAACACGCTGAAAGCACACCTGCCGTAGAAGACTCTGACTCAGCAAGACTCTGATCATCATTAGAAGACTCTGACCCAATTAGACTCTAATGAATTTGCTGAAAACTGAAGAAGAAATATTCAAAGATTATATCCGTTGGAGTAAATCAAACGTCTCTTTCCTTATTTATGCTAGACACAAGAACACAGACAAAAAGGATTTTTCTGTGCTTTCTTCTTCTAGGAAAGGTCACTTGATGTGAAGACAAAAAGGCTCAGACTTTTTGGACACTCTTCTCAACGTGAAGTCCACCTTGGATCAGCTGCCTATAAAAGCAAGACTCCACCAAATTCTCCAGTTGACGTTGGCATTGAAAAGAAATCAAATATTCAAGCTCTCATACTTTCATATTCATTCTAAGAATTTATTTCATTGTACTTAAACTTAAGAGAAATATCACAGTTGTGATAATAGCTTTTTAGAAGCATTCTTACTCTTGTAATAGTTTTACATTGATTGTAAAAGATTTCCTTAAGAGGATCCAGTTGGGATCAGTAGCTCTTGAGAAGACTAAGAATAGTTGTTCTTAGGTGTTACTATTGTAATATGTTTGATTAAATAGTGGATTAAGTCCTTGATTGAGAAAGGCAAATCACTCTAGGAAGGGTGGACTGGAGTAGTTGAGTTCAACGAACCAGGATAAAAATACTTGAGTTTTTATTCTAAGTTTTAATCTTTCATACTTATTCAACCCCCCCTTCTAAGTATTATCTAACCTTCAGTTGGTATCAGAGCTCCGGTTATGTGTGTGCTACCACTTAATAGTGACAGTAAAGATCCAGAGAGAAATACTTTGATATATATTTGGTTGTTACTATGGCTGATAATACAATATCTAACACCAACAACAAATATGAAGAAAGGGACAGAATCAGCACCAAACCCCCTATGTTTGATGGGGAGAAATTTGATTATTGGAAAGACAGAATTGAAAGTTTTTTCCTTGGATATGATGCTGATCTATGGGATCTAGTCATAGATGGACATGTTCATCCCACAGATGGGAATGGCAAGAAGATAGACAGAAAATCTATGACAGATGCTCAGAAGAAAGATTTTAGAAATCATCACAAGGCCAGAACAATACTGTTGAATGCAATATCTCATACTGAGTATGAAAAAATTACAAACAGGGAAACTGCATTTGACATGTTTGAATCCTTAAAGATGACTCATGAGGGAAACTCTCAAGTCAAGGAAACAAAGGCTCTGGCTCTGATCCAGAAGTATGAAGCCTTCAAGATGGAAGACTCTGAATCTGTTGAAGCTATGTTCTCCAGATTTCAGATCCTCACAGCTGATCTAAAGGTTCTGGACAAGGGATACTCCACACCAGATCATATAAAGAAAATCATCAGAAGTCTACCTACCAGATGGAGACCTATGGTGACAGCGCTGAAGATGGCTAAAGATCTGAACAAGATCTCTTTAGAAGAACTCATCAGCTCACTGAGGAGCCATGAAATTGAGCTTGAGGAAGATGAACCTCAGAAGAAAGAAAAAGGTAAATCTATTGCTTTAAAATCTAATAAATCTGCTAAAGCTTTGCAGGTTATTGAAGAAAGCTCTGAAGGATCTTCTGAAGAAGAAGATGATGAATTATCCATGTTGTCCAGAAGGATCAACAGACTCTGGAAGCACAAGGGAAAGAAGTTCAACAACTTCAGAAAATCTGATCATAGAAAGGAATCTTCTGGGCAAAGAAGATCTGGCAAGAAAGAAGTTGTATGCTATGAGTGCAAAAAACCTGGGCATTACAAGAATGATTGCCCCAAACTTCAAAAAGAAAAACCCAAGAAAAATTTTAACAAAAAGAAGAAGGTTCTGATGGCAACATGGGATGACTCAAATGAATCTGAATCATCTTCTGAATCAGAAGAAGAATGTGCTAATGTTGCACTGATGGCCAGCACAGAAGATCAGGAAGAAGGAACTTCAGGATCTGAATCTGATTCTGAATCTGACGATGACGCTGAAGAGGTAATGGCTAAACTTACTAAAGAAGAACTTGTCAAAGTTTTATCAGAAGTTCTGAAAAGCTATAACAATATCAAACTCAAATACAAGAAGCTGAAAAGCAGTCTTGAATCTGAGATTGATCTTCTAAAGGCAGAACTTGTTGAGCAAAAAGAAATTAATCTGAAAATAAAAAATGACTTTGAAATAACTCAACAAGAATCTGAATCTGAGGCTAAGTCATGTGAAAACATTTTAGAAAAATATGACTCTAGCTTTCAGATATTCCTTACTAAGAGCATAGACAGAAGCAAGATGGCTTCTATGATCTATGGTGTTAGTGGGAACTGTAACACCCCACTTCCCAAAATCAATTAAATTAATAAACATTATAAATAAACAAAATCAGAGTTCCAATTTCCCAAGTGGGATATCACATGAAAACAACGTTTCCTTATAAAAAGGTTTTTCTCCAAATACAGCGGAATATTAAATATAAAACCCAATAAAAGTTTGATACGTTCACAGGAAAATAAAATATAAGTTCTTCATAAAACAAATAAAAGCGCCCAAGTCCCGTGCTACGTATCAGAGCATCCTAGACTCGACTGTCACACCATAATCCAAGCTAGCTAAGTACCTGGATTATCTGTACTTCCGGAGAAGCACAGACACAACAACAGCAAAGGGGTGAGAAATCATGATCAAAAATATAATGGTAATGTAATACATGTAATAAGGCAGTAAAACACACCAACACATCAATTATTCACCCCAACAACACCATATAACGAACCTACTGTTCAAATTACAATATAACATATTATAATGCAATTATGCAACTCAACACCATGCATGCGGTACCGACTCATTGGTTCATTCAATCGAACCTGGATAGATCACTTACGCTCCTCCTGAGACATGATCTATCCCCCACCATTCTCCACAAAGGAGTACGGATGAATCACTTACGCTCCTCCTGAGACATGATTCATCCCACCAAAACACCATGATATGCAAGACACCAATGCATAATTATTATATTCTGGCACGCTAAGTGCACACGATCCTCCTGATCATATCATCATACAACAATGCATATGTATAGATATATTACACCAAAATCAATAATTCATCAACATCAATCCACAATCACAAACATGCCAATAGATATTATACTTACCAATTATCCTATAATTTCTACTCTAGAACCGACATTACGGTACATTACCGACACTTCAGAGTCACTCTGAATCTCACCAAGGTCCTAACCATAGTCATTAACGACACTATAGGGAAACAACATATAACTTTCCCAAAGTTATAATCATGGTCATTGCCAACACTACGGTAACAACACATAATCTCATCAGCTTTATATTCCTAGTTATTATCAACACTACAGTAACATCAACAATCCAACAAAATGGATCAATACTACAGTAACATCAACAATCCAACAAAATGGCTCAACATTACAGTTACTATCATCACCATATATATATACCCCAAAATGCATCATCAGCATTCATCAATCCCCCAACATCAACAATAATCATAGCATGCCAATATAAAACTTTATATAACGATAAATTCCTACGGGGTTAAGGAATCCCCTCTACCCTATACATGTATAAACCATTCCCAATCAAATTTCTCCCCCCTTACCTTATCAATTGGTTGATCGATAGAAATCCTCCTAGAATTGGTCTCTTGGCCTTCCCCTTTTCTCTTCCGTTCTTCGTTCCCTTTTTCTCAATTTCTCAAATGTATCGTACCACTCTCCCCACCCCTTCACATTCTATTTTCTTTATTAAATCTAATCCCAATTAATAAAATAACTTAATAAAATAATACAATATTATTATTAATACTAATAATATTATAATACTAATAATAATAATAATCATAATAATAATAATACTCATTATTAATAATACTAATAATAATAATAATAATAATAATAATAATATCGTTATTTCACCAAAATAATAATAATAATATTAATAATATTAACAAATATAATAAACATAATAATAATAATAATAATAATACTAATATCATTATTTCACCAAAATAATAATAATATTAATAATATTAACAAATATAATAAATATAATAATAATAATAATAATAATAATATCATTATTTCACCAAAATAATAATAATATTAATAATATTAACAAATATAATAAATATAATAATAATAATAATAATAATAATAATAATAATAATAATAATAATAATAATAATAATAATAATATCATCATTTCACCAAAATAGTAATAATATTAATAATATTAACAAATATAATAATAATAATAATAATAATAATAATAATATCATTATTTCACTAAAATAATAATAATATTAATAATATTAACAAATATAATAAATATAATAATAATAATAATAATAATAATAATAATAATAATAATAATAACACCCCCACCAATGTTACTATTATTTTTATATTATTATATTTCACACCAAAATACCACCAATAGTCCTTCCACATTAGGGACATCCACCAAACATCACCAAATACACCCCCACCAAAGGACACACCAACGTATAATATTTAAAATAATTATAAAATGACTAAATAATTAAAATGGGTGTTACAACTCTCCCCCACTTTAATTATTTTCGTCCTCGAAAATTACCTGATGGAAATAGCTCCGGATACGCTTCTCGCATCCTGCTTTCCAACTCCCAGGTCACACTGCCTCCTGCAGCACCTCCCCAAGCTACCTTCACCAAAGGTATCTCTTTCCCTCGGAGCTGTTTCATCTTACGGTCCTCGATCCTCAACGGCATCGTCTCAACAGTAAGATTCTCCCGAACCTGAACATCATTTCTCTGAATAACATGAGATGGATCAGAAACATACTTTCGTAATTGCGACACATGAAACACATCATGTAAGTCCGATAACTCAGGTGGCAACGCCACCCTATAAGCTACAGCACCAATTCTTTGCAGAATTTCATAAGGTCCAATAAACTTAGGATCCAGCTTCTTGGACTTCAATGCACGACCCATACCAGTCATCGGATTAACTCTTAGGAATACGTGATCACCTACACAGAATTCCAACTCTTTCCTCCGATTATCATGATAACTTTTCTGCCTACTCTGAGACACTTTCATTTTCTCACGAATCATTTGAATTGTCTCAGTAGTCTGCTGTACAATTTCTGGTCCAAGCACCATATTCTCACCAGTTTCATACCAACACAGAGGAGTCCTACACCTCCTCCCATACAAAGCTTCAAACGGTGCCATTCCGATACTAGAATGGTAACTGTTATTGTACGTGAACTCAATCAATGGTAAATGAGTATCCCACGCACCATCCTTTTCCAACACACAAGCTCTCAACAAATCCTCAAGTGACTGAATAGTCCTCTCCGACTGACCATCAGTTTGCGGATGATAAGCTGAACTCAACTTCAACTTAGTCCCCAAAGCTTCCTGCAAGCTTTTCCAAAATTCCGAAGTAAACCGCGGATCTCTATCCGATACAATACTGGACGGAACGCCATGCAACTTCACAATTACCCAAATATAAATATCCGCCAGCTTCGTTAATGGAAAACTAATGTTGATTGGTACAAAATGTGCAGACTTCGTCAATCGATCCACAATCACCCAGATAGCATCAAAATCTCTCGCTGTATTCGGCAAACCTGTAACAAAATCCATAGTAATGCAATCCCATTTCCAAACCGGAATCTCTAATGGTTGCATAAATCCAGAAGGTCTTTGGTGTTCTACCTTCGACTTCTGACACGTCAAACAGGCATACACAAATTGAGCAATGTCTCTTTTCATACCAGACCACCAAAATAATTTCTTCAAATCATGATACATCTTCGTAGCTCCAGGATGAATACTCAGATTACTACGGTGTCCTTCACTCAAAATTGACTTTTTTAATTCCTCATTATCTGGTACACAAATCCTGCCTCTAAATCTCAACACACCTGTACTATCCAATTTAAAGTCACTATCGGAGTCACTTCCTACTCCAGGCATCAAATCTACCAATTTCACATCCAACTTCTGATTTTCTCTAATCATATCCAAGAAGTCATTATTTACCTGCAACATACCCAACATTACACTATTTGCAGTAGTCTCACAAACCATGCTCAAATCTCTAAATTGTTCAATTAACTCAATTTCTTTCACCATTAGAGCTGCCATATGAATTGCTTTCCTACTCAAAGCATCTGCCACTACATTGGCCTTTCCTGGATGATAACTCAAACTGAAGTCATAATCCTTCAAAAATTCCAACCATCTTCTCTGCCTCATATTCAGCTCTTTCTGATCAAACAGGTATCTCAGACTCTTATGATCACTAAACACTTCAAATCTTGAACCATATAAATAATGTCTCCAGATTTTCAACACAAAAACAACCGCAGCTAATTCAAGATCATGAGTCGGATAATTTCGCTCATGCACTCTCAATTGCCGCGATGCATATGCTACTACTTTACCATTCTGCATAAGAACTCCACCTAATCCCATCTTAGACGCATCACAGTACACCACAAACGGTTCACTCGGAGTCGGTAACACTAACACCGGTGCCGTAGTCAATCTCTTTTTCAACTCTTCAAAACTTTCTTCACAAGCAGCGTCCCATACAAAGACTTGGTTCTTTCTCGTTAACTGAGTTAATGGCAACGCCAAATTAGAGAAACCTTCAATAAACCTGCGGTAATAACCAGCTAAACCCAGAAAGCTCCTAATTTCTGTCGCTGTCTTCGGCGGTTCCCACTGCAATACTGCACTTACTTTTGACGGATCCACCGCTATTCCATCTTCAGATATTACATGCCCCAAGAAACTCACTTTCCTCAACCAGAAGTCACACTTTGACAATTTAGCAAATAGTTTATTTTCTTTCAACACTTGCAAGGCAATCCTCAAATGTCCTGCATGCTCTTCATCAGATTTAGAATAAATTAATATATCATCAATAAACACTACAATGAACTGATCCAAATAAGAATGGAAAATTCTGTTCATATACTCCATAAATACTCCCGGCGCGTTAGTCACTCCAAACGGCATTACAACATATTCGTAATGTCCATATCGAGTCCTAAAGGCAGTCTTCTGAACATCACCTTCTTTTACTCTTATCTGATGATAACCCGATCTTAAGTCGATCTTACTAAATACACGAGCTCTCACCAGCTGGTCCATCAAGTCATCAATCCTAGGTAGAGGATACTTATTCTTAATAGTCACTTTATTCAATTGACGGTAATCGATGCACAAACGCATACTACCATCCTTCTTCTTCACCAATAACACTGGAGCTCCCCACGGCGATACACTTGGCCTAATAAACTTCCTATCCAACAATTCTCCAATCTGAGACTTCAACTCAGCCAATTCCACTGCAGACATCCTGTACGGTGCCATAGAAATAGGCCTCGTACCAGGAACAAGATCAATACCAAATTCCACTTCTCGCGTCGGAGGCAATTCCGTAATGTCGTCAGGAAACACTTCCGGAAATTCATTCGCCACGGCTACTTCCTCTATTGACACTTTGCTATCCCCCGATAATGTTGCAAATAAAGCAAACACTCTAGTTTCATCTTCCAACAAAGCCCTCAATTCTTTATTAGACAAAGAACTTGCTAAAGCTTCCTCTTCAGGGGTCAAGAACAACAATTCCTTCCGAAAACAGTCGATGTAGACTCGGTTGAACTCTAACCAGTTCATACCCAGAATGACATCCAATTTACCAAGTGGTAGACAAATCAAATCCACTTCAAATTCTCTACCGAAAATAGTCAGCGGACACTTCAGGCATACCAAAGAAGTAGTCACTGAACCTATAGAGGGTGTCTCAATAGTCATTCGTCTCTCCAGAGTAGACGGCACCAATCCTATTCTCTCCACACAATCCACAGAAATAAACGAGTGTGTTGCACCCGTATCAATAATAGCAATCAAAGGAATATTATTGATAATACAAGTACCTTTGATAACACGCTCATCACTGGCAGCTTGAGTCCCTGCTAAGGTAAACACTTTCCCACTAGCCGGAGACGTCTGAGGCTTCTTCGGCTTCTCACAATGTGTACTGATATGACCCTTCTCACCACAGTTATAACAGGTCGGCATGGTTGCTCTGCAGTCAGCTATCACATGACCTGGTTTCCCACACTTAAAACACTTCTTGGCTTCATTAGGACAATTATTAGCACGGTGTCCCATACCACCGCACCGAAAACATTTCCCTTCAGCAGATGCTCTCCCATCTCTAGGCTTCTTATCAACAACAGCTTTACGTTTTCCCTTATCAGCAGCAACACTATAAGGAGTACCACTAAACCTCTGCTTACCCTTACGATCATTAACAGCTTTGTAGTGCGCAATCCTTGCTCGGTTATCGTTATCATATATCCTGCTCCTACTTACTAGCTCAGGATAGCTCCTGATCTTCTGACAAGCAATTCCCAACTTAATCTCTGGACACAGTCCATTCTCAAACTTTAAGCACTTAGAAGTCATCGCCCCCTCCACATTATAGTGAGGACAATACTGCACTAGCTCCTCAAATTTAGCAGCATACTCCACTACCGTCATACTACCCTGCTTCAACTCTAAGAATTCAATTTCCTTAGCACTGCGAATATCTTCTGGAAAATACTTTTCCAAAAAACCCTTCCGAACCACCTCCCAAGTAATGGCGGTTCCAGCAGCTTCCAATCTTTGGCGACTATTGTCCCACCAGGCTTCAGCCTCACCTTCCAGCATGTGAGTACCAAATCTCACCTTCTGCTCATCAGTACATTCCATCGTTCTGAAGATCTTCTCAATTGCCTTCAGCCACTTCTGAGCAGCTTCTGGGTCCAGAATTCCTCCTTCAAACGTTGGTGGCTTGTTGCTCCGAAACTGCGCCAAACTCCTGAATTGGGCATCTGCAGTTTGATTCTGATTAGCAACTGCCTGCGCCATTGCTTGCATAGCAGCAGCCAATGCAACATCATTCCTTCCTGCCATACTGCTCAAACATAGCAACACCAAGTTAAAAGATATTCAACTACATCATAAAGGACAGACTCAACTCGACTCAACAACACTGGCCGGACGGACCGACCTGCTCTGATACCAATTGTAACACCCCACTTCCCAAAATCAATTAAATTAATAAACATTATAAATAAACAAAATCAGAGTTCCAATTTCCCAAGTGGGATATCACATGAAAACAACGTTTCCTTATAAAAAGGTTTTTCTCCAAATACAGCGGAATATTAAATATAAAACCCAATAAAAGTTTGATACGTTCACAGGAAAATAAAATATAAGTTCTTCATAAAACAAATAAAAGCGCCCAAGTCCCGTGCTACGTATCAGAGCATCCTAGACTCGACTGTCACACCATAATCCAAGCTAGCTAAGTACCTGGATTATCTGTACTTCCGGAGAAGCACAGACACAACAACAGCAAAGGGGTGAGAAATCATGATCAAAAATATAATGGTAATGTAATACATGTAATAAGGCAGTAAAACACACCAACACATCAATTATTCACCCCAACAACACCATATAACGAACCTACTGTTCAAATTACAATATAACATATTATAATGCAATTATGCAACTCAACACCATGCATGCGGTACCGACTCATTGGTTCATTCAATCGAACCTGGATAGATCACTTACGCTCCTCCTGAGACATGATCTATCCCCCACCATTCTCCACAAAGGAGTACGGATGAATCACTTACGCTCCTCCTGAGACATGATTCATCCCACCAAAACACCATGATATGCAAGACACCAATGCATAATTATTATATTCTGGCACGCTAAGTGCACACGATCCTCCTGATCATATCATCATACAACAATGCATATGTATAGATATATTACACCAAAATCAATAATTCATCAACATCAATCCACAATCACAAACATGCCAATAGATATTATACTTACCAATTATCCTATAATTTCTACTCTAGAACCGACATTACGGTACATTACCGACACTTCAGAGTCACTCTGAATCTCACCAAGGTCCTAACCATAGTCATTAACGACACTATAGGGAAACAACATATAACTTTCCCAAAGTTATAATCATGGTCATTGCCAACACTACGGTAACAACACATAATCTCATCAGCTTTATATTCCTAGTTATTATCAACACTACAGTAACATCAACAATCCAACAAAATGGATCAATACTACAGTAACATCAACAATCCAACAAAATGGCTCAACATTACAGTTACTATCATCACTATATATATATACCCCAAAATGCATCATCAGCATTCATCAATCCCCCAACATCAACAATAATCATAGCATGCCAATATAAAACTTTATATAACGATAAATTCCTACGGGGTTAAGGAATCCCCTCTACCCTATACATGTATAAACCATTCCCAATCAAATTTCTCCCCCCTTACCTTATCAATTGGTTGATCGATAGAAATCCTCCTAGAATTGGTCTCTTGGCCTTCCCCTTTTCTCTTCCGTTCTTCGTTCCCTTTTTCTCAATTTCTCAAATGTATCGTACCACTCTCCCCACCCCTTCACATTCTATTTTCTTTATTAAATCTAATCCCAATTAATAAAATAACTTAATAAAATAATACAATATTATTATTAATACTAATAATATTATAATACTAATAATAATAATAATCATAATAATAATAATACTCATTATTAATAATACTAATAATAATAATAATAATAATAATAATATCGTTATTTCACCAAAATAATAATAATAATATTAATAATATTAACAAATATAATAAACATAATAATAATAATAATAATAATAATAATACTAATATCATTATTTCACCAAAATAATAATAATATTAATAATATTAACAAATATAATAATAATAATAATAATAATAATAATATCATTATTTCACCAAAATAATAATAATATTAATAATATTAACAAATATAATAAATATAATAATAATAATAATAATAATAATAATAATAATAATAATAATAATAATATCATCATTTCACCAAAATAATAATAATATTAATAATATTAACAAATATAATAATAATAATAATAATAATAATAATAATATCATTATTTCACTAAAATAATAATAATATTAATAATATTAACAAATATAATAAATATAATAATAATAATAATAATAATAATAATAATAATAATAATAATAATAATAACACCCCCACCAATGTTACTATTATTTTTATATTATTATATTTCACACCAAAATACCACCAATAGTCCTTCCACATTAGGGACATCCACCAAACATCACCAAATACACCCCCACCAAAGGACACACCAACGTATAATATTTAAAATAATTATAAAATGACTAAATAATTAAAATGGGTGTTACAGGAACAACAGAAGAGGTATTGGATATGAATCTTCCTCTGGAAGTAATCCAAAATCTATTGACAAACTCTTCATCAAGAAGACACCTCTGTACTCTCAATTTAAGTTTGGTCACTTAAATGACATTAAACACACAAGCTCTGAGAAGAATACTTATGTGTTTAAACCCAAGGCAAGCCTTCAGAACCACTAACCCTAAAGGACCCAAGAAGATCTGGGTACCTAAAAGTAAAATAATTCATGTTGCAGATGTTCTTAGCAGCAAGGTCAGGACGCCAATCATGGTACCTGGACTCTGGATGCTCACGACACATGACAAGAGAAAAGTTTATGTTCCAAAGCCTGGAACATAGATCTGGAGGTGATGTGAAGTTTGGAGGGAACCAGAAGGGCAAGATCATTGGATCTGGCACCATTGGAAATGGTAAACTTCCCTCTATTACTAATGTTTTACTTGTTGAAGGGTTAAAGCATAACTTATTGTCCATAAGTCAATTAAGTGACAATGGTTATGATATTACCTTTAATCAAAAATGTTGTAAAGCTATTAGTCAAAAGGATGACTCTATCCTATTTAGTGGTAAGAGGAAAAACAACATTTATAAAATAAATCTTTCAGAACTTAAAGTTCAAAATGTTAAATGCCTCTTGTCTGTTAATGAAGAGCAATGAGTCTGGCACAGAAGATTGGGCCATATTAATATGAGACGTATATCTCAGATTAATAAACTTAATCTTGTTAGAGGACTCCCTAATCTGAAGTTCACTTCAGATGCTCTTTGTGAAGCATGCCAAAAAGGGAAGTTTTCAAAATCATCTTTTAAATCAAAAAATGTTGTTTCTACTTCCAAACCACTAGAATTACTTCATATTGATCTGTTTGGACCAGTGAAAACTGCATCCATCAGAGGCAAGAAGTATGGATTAGTCATTGTTGATGACTATAGTAGATGGACATGGGTAAAGTTCTTAAAACACAAGGATGAGTCACATTCTGTGTTCTTTGACTTCTGCAAGCAAGTCCAGAATGAAAAAGATTTCAAAATTATAAAAGTCAGAAGTGATCATGGTGGTGAATTTGAAAATAAATATTTTGAAAAATATTTTTCTGAAAATGGCATTGCTCATGATTTTTCCTGTCCTAGAACTCCACAACAAAATGGGGTTGTAGAAAGGAAAAACAGAACTCTGCAAGAAATAGCCAGAACCATGATCAATAAGACAAATCTGGCAAAACACTTTTGGGCAGAAGCAATTAACACAGCGTGTTACATTCAGAACAGAGTGTCTGTAAGACCTCTTCTGAAAAAGACTCCATATGAACTGTGGAAGAACAGAAAGCTCAACATTTCATATTTTCATCCTTTTGGATGTACTTGCTATATACTTAACACTAAAGAGAATCTTAACAAGTTTGATTCCAAAGCACAAAAATGTTTCATGCTTGGTTATTCTGAACGCTCTAAAGGCTACAGAGTATTCAATACTGAAACACAGATTGTGGAAGAATCTATTCATGTAAGATTTGATGATAAGCTTGGCTCTGAAAAGCCAAAGCAGGTTGAAAATTCTGCAGATAGAGAAGTAGTCTTCACTGACTCTGAAGTCCCAAAAGCAGACAAAATTCAAGTGAAGGAACCAGAAGCAACACCAGATGTTATTCCTTTAACTTCTCAGATGAATAATCTAAACATTTCTGAAGAATCAACTGTTAGAGGATCATCATCCAGAATTAAAGTTTCTCATCCAGAGAATGTCATTATTGGAAAGAAGGATGATCCCATCAGAACAAGATCCTTTCTAAGATCATCTGAAGCATCACTATTTGGACTGGTGTCAGAAATTGAACCATCTTCTGTACATGAAGCTCTGCAAGACAATGATTGGATTATTGCCATGCAAGAAGAGTTGAATCAATTTACCAGAAATGATGTATGGGATCTAGTTCAAAGACCACAAGGATTCAATATAATTGGAACAAAATGGGTCTTCAGAAATAAGCTGAATGAGAAAGGAGAAGTTGAAAGAAATAAGGCAAGGCTTGTTGCTCAAGGGTACAATCAACAAGAAGGTATTGATTACACTGAAACTTATGCTCCAGTGGCAAGGTTAGAATCTATACGCCTTCTTATTTCATTTGTTGCACAAAATAATATCACTCTGTATCAGATGGATGTTAAAAGTGCTTTTCTTAATGGTATTATAGAAGAAGAAGTTTATGTCCACCAACCTCCTGGTTTTGAAAATGAAAAATTTCCAGATTATGTTTTCAAACTAAAGAAATCTCTATATGGTTTAAAACAAGCTCCTAGAGCTTGGTATGAGAGATTGAACAATTTCCTTCTGGAGAAAATTTTCATCAGAGGCAAAGTGGACACAACACTCTTTTGTAAATCAATTAAGAAAGATCTTCTAATTTGTCAAATTTATATGGATGATATAATATTTGGATCTACCAATACTATGTTGGGAAAGGAGTTTGCTACATGTATGCAGGCAGAATTTGAAATGAGCATGATGGGAGAACTCATATTCTTTCTAGGAATCCAAGTCAATCAAACTCCAGAGTGCACTTACATACATCAAACCAAATATGTTAAAGAACTTCTGAAGAAGTTTAACATGACTGATAGTAAGCTGGCAAAGACTCCCATGCATCCAACTAGCTCACTTGGCAAGGAAGAGGTAAGTAAGAAAGTAGACCAGAAGCTCTACAGAGGTATGATTGGTTCTCTTCTTTATTTAACTGCTTCTAGACCTGACATATTGTTCAGTGTATGCTTGTGTGCTAGATTCCAATCAGATCCTAGAGAATCACACTTGACAGCTGTCAAGAGGATTCTAAGGTATCTGAAAGGTACTTCTAATGTGGGTTTGTGTTACAAAAAATCTGATGATTTCAAATTAGTTGGATTATGTGATGCTGACTACGCTGGAGACAGAGTGGAAAGGAAAAGTACTTCTGGAAGTTGTCAATTTCTAGGAAGAAATCTAATCTCTTGGTACAGCAAGAAGCAACTCACAATTGAACTTTCAACCACAGAGGCAGAATATATTGCTGCTGTTGGATGTAGCACGTAGATGCTCTAGATGAAAAGTCAGCTAGAAGATTATCAAATTTTTGAAAGTAACATTTCTATCTTTTGTGATAATACTTCTGCTATATGTTTGTCTAAAAACCCCATTTTACACTCTAAGGCAAAACATATAGAAATTAAGCATTATTTCATCAGAGACTATGTTCAGAAGGGAATCATAAATTTAGCCTTTGTTGATACAGATCATCAATGGGCAGATATTTTTACAAAACCCCTTGTTGAAGATAGATTCAAATTTATTCTGAAAAATATTGGTATGGATTTTTGTCCAGAATGATATTTGTCAGAAGCAAATTTTTACAGATGCAAAAATGCCTAATGCTCTGAAGTATTTCTTCTGACTGCTTATTTATTTTATTAAATTGGTTTTGTGAAACTCTGAACTAACAATCCTTAGAGGATCTGAACGTTGGTTAACGTTTCATTTCTCAAGAGAATTCAGAACACATGCAAGCAAACACGTGTCACTCCATTTCTGCAAAGGTGGCGTGTACACCACTGAAGAGACGTTTGAGGTGAAGTTTGAATAGTGAAAATCTTGATTTCCCCCCAATTTGTCAGAAGCAATAAATGTTTGAAATGATTATTATTCTCTTCATTTAATGCTTGTTCAAATGTGCAAAAAATTCTGACTGATGGTATGCCTAATTGTTTTAGTATAAATACTTGACTTCTCTTCACTTTCACACTTTTCACAATCTCAGAAAATTTTATGCATTTTCATCTTCTCTTCTCTCTGCATAAAAACCCTAAGCGTGTGACAAAACCATCTTCAATGACAACTTCATCATCAACTGCTGCACAATTTCAATCTTCAATGGCTGCAGTTACCTCTGCTAATATGGGTGTTACTCCTTACTCTTCACCAAAAAGAACATTGTTAACCCCTGTTGAAAAGCTGGAAGTTCTGTGTGAATCAATGGTGGAATTTGATTCACTTGCTGAGAATGGTTTTGAGTTTCGTTCAATCATAGGTGCTCAAGGATGGGTGAAATATTTTGATAGACTGTTTGGACCAGTTTACCCCCTTCTTGTGAAAGAGTTCTGGATCCATGCTTCAGTTTACCCTAAGTTTATCTTATCTTCTGTTCTGAGCAAAGAAATAATAATAACAGAAGATCTGATCAGAAAACTTATTGGCTATGAGGAAACATATGGAGTTTCACACTTTCCAGCTGGGCGTGTGGATATGGATGAAGTATATGAAGAAGTGATGACTGCTGGACAAGCTTCTAATAAGTTCAAGGATCTGAAGCTTGACTACAAGATTTGGGCTAAGATCTTCATGGGATGCATTCATCATAGGAAGTCAACCAACTCTCCAGACTATGTCAACAATGAACAACTCTATTTCATGTATTGCCTCAGCCAGAGCACCAAGGTAGATCTTCCATATATTCTCTTTATGCATCTTTGGAATCATATAAATGCCTCTAGAGAGTATGTGAAAGAAAAAGGACAGAAGATCAGAACCTGGATTCCTTTTGGAAGGTTAATCTCAATCTTCTAATTGAGAATGGACTGGTTACTGCTCTGTACGCTGCTGGAGTTACAGAGGAATTGGAATTCATTATGGGAAAGCCTCTGAATGCCAAAAGTCTTCAGAGACTTAAAATAGTGGATGAACTCACAACAACTCCCAAGAAGCTGAACATTTCTGAACTGAGTAAGAAGAGAACTCCTATCGAAGATTACCCTCTGTTCTATGCTTAAGAACCAAGGCACATTGTTGTAATGTATATTGATGAGTGCAAGAAAGAAGGAAAGCCTGTTCCTGCAAACATTATACAGCTAGCAAGACAACCACTGCCTGTTGTAGAAGAAGAAGAAGAACAACCACAAAGAAAGAGGACTCAGCCTGAAGCAGAAGTTGCACCTGTTCAGAAGAAGATCAAGATTGCTGAGAAGCCACAGAAGCTCTTAAAGAGGAAAGAATCTGGAGACACTCCTTATGTACCTGCTAAAAGAATCAAGATCAAAGGTACTAAATCTTCTGTATCTTCTGCAAATCCTGTTGTTTTAAATGATTTTAATGTTAAGTCTATTCCAAAACCTCCCTCTACACAAAGTACATCTGTTACTGCTCCATCTCATGTTTCTACACCATCACCACAAAAATCTTCTAATCCTATTTCCATTTCACCACAAAAACAAGCATCTGTTCCAACACCAACAACAACAAAAACAAGTCAAACTCCAAAAGTCTTTGTACCACAAACAACTCAACCAAAAATTCAAATCAAACAATCTGTACCACATAAACAACCGTCAGAACAACAACCTACAAAACAAAAACCACAACCATCTGCTCAACAAAAATCCTCTGAACTATCTAAACAAAAGCCACCTGAACAACAAAAGCACCCACAAGAAAAGCAACCAGAAAAATCATCTGAAACCCTACCAGAAAAAGCCACTGAAAATCGACCACCATCAGATAATCCACCATCCAAATCATCTGAACCAATAACAATTTCATCAGATCCACCTACCTCAGAACAACCATCAAAACCCTCTAAAATTCCTTCATAACCAACCAATACTTCTGAACCCAACATTCCTGAGACAGAAGTTCTTGATGTCACACCATTAAAAACTGTGTTTCAAGTATCTTCTACCTCCTGCACACCAACCACCTCATCAAACTCTTCAGAATCTGACATTCACCCAGATTTTCTAATCTCTCCTTCTCACAGAGATTCTGAAGTAAACCAACCAGAACCTCTTGTATCATTAAAAGTTCCTATTTCAGATCCTATTCCCACACCTGCACCATCATCTGAAATCCTGATTCCCAATTCTAACCCATCATCTAACCCAAGAACATCTATTTCCTGTGCACAAGTTTCATCCCTTTTTCACAATCTTGCTTATGGTTTCAAACTCAAAGATTTTTATGACAGAGTTGAACCATCTGACCCTATCACCCCTCTGAAACCCAAACTCACAATGACCCTTCCATCTGTGCTTCTCACCTACATTCAATCCATGACAGATGTAGGTTCATTAGCAGCTATATCTTATTCTGCTAAATCTGACAAAGTTGTTGCTTCAGCTATCCCAGTGTCATCTGATAAAACCGTTGTTTCTGATGAACCTCCAAAATCTGCCTTCCAATCCTACTCAAATAAACCCTTTGATGTGGTTTCCTTTCACACCAGAGCAAAACCTCATCTGTTAAACGCTTTAAACAGATCCAAACCTAATAAACCTGAAATTCCTTTCATTCCATACTACTCTCCTCCTCTGATCTCCATTCAGAAATCCCTTTTTCCACCTACTCCCCAACCAAAACCAATAACCCTGGAGACTCTATTACATCCCAAGCCCAGACTTAATTTTAATCATTTAATTCAATCTTTTTTGCAAGAAATACAGTTGTATTTAGGTACTATACAGAAGAAGTGCTCAGCAACAATGGATGCCCAAGAATCTGATGTCATCTGGAATGGATTCATCAACAGATTCAACTTTGTGGCCTCAAATATGAAGAACATATGTTTTGATGATGCGAAGCTCAGATTTGCTGAAGCTGCAAGAAATCTGTTCTGGACTGTCAAGAGATCTGAACCATTGCTCCTTACAGATGCTCCTCCATCTTCAGAAGAAACTACTGAACCTGCATCTGAAGATAATCCTTTGGCCATGACTTCGGTAGAACTTCCTTCTGGCTCCAATGCTCCAGACTCTACAGATCCTATGGAAATTGACTCTGTTCAAGCTCCAGAAAATGTTCAACCTTCATCATCTGAGATTAAGAAAGAACACCCAGATTTTGAGGATAAAATTGCTGCTCTGGAAGCTGGTCAGTCAGAGATCAAGTCTTGGATGGCAAAACAGGATAAGAAATCTGAAGACATGACAGAGTGGATGTCAAAGCAGGATCAGAAGAATGAAACAATGGCTAAGTGGATGTCCAAGCAAGAGCAGTCCTCCTCTGAGATCACAGATCTATTGAAGATGCTTTTGTCAAAACACTCTTAGATTTTCATTTTTTCCATTCTAATGTTTTTGCATCTGATGTTTGCTTATGTACTTTTTGATATATCTTCTGATGCATGTACTTTTGATCTGAACTCATTGAATGAATCAAAGTTTTCTCCACTGAATTACCTCATTTACTGTTTCCTTTTATTTGTCTTTTTAAAGTTTTTACTTTTTGCTTATGACAAAAAAGGGGGAGAAAATATAGATCTGAACTGTTTAGTATAACTTCACTAGAATGAAACTTCAGACATATCTACTCTATCTAACATTTAATCTGAGTATTTCAGAACATTTAATAAAGTACACTCTATAAAAGAAACTCTGAGTCTCTCAGATCATTTGACCATTATCAAACTCTGAATCTGATATTTGCAAGACATTCTGACTTTCAAATGCTAAAAGAACAATCAAGATCTAACTCTGAAAATTACTCAAGACAAAAGGGAAGTTTTTATTCCTTATTTGTATTTAACTCAGGGGGAGATTCATCATCTCAGGGGGAGTTATAATTTTAATATTCTCAATTAAACAAAATTTCTGATGTTTTTGTCATCATCAAAAAGGGGGAGATTGTTAGAACACAGATTGGTTCATAATAATATCTCTATGTTTTGATGATAACTATTATGAAATTTTGTATTTAAGAATTATATACTCTAAAATTTGCTTGAGAGTTTTTACTGCAGATAGTAAAGAAATTAACACTCCAGAAGCAAATCAAAATTGAACACAAGAAATTAATTAGACTCTGTAGCGCCAGATGCATACATTAGAAGATTCTGATTGCTGCCAACAGAAGATTCTGAGTGTAACCTCCAGAAGATTCTGAAGCAGAAGCTCCAGAAGGATCTGAAGCAGAAGCTCCAGAAGGATCTGAAGCAGAAGCTCCAGAAGGATCTGAAGCAGAAGCCCCAGAAGGATCTGAAGCAAGTCAGAAGCATCCGAAGCAAAGAAGAATTTTGTATGAAGAGTTTTTCAAAGCATAGTTTCTACATAAGACTTTGAAAGTACTAAAGCTGCCAGTACTGAAGTTCTGTCTCAAATATGCTCTGGTATTAAACACGCTGAAAGCACACCTGCTGCAGAAGACTCTGACTCAGCAAGACTCTGATCATCATTAGAAGACTCTGACCCAATTAGACTCTAATGAATTTGCTGAAAACTGAAGAAGAAATATTCAAAGATTATATCCGTTGGAGTAAATCAAACGTCTCTTTCCTTATTTATGCTAGACACAAGAACACAGACAAAAAGGATTTTTCTGTGCTTTCTTCTTCTAGGAAAGGTCCCTTGATGTGAAGACAAAAAGGCTCAGACCTTTTGAAAACTCTTCTCAACGTGAAGTCCACCTTGGATCAGCTGCCTATAAAAGTAAGACTCCACCAAATTCTTCAGTTGACGTTGGCATTGAAAAGAAATCAAATATTCAAGCTCTCATACTTTCATATTCATTCTAAGAATTTATTTCATTGTACTTAAACTTAAGAGAAATATCACAGTTGTGATAATAGCTTTTTAGAAGCATTCTTACTCTTGTAATAGTTTTACATTGATTGTAAAATATTTCCTTAAGAGGATCCAGTTGGGATCAGTAGCTCTTGAGAAGACTAAGAATAGTTGTTCTTAGGTGTTACTATTGTAATCTGTTTGATTAAATAGTGGATTAAGTCCTTGATTGAGAAAGGCAAATCACTCTAGGAAGGGTGGACTGGAGTAGTTGAGTTCAACGAACCAGGATAAAAATACTTGAGTTTTTATTCTAAGTTTTAATCTTTCATACTTATTCAACCCCCATTCTAAGTATTATCTCACCTTCAGTATTGTGTTTATGATGCAAAATAGGTTTTTCCTTTCTTTAACCTTTCCTTCAGATAAATCAAAGACCGGTTGTGAATCTAAGATTGTGATTCAAATTAATGAATAATTTGATATCCTATTCTCACTGCAACACAAGTCATCTTTCTCCTTCATCTGCTTTTGCAACTCTGTCTTCTCCTTGTTAGAAGCTTGAAACTTACCTTCCCACATCTCTTTATATTGCTTTATCTTAGCCAAAGCATCTTGAAGAGTCTTCATATCATCAGAAGAAATAGGGAATGGCGTAGCGACCATTGTAGTCATGGGTTTCTCAAAAGGATAAGGCATTTTGAGCTCCATAGCTTTCTTCTTCACCTAAAGCGTATAAGGTTCCAAGGCAATGCAAACTTGTCTTCCAAGCTCTTCTCTACCCAACCTGTGAATCTTAGTCCAAGCATGAGCCATTCTTCTCCTCAAACCAAGAGAGTCATTCCCTCCTTGAAAAAATAAACTTTCTATTAGAATATTTTTAGGCTTATCCTTCAACATATAACCAAGTTGACGGTGAGTTAAACTCGAGTTATAGTTCATTCCACCTTGTGTTCCAAAAAGAGGAACATTGGAGAACTCCCCACAACTATCAATAATATGGACATTCTCATAAGTAGAAGATAACCAAGTAATGTCAGCACGAGTAAGGGACATGATCCTCTGAGACCACCATAAATAATTCTTGTTCTCCCTATATACAGGTGAATGTGGAAAGTGCAAAATGAACCAATTGTATAGTAGAGGTGTACAACAAATGATGGTACCGTTCCCTTTAGAAGTCCTACTATGGATGGAGAAATAGGTGTCACCAAGTAAAGCCGGAATAGGGTTCCCAATCAAGAAAATCCTAACAGCGTTAACATCCACAAAGTTGTCAAGGTTAGGGAACAAGACTAGTCCGCAGATAAGCAAAGCAAATATAGCCTCAAACGCCAATGTGCGACCAGCGTTAGCAAATAAAATGGATTTCCCAATCAAGAACTTAGAAGTCAAACCCTTGAGGCCTCCCTTAACCATCATATTAACATCAATATCAGATTTTGTCAAATGGGTAGCTGCAGCAATATCTTGGGGCCTAAGAGCTTCCTCCAAACCAGTATAAGGAACCTTATCAGAAATGGGTACACCCAACAAATAAACATACTCCTTCAAGGTTGGAAACAGCTGATAATCTGGAAAAGTAAAGCATCGGTAGACAAGATCATAGAATTGCACAAGGGTGTTCAAAATTCCATCTTCAATGTTGGGAGAAAGAACAAATAGAAGCCTCCCATAATGAGATCTGAAGCATGAACGGTCAACTACCAAGGACACTAGCTTTCTCAAATCTGTAAGATCGGGAGTTTGGAAACCGTACTTCTGAGTGTTTCTCCTTCCAATATCCATAATTATAATATCTACAATGTTTGCAAAGGAAAATCTCTGAGATCCTTAAAAACTGACTTAAACAAAATGCCCATGAATGCATGAGTGCAAGATGCAACACCCACAAACAAGACACCCAAAGAACACAAGTTCAAAGGTTCGAAACGAGCATGGAGCCAAAGGTAACAACCAACCCACAATGGTATGTACTAAGGTTATATCACCACCTGTAGAACAAGGTTCTAAAAAAGTTCCCAGAGTCATAATTCCATCTTTTGGATATTATCAGCTTAAACGACTACTCGTCGGCCAACAATATTCTCAAGAGAAACTCGTTTGAGTGTGGTATCGCGTAACAACTAATTCAAGTCTACACTTGAATAGCCACCACACCACATCCTAATAAGGCCTAGATGGGTTAAAGGGTTCTAAGGTCCTCAGATTCTCAGGCTCCCAGGTCGGAAAAAGTAATGCCAATTACGACTACTCGTAAGACATCAGTAATTCCAAATCGGCCTCCACTGAGAGGGGGATCTCAAGTCAGCTTAGTAAGGACTACTCCATGTAGGCCAACAAGATTATACTACCACACAGATCAAGTCCGAGTATAAGACTTATCTTACCACACAGATCACCAGGCACCAAACAGAACAAGCAATAACAAACAAATTAAACAAAAAGCGATAAATAAATCAAAGTAGGCTAAACCCACTAGGGACTATCCCTAGCAGAAGTACCCACAAAGTGCAATATAGGATCAAAACCTCATAGTTCATGGTACAAATAACAAAAATTTGTTAGTTTTGATTGATTTTAAATGTAAAGACAAGTCGTCATTTTAAGGAGAAAACTATGACTAGTCGCCCACCAGTATAAGACAACATTTGCATCACCTAAAGATGGAGGATTTTGCTTGGATTATCAACAAGTCTATCACTCAACATCTAAGTGGAAAATGTCAACATCTTAATACTATGGAGAATAGGAGAATTATATCTCAACTATGTAAATGACTCATGTCTAAACTTTATGAAAAGTTTTAAAATGAAAAGTGCGCAAAGGCACAAAAATAGTTGATGAGTTTTTTTGTGTGTTTATATATCTTTTGAAATTAGTCAAAATATGATTAACATTGATTGAATTTTATTAAGGAAAAACAAAGTTTAAAAATCACTTGACAAAAGTCAAGGTTTTGTTGTGAAAGCGGTTTTGAAGTTTGCAAACAAGAAGGTTTTGAAAGAGGGAAAAGATTTTGAAAATTTAAGAAGGGGAGAAGATGAAGTGACTACCCTAGAAAGCAAAATAAAAGCTAGAGATAAGAAGGATCTAACCAAATTGTAGCACACTCCATAGCAAGCTAAAAAAAATCCAACAATCTTGAGCATAAGCAAATGAACAAGTCAAATAAAGGCAAAGATCCACAATACTCCAAGCATAGGTAAAGAGACCTAATTCAAAGTCCAAAGGTCCAAGGTCTAGGAATAGTCCAAGAGCATAGCCACAAAGTTGATAGCACCAAGTTTTTTAGAGGTTTAATCCTTTATTAATGTTTTGAACAAGATATGGTCCAAGTGGGCAAAAGAAAAGAGGTGGAAACATAAACAAAGATATGATATGAGATGATAAACATAAAGCATAAAGCTAAAGGGGAAATAAGGAGCAAGAAGGAAACATAAACAAAATTAAAACAAAGATATTGTTAGTAAGTTAGCAGTTAGTCATTAGAGCAAATGATCAACGACGGTTAATTCTTACACTTAGACCAAGGTTAATGAAAACTCATTAGAGAATTGATAGAATCAAAGCCTCATAACAATAAATTTCATAGGTAGAGGACTTAAGACAAGCAATCAACCATACTTGGACTTTCAAACATAAGTTTGAGCCATGAATGATCATTTTTTCGATTACGGAACAATTTAGCGCTATGTTAAGCAATCATAATCAGGTTTATGTAGAAACCACGACTATCTGAGGTCGGTCAATAATAATGTTAGTGCTAATGCATTCTAGAGAAGTGATATGTATATCACTCTCCAAAAGCAATACCGCACAAAAAGAAAAAAGGTAGTGATCTCATCATAATCAAGATTTGTATCAATTAATCGAAGGTAATTTATCAATATTCCAAAGTATGGAGAATCATCTCAATGATCATTCATCCATAGATTTGAAACAATGAAGATTAAACATCCTTGACAACCAACAATCCATGATCCATAGATTTCATCGATCAAAAGAAAAAGAATAAGAAGAAAGGGAATACCAAATTGAATTACAAGTTCAAGATCATTCCATCTTTAAGTTCATCCACTCATCTTGGTGGGTTAAAGCAATAAACATATCATTAACTCAAAACACCTAAAATAAATTGAACAATTCACTTTAAAGATAGATTTGAATTGATGAATGTTTATCCAACTTCATCTACACCCTAAGTCTAATGAATTTAAAGAGGAAAATGACCTTTAAAAGTGTATTTCATGGCCAAAACCAAAAGGAAATGGAAGAAGAAGAAGATGTGGGAACAAAAACAGTCCCAAACTAAAGCCAAATATTCAAAATATCACTGAGTAATCGGTTACCCTATATAAGGTAACCGGTTACCCTATGAAAACTGTAACAGTCCAATTTTTCAATAATTAATTATTTATATTAATTAATTGATTTATTTGGGTGATTTTAATTATTTGAATTATTCGTAGATATTTGAGAGGAGAAATATGATGGAAGGAAATAGAATAGAAAGGCATATAAGGAAAAGTGGAAGGAAAAGGAAAGAATAGAAACATGAGAGAAAGAGAAGAGGAAGAAAGAGGAAGAGGATAAAAGAGAAGGGAAAGAGGGGAAAACTTGGAAAGCTCAAGAACAACTTATGGGTTCGATTTAATCAAGGTAAGGGTGTGAAATCTTATTATTCTATCAATGTGTATGATTCTGTATGTGTTTGTTAAATTGGTTTGAATTGTTGGAGAGTTTTTGCTCATTTTCCATTTTAGGGCAGAAATGAGTTTAATCGATAGAAACCGATGTTTTCGCGGATGGAACTCGAAATAAATTGCGTAGTTTAGTCGGGTAATGTTTAGCCGTGATTATTGGATTTCGTTTGATTGAATTTGGTTGAATTTGTGAGTTTTGACATTTTTGGACAATTGGAGGTTAAGATTTTGGATGAAAATCGGAAGTCGTAAAATTTGTGCTTTATGATCCTAAATTATTACTATATGATTGGTAATGATGAATAGGTATTTAATCGGGAGAAAATAATTAAATCTATCGAGTTTTTGGAGGTTTTGGGCAAAAACCCTTAGCCTTGTTTTTCCAATATTTCAGGTGTTAACCGGTTAACACTTTGGGTTAACCGATTAACGATATATAAAATGGCCTAAAAACTGAGTTTTTGGAGCTGTTAACCGGTTAACAATATCTATTAACCGATTAACAGAGTGTTAATGCGCAAGGATTTTAAAAATCTGGGTGTGTTAACCGGTTAACACTGTAAGTGTGAGAAAAATATTATTTTTAAAAACTTTGAAAATTCATAACTTCTTCACCGTTTATCGGATTTTGTCGTTTTTTATATCAAACTGAAGCTAATAATATGTTTTATAACTTGGTGAAAAGAAAGATTATTTTTAGGCAACTTTTAGCCGATTTTACCGATTAATCGTGATTATTTATTTTAAGTAGGCGAGGCTTAAATAATTAGAGCGTTCAGTTGCCGTTTGGCATAATTGCTGTGAATGCATATTGATTGTATGCAATATTGTGAATAATGCATGAGAACATATTGTGAATATGTGTGCATTGCTTGATAAATGTGATGATGTTGAAAGTATGAATACTTTGATATGATATGTGAGTGTGCAATCATGATATAATTCTTGTGTGATGAATTATTTGACTATGCATGGGATTAAGATGCGAGAACGGTCTTAAGTGCATATGGCTGTTGATTGCATACGCATCATTTAGTCAAGAGGCAATGCTTGCTAGTTTCGTGGAGACTAGTGACTTGTCCCAAACCTAGAAGGGTGGGTTTGAAAGCTTAGAGGACGGGTTTTTGTTATTATCGGTCTAGGGGACGGACCCGATTTAAATGTAAAAATCGAAAAATGATAACAAGTGTTGGTACCACATGGCATGAGTTGCATTGAGTTGCATTGAGTCACATGGCATAGAGATAAATGTTGTGTGAATGTATGCGCATTTGTATGTTATATGGATTGACGAGAATTATGGATGTGTGCATGATAAATATGTTTGGTGATTATCCATGTTTGTTTATACATATATTGTGATGTATATGATGATGATAATTAATTGTGGTGAGAAATGCGAAATATGTGTATTCTATGCTTATATATTTATATATATATATATATATATATATATATATATATATATATATATATATATATATATATATATATATATATATATATATATATATATATATATATATATATATATATATATATATATATATATATATATATATATATATATATATATATATATATATATATATATATATATATATATATATATATATATATATATATATATATATATATATATATATACATAATTATATGCATTGATTATTATGATAATGTTTCTCACCCTTCTACTGTTTTATAATGCTCTATGAGGCATTGCAGATTAGGTTTGCTGGAGGTCTTTTGTGAAGTATAGCTTCATTCTTTTGGTCGGTTAGCTCTGATATGTAGCACCAGGTAGTTAGGATTGTATAGTATTCTTTTGTGATACATTTGTATATGTATCTGTTGACAAATGTTTATGTAAACATGAATGATATGGTGAATCAAACTGGATAATATGTATTTACGTGATTACATGTTTAAAATGATTCAATGTTTAGCTTTTCCGCTTTTAATTCTAAATATTGAGATGTGGGTGTAAGGACTAAGTTCCTCTGTTGAAAGCTACCCCACTGTTGCATGTCTTTTATAGAGCAGGTGTTGTATGTTTCAATTTTGTATGTGATGTTACATGCCTCTTTTATACCATGTTTTAATAATACTCTGATGAAATTTCATTATATGCTTAAGTGATATATTGTTTATTTGGGGGTATAGAAGGGGGTGTTACATTAAGTGGTATCAGAGCAGGTCGGTCAGTTGACCAAGTTGTTAATGTGTTCATTCCCTTATGCATTTGGTATGTGTATGTAGCAATATCCATATGGTTGTTCTAACGAGTATTTGTTGTGGGAATCAAGAATAATGGTTGCAGGCAGGAATGATGAAGCGATTGCTGAGGCTTTGGCGATGTTGGCTGAAGCGATTGGGCAGAATCCTCAAGCCAATGTGAATGCTGGAAACAATGCGGATGATGCATTTCGTGCTTTGGGAAGGTTTCAAAGGAACAATCCGCCAATTTTCAAGGGAACCCATGAACCTGACAAAGCACAAGTATGGCTGAAAGCAATTGAGAAGATCTTTCGAGTCATGAACTGTTCAGATGCGCAGAGGGTGCAGTTTGGCACTCATATGCTTGAAGAGGAAGCTGAGGACTGGTGGGGTAATACTCGCCAAAGGTTTGAAGAAGATGATATTGTAGTTACTTGGGATGTGTTTAGAGAGGCATTTCTGGAGAAGTATTTTCCAGAAGATGTGTGTGGTAAGAAGGAAATTGAATTCCTTAAGGTGAAGCAGGGTAACTCAACTGTAGCCGAGTATGCGACAAGATTTGAGGAATTGATTAAGTTTTGTCCTCATTACAATACTACTAATGCTGAGAGATCCAAGTGTCTCAAGTTTGTGAATGGTTTGAAGATAGTAGGGCTCGGTCTAGTCACTACAAGAGTTTAAATGATAAGAAGGGAAAAGGTCAATTTAGAGGGAAGCCGTATGTGACTCCTGCTGATAAGGGGAAACAAAAATATGGTTACGGCAAGAAGCTAAGTGGGGGAGGAGTTTTCACTCCAGTGAGATGTTATAGATGCGGTGAAGAAGGACACCATGCTCCTGAGTGAAAAAGTGTGGAGCAGAAATGTTTCAAGTGTGGCAAGCCAGGCCACAAAGCTCTTGAGTGCAGAAGCGATGCGAATGTGACTTGCTACAACTGTGGTGAGCAAGGACACATTAGTACCAAGTGTGACAAGTCTAAGAAGACTCAAGGGAATGGGAAAGTGTTTGCTCTATCAGGATCAGAGACTGCTAGTGAATATCGATTGATCCGAGGTACATGCTTCATTAATGGTATACCTTTGATCGCTATAATTCATACTGGAGCTACACATTCTTTTATTTCCTTTGATTGTGTTAAGAGATTAAATCTTGAGTTGTCGATTATGAGTGGTGGTATGGTTATTGATACTCCTGCTATGGGTTCGGTAATTACCCCGTATGTGTGTTTGAATTGTCTGTTGAGTATTTTTGGTAAAGACTTTGGAGTTGATTTAGTGTGTCTTCACTTAGATCAACTTGATGTTATTCTTAGGATGAATTGGTTGGAATTCGATCGTGTCTATATTAACTGTTTTGACAAAACGGTTATTTTTCCTGAACCTGAAGATGAAGGGGATTTATTTATGACTGCTAAGCAAGTGAAGGAATCAATGCAAGATGGTGCGAAGGTATTTATGTTGATGGCAACTTTGAACATTGGTTAAAGTGGAACAATTGATGCTTTACCAATTGTCCTTGATTTTCCGGAAGTTTTTCCCGAGGAGATAAAGGATTTACTGCCGGAACAAGAAGTGGAGTTTGTGATCGACTTAATTCCTGGAACTAGTCCGATATCGATGGCTCCATATCGTATGTCCGCATCAGAATTGAAAGAGTTGAAGAGTCAACTTGAGGACCTACTTGAGAAGAGATTTGTTTGTCCGAGCGTGTCACCGTGGGGTGCACCAGTGTTGTTGGTTAAGAAGAAAGAAGGTTCTATGAGACTCTGTATGGACTACAGACAGTTGAACAAGGTGACTATCAAGAATAAGTATCCTCTTCTTAGGATTGATGATTTGATGGATCAGTTGATTGGTGCGAGTGTGTTCAGTAAGATAGATTTGAGATCTGGGTATCATCAGATTCATGTGAAGGTTGAGGATATTCAGAAGACTGCTTTTAGAACGAGGTATGGACATTATGAGTATTCTATGATGCCATTTGGTGTGAATAATGCACCAGGTGTATTTATGGAGTACATGAATAGGATTTTCCATCCTTATTTGGACAAGTTTGTGGTGGTGTTCATTGATGATATTTTGATTTATTCGAAGAGTGAAGAAGAACGTGTCGAACATTTGAGGATTGCGTTATCTGTGTTGAAAGAGAAGCAGTTATACGCTAAACTTTCTAACTGTGAATTTTGGTTGAAGGAAGTGAGTTTCCTTGGTCATGTGATTTCGAGTAGAGGTATTGCAGTCGATCCGTCGAAGGTGGAAGCGGTATCGCAATGGGAGACTCCGAAATCAGTTTTTGAGATTAGAAGCTTTCTTGGTATAGCGGGATATTATCGAAAATTCATTGAAGGATTTGCCGAATTATCTTTACCATTGACGCAGTTGACTAGGAAAGGTCAAGCTTTTGTTTGGGATGCAAAGTGTGAAGGAAGTTTTCAAGAGCTTAAGAGGAGATTGACGACAGCCCCTGTTTTGATTTTGCCGAATCCGACAGAACCGTTTGTTGTGTATTGTGATGCTTCTTTGATGGATTTAGGATGTGTGTTGATGCAAGATAAACAAGTTGTAGCTTATGCTTCGAGGCAACTCAAAGTGCATGAGAAGAATTATCCGACACATGATCTAGAGTTGGCCGCCGTTGTATTTGTGCTGAAGCTTTGGAGGCATTATTTGTTTGGTTTGAGATTTGAGGTATTTAGTGATCATAAGAGTTTAAAATATCTCTTTGATCAGAAAGAATTGAATGCAAAGCAGAGGAGATGGTTAGAACTTCTGAAGGATTATGATTTTGGTTTGAATTACCATCCGGGTAAAGCAAATGTAATAGCTGATGCATTGAGTAGGAAATCATTGCATATGTCGATGATGATGGTAAAAGAGTTGGAATTGATTGAGCAAATTCGTGATTTCAGTTTGGTGTGTGAGAAGACTTCCTACGGAGTTAAGCTTGGTATGTTAAAGCTTACTAGTGGTATTCTGGACAAGATTCGAGAAGGACAGAAATCTGATTTAGGTTTAGTTGATCGGTTGACTTTGATCAATCAAGGTCAAGGTGGTGAATTTCGGATTGATGAAACTAGTATCATGAGGTGTCGTGATAGAGTTTGTGTTCCTGATGTTATTGAGCTGAAGAAGAGTGATCAGTGCATCTTTATGCACATTCTCCTATATTTTTACTTAGGCATTTATTTACTTTATTTTGATTATTCTTATGTTTTATTATGTTTTTATATTTTATTTTATTTTTGGTTTAATTTGATTTTCACACTTTATTTTTCAGCTTTAGCAATCTGCGCGGAAACGATCATAACTGGAGTTCCGGGAATCCATTTGAGGCGTTCTAAAAATCGCCGGAAAGCTGAGAGAGGAAGCTACGACTTTCGTGTTGGAGTCGAAGTCAGATTCGGAGCATATTTTCTCAGAATATTCGTTGAATTTACAGCATTAGGAATTTGTTTTAGTTTTGGGTCATGTTTTGGGCCTGGGTTATATTTTCAACCTAGTTGGGTTTTGAACCGGATCCATTGTTTTTATTTTTAGGGGAAACCTTGTTTTACTGTTAATTATATACTATTCACACAAAAAATGGAGAGAGAGGTTTGAGAAGAACTCATGGAAAACTAATACCTCCGGGCAAATCCTGTTGTGTACGGTTTCAACACTTTGAGGTTATTATAATATCAATTTAAATCTGATTCCTTTCAATCCTTTTCTATTAAGTTATTTGCTTAATTTGATTGCAATTGTTTTCTTAATTCAATTGTTGTTCATAGGATAAAATTGATTAAATTCGATTGTATGCATGTTCCTAAATTTAATTGAGTGTTATCGTTTGCTTAATTCGTTAATTCGTCATATTCTTAACCGTTTGCTTAATTCGGTAAACAGGAACATAATTCATTTGATGTTGGTAAGCGCTTGTCTGATTAATATCATAAGCGAATAGGATTAGAGCCGTTTAGAGATTGATGTTATAATTGCCGATGATAAGTCGGAACCCGAATCAGTATGATTAGTCGTTTTAGCTTATTTTAATAATCACTTTTTTTATAGTCACTTATTTTAAGTATTTTTTTTTCTCTTAATCAAAATTCAAACCCCCATAAACTGTTACTTTATTGGTCAATCACTACAAGAATCCTTGAGAACGATATTCTGAGTTACTGTCGATGTACTATAATTTTTACAAAAAGACTCGTTTTGGATCCGCGCGCGACAGCGGATCAAATTGGCGCGTTGCCGGGGATTCTTGTTGATTTAGTCAATAGTCTAGTTTTAGGTTTTGTTTGTTTTAATTTTTTGTATTTTTGTGTATTTTCTTGCATTTTTGCGTCCAGCCGTTCCGTTTCGCCCGTTTCTCGTCAGACCTAGTAAAAAAACCAGGTTTTGGGCAAATCGTCTTCTTTTTTATATTAGTTTCATGAACTTGAAGCAGAAAAATCGTGCGATCAAAAGTCCTTAACTCTAAAAGAGTTAAAGTTGTTGGCCCCTCGAATAGCCAAATTCATCATTTTTCTATTTTTAATGAATTTTTTTATTGTTTTTATAGAGTCGAAAAAAATCAAAAAAATTCTCAAAATTATATTTTTAAGTCATTAGATTAATTTCGGTGTCAGTTTATTTTTCTGAATTTTTTTTGATCGATTCCTTTCTTTGTGTTTGTTTTTTACTATCTGAGTCTAACTATCTGCATAACTTGTTTGCTTCGTACACTGAACTTGATTTTAAAATGGTTGATAATAGAACCTTAAGGCAATTAGCTGCTCCTGATATGAATTATAATACTTTATGTATAGAATATCCTACTGTTAATGTATCTTTCAAATTGGAATCTGGTTTAATAAACTTGTTGCCAAGATTTAATGGTCTTGTAGGTGAGGATCCGAATAAGCATATGAAGGAATTCCAAATTATGTGCTTTAAACCTTCTGAACCTTCACTAGAGGACCTTGTCAAGCAAATGGCTATAAATGATCTTCAGTTTCAGCAACAAACAGATTCAAGTCTTCAGGCTTTGCAGACACAGATTGAACAGCTTGCCACTATAGTGAATGTCATGCAGCAAGCTCAAGAATCAAACCAACCACCTGCCCAAACAATAGTGAATCCAAAAGAGTTTCCTTCTAATTTAGTTGATGATACTTATTCTGAATTGTGTTTTGATTTTCCATCATTAGCATATTTTGATGATACTTACTCTTGTGATTCATGTACCGACACTAACATTTGCTCTGTTTGTGCTGAGATTAATGTTGTCGTACAGGGTGATATTTTTCATGCAGATGAAGTTGTTTATGTAGCTAAAACTCTTAACATCACGGCTGCCCCAACCTCACCATCCATTGAACAACCTCCCCCCTTGGAGCTTAAACCACTTCATAACAATCTGAATTATGCTTATTTAGATACAGATGAAAAGCTTCCAGTTGTGATTTCTTGTAACCCTGATTCTTATAAAGAAAATAAGCTTTTTCAGGTTTTGAAGAAACATAAAAAGAGACTTGGATGGACCTCGATTAAAGAGAGAAGAAAAGTAGTGAGACAACCCTTTAATCCTTTGTTCTCTGATGTTGTGGAAAAGGATATCACATTTACGTGCCCATTCGACACTTTTATTTATCGAAGATTCTTATTTGATCTTGGAATAAAAGGCAAAGGCACTAATACAAATTTCAAGGGCGATGGATGATATCCAAAGTTACTCCCCACTTTAGAAGAGGAGACTGCAGGAAATCTCTCTTTAGGAAAGAATGCATATGTGATCACTTATCCACCTTGACTCCTCGGTTGTGTTCTTTCCTTTCTCTCACTCTTATTTTATTTTTATGTCCTTTCATTGAGAACAATGCTTGTTTTAAGTCAGGGGAAGGGAAACCTTTGTTTTATTTGCTTGTTTTACTATTTTGTTTTGTTTTGTTTTCAGTTATAATAATAAAAATAAAAAAAAAATTGCATCTTTTTGAAAGTTCTAGGCTAAAGACTAATTTGAGATTAGTTTAAGGAGACTTGGGAAAAATTCACAAGATCGGTATCATCTTAACACCGTAAGTCTCCTGCATGTGGAAATTGATTTGAATATTCTTTATGTTTTAGCCTTAAATTTTCATTCTCTGACAGCTCTTGAGTAGTTTATTTCAGCAGTCAGCACCATCTCATACACACTCTATGCATGGAAGCCGATGAATATAAGTGAGTGATCAAATTTTTAACTTGAAAAAAAAAAGAAAAGAAATGGAATACACCTTAACGGATGTAGAGCCTTAAAAAAAAGTTTAAAAAAATTACTCGTTGTTAGTTGGTTCAGCGGTTTCTGGTACTGAACTTGGTAGGGCGGATTACAGTCCGATCCTCCGCAACTACAACTGAGTAAGCAAAGGGTTATGCCACGTAAGTACCAGAACCCCAAACAAAAAGGATCAGAGTCACTAACCGGTCACCTTGCTATGAGTGTGTGGAGATAACAGGCTTAATGTGATTGCGCCTGAATGAAAAAGTGTAAAAAGGAGGAAGAGTAAGTTAGGTTTCAGCATAATAACATGATTCGAGTTGATTTGTATATTCAGTAGGTTTATGACTGCACAATTGTGGATTAGTGTTTCTACGATATCCTTAGTGTGTAAGATTAGTACCAATCGATACAAACTTAACCGAAGAAGACTTGTAGCCTAGAATGAGTAACTGTTGATGTGTTTGTGCTTTTTTTGTTTTATTTTATTTTAATTTTGCTCAGAGTACAAAAGTTCAAGTGTGTGGAAATTTGATCATTGCATATTTATGCACATTCTCCTATATTTTTACTTAGGCATTTATTTACTTTATTTTGATTATTCTTATGTTTTATTATGTTTTTATATTTTATTTTATTTTTGGTTTAATTTGATTTTTGTACTTTATTTTTCAGCTTTAGCAGTCTGCGCAGAAACGATCATAACTAGAGTTCCGGGGATCCGTTTGACGCGTTCTAAAAATCACCGGAAAGCTAAGAGAGAGAGCTATGACTTTTGTGTTGGAGTTGAAGTCAGATTCAGAGCACATTTTCCCAAAATATTTATTGAAGTTACAGCATTAGGAATTTGTTTTAGTTTTGGGTCATGTTTTGGGCTTGGGTTATATTTTCGACCCAGTTGGATTTTGAATCGGATCTATTGTTTTTATTTTTAGGGGAAACCTTGTTTTACTGTTAATTATATACTATTCACGGAAAAAATGGAGAGAGAGGTTTTAGAAGAACTCATGGAAAACTAATACCTTCGGGCAAATCCTGTTGTGTACGGTTTCAACACTTTGAGGTTATTATAATATCAATTTAAATCTGATTCCTTTCAATCCTTTTCTATGAAGTCATTTACTTAATTTGATTGCAATTGTTTGCTTAATTCAATTTTTGTTCATAGGATAGAATTGATTAAATTTGATTGTATGCATGTTCCTAAATTTAATTGCGTGTTATCGTTTGCTTAATTCGTTAATTCGTCATATTCTTAACCGTTTGCTTAATTCGGTAAACAGGAACATAATTCATTTGATGTTGGTAAGCGCTTGTCTGATTAATATCATAATCGAATAGGATTAGAGTCGTTTAGGGATTGATGTTATAATTGTCGATGATAAGTCAGAACCCGAATCAGTAGGATTAGTCGTTTTAGCTTACTTTAATAATCACTTTTTTTATAGTCACTTATTTTAAGTATTTTTTTCTCTTAATCAAAATTCAAACCCCCATAAACTGTTACTTTATTGGTCAATCACTACAAGAATCCTTGAGAACGATATTCTGAGTTACTGTCGTTGTACTATAATTTTTACAAAAAGACTCGTTTTTGATCCGCGCGCGACAGCGGATCAAAGAGTATTTTTGAAGAAGGACATCGTAGAGGATTGAGTATTCATCTGGGTGCTACTAAGATGTATCAAGATTTGAGGAAAGTATTTTGGTGGCCTCGTATGAAGAAGGATATTGCCGAGTTTGTGTATTCTTGTTTGACTTGTCAGAAGTCAAAGATTGAGCATCAGAAATCGTCGGGCTTGATGAAACCGTTGTTTATTCCTGAGTGGAAATGGGATAGCATTTCTATGGATTTTGTGTCTGGTTTACCTAGTACGCTGAGTAACTTTGAAGCCATTTGGGTTATTGTGGATAGATTGACCAAATCTGCTCACTTTACTCCTATGCGAATGGATTACCCGTTGGAGAGATTGGCAAAGCTGTACATTGAAAGGATTGTCAGTTTGCATGGTATTCTATCTAGCATTATGTCAGATAGATATCCGAGGTTTACTTCGAGATTTTGGGAAAGTTTGTAGAGTGCTTTAGGTACGAAGTTGTGTTTGAGTTCAGCTTATCATCCGCAGACCGATGGTCAGACTGAGAGAACGATTCAGCCACTTGAGGATCTTTTGAGAGCTTGTGTGTTGGAGAAGGGAGGAGCTTGGGATAGCTACTTACCTTTGATTGAATTTACTTACAACAACAGTTTTCATTCGAGTATTGGTATGGCACTGTTTGAAGCATTGTACGGTAGACGGTGTAGGACGCCATTGTGTTGGTATGAGTCGGGAGAGAGTTTTGTGGTTGGACCTGAGATAGTCCAGCAGGCTACCGATAAGATTAAGATGATTCAAGAGAAGATGAAGATTTCTCAGAGTCGTCAGAAGAGTTATCATGACAAGAAGAGGAAAACACTTGAATTTCAGGAGGGAGATCACGTGTTTCTTTGAGTCACTCCGATGACTGGTGTTGGTAGGGCATTGAAGTAGCGTAAGTTGACGCCGCGTTTCATTGGTCCTTATCAGATTTTGCTGAAGATAGGAGAGGTAGCCTATCGTGTTGCTTTACCACCGTCACTTGCTAATCTCCATGACGTGTTCCATGTATCTCAGTTGAGGAAATACATTACGGATCCGTCTCACATAGTCAAAGTAGATGATGTGCAGGTGAGAGATAACCTGACTGTGGAGACATCACCTATGCGGATAGAGGATCAGGAGTTGAAGCAACTTCGAGGTAAAGAGATTGCTTTGGTGAAGGTCGCTTAGAGAGGACCGGCTGGTGGAAATGTGACTTGGAAACTTGAGAGTCAGATGAGGAAGTCTTATCCAGAGTTTTTTGAATCAGGTAACATTTTCGAGGACGAAAGTTCCTAAAGTGGGGAAGGGTTGTAACAACCCAATTTTTCAATAATTAATTATTTATATTAATTAATTGATTTATTTGGGTGATTTTAATTATTGGAATTATTGGTAGATATTTGAGAGGAGAAATATGATGGAAGGAAATAGAATAGAAAGGCATATAAGGAAAAGTGGAAGGAAAAGGAAAGAATAGAAACATAAGAGAAAGAGAAGAGAAAGAAAGAGGAAGAGGAGAAAAGAGAAGGGAAAGAAGGGAAAACTTGGAAAGCTCAAGAACAACTTATGGCTTCGATTTAATCAAGGTAAGGGTGTGAAATCTTATTATTCTATCAATGTGTATGATTATGTATGTGTTTGTTAAATTGGTTTGGATTGTTGGAGAGTTTTTGCTCATTTTCCATTTTAGGGCAGAAATGAGTTTAATCGATAGAAACTGATGTTTTTGCGGATGGAACTCGAAATAAATTGCGTAGTTTAGTCAGGTAATGTTTAGTCATGATTATTGGATTTCGTTTGATTGAATTTGGTGGAATTTGTGAGTTTTGACATTTTTGGACAATTGGAGGTTAAGATTTTGGATGAAAATCGGAAGTCGTAAAATTTGTGCTTTATGATCCTAAATTGTTACTATATGATTGGTAATGATGAGTAGGTATTTAATCGGGAGAAAATAATTAAATCGGTCGGGTTTTTGGAGGTTTTGGGCAAAAACCCGTAGCCTTGTTTTTCCAACATTTCAGGTGTTAATCGGTTAACACTTTGGGTTAACCGATTAACGGTATATAAAATGGCCTAAAAATTGAGTTTTTGAAGCTGTTAACCGGTTAACAATATCTGTTAACTAATTAACGGAGTGTTAATGCGTCAGGATTTTGAAAATCTGGGTGTGTTAACCAGTTAACAGAAAGTGTTAACCGGTTAACACTGTAAGTGTGAGAAAAATATTATTTTTCAAAACTTTGAAAATTCATAACTTCTTCACCGTTTATCGAATTTTGTCGTTCTTTATATCAACCTGAGGCTAATAATATGTTCTATTACTTGGTGAAAAGAAATATTATTTTTAGTCGACTTTTAGCTGATTTTACCGATTAATCGAGATTAATTATTTTAAGTAGGTGAGGCTTAAATAATTAGAGCGTTCGGTTGCCGTTTGGCATAATTGCTGTGAATGCATATTGATTGTATGCAATATTGTGAATAATGCATGAGAACATATTGTGAATATATGTGCATTGCTTGATAAATGTGATGATGTTGAAAGTATGAATACTTTGATATGATGTGTGAGTGTGCAATCATGATATAATTCTTGTGTGATAAATTATTTGACTATGCATGAGATTAAGATGCGAGAACGGTCTTAAGTGCATATGGTTGTTGATTGCCCTTCGCATCATTTAGTCAAGAGACAATGCTTGCTAGTTTCGTGGAGACTAGTGACTTGTCCCAAACCTAGAAGGGTGGATTTGAAAGCTTAGAGGATGGGCTTTTGTTATTATCGGTCTAAGGGACGGACCCGGTTTAAGTGTAAAAACCGAAAAATGATAACAAGTGTTGGTACCACATGGCATGAGTTGCATTGAGTCACATGGCATAGAGATAAATGTTGTGTGAATGTATGCGCATTTGTATGTTATGTGGATTAACGAGAATTATGGATGTGTGCATGATAAATATGTTTGGTGATTATCCATGTTTGTTTATACATATATTGTGATGTATATGATGATGATAATGAATTGTGGTGGGAAATGCGGAATATGTGTATTCTATGCTTGTATGTGTGTGTGTGTGTGTGTGTGTGTGTATATATATATATATATATATATATATATATATATATATATATATATATATATATATATATATATATATATATATATGCATTGATTATTATGATAATGTTTCTCACTCTTCTACTGTTTTATAATGCTCTTTGAGGCATTGCAAATTAGGTTTGTTGGAGGTCTTTTGTGAAGTATAGCTTCATTCTTTTGGTCGGTTAGCTCTGATATGTAGCACCGGGTAGTTAAGATTGTATAGCATTCTTTTGTGATACATTTGTATATGTATCTGTTGACAAATGTTTATGTAAACATGACTAATGTGGTGAATCAAACTAGATAATATGTATTTATGTGATTACAAGTTTAAAATGATTCAATGTTTAGCTTTTCCGCTTTTAATTCTAAATATTGAGATGTGGGTGTAAGGACTAAGTTCCTCTGTTGAAAGCTACCTCACTGTTGTGTGTCTTTTATAGAGCAGGTGTTGTATGTTTCAATTTTGTATGTGATGTTACATGCCTCTTTTATACCATGCTTTAATAATACTCTGATGAAATTTCATTATGTGCTTAAGTGATTTATTGTTTATTTGGGAGTATAGAAGGGGGTGTTAGATTAAGTGGTATCAGAGCAGGTCGGTCAGTTGACCAAGTTGTTAACATGTTCATTCCCTTATGCATTTGGTATGTGTGTGTAGCACTATCCATATGGTTGTTCTAACAAGTATTTGTTGTGGGAATCAAGAATAATGGCTGCAGGCAGAAATGATGAAGCGATTGCTGAGGCTTTGGCGATGTTGGCTGAAGCGATTGGGCAGAATCCTCAAGCCAATGTGAATGCTAGAAATAACGCGGATGATGCGTTTCGTGCTTTGGGAAGGTTTCAAAGGAACAATCCGCCAATTTTCAAGGGAACCCATGAACCTGATAAAGCACAAGTATGGCTGAAAGCAATTGAGAAGATCTTTCGAGTCATGAACTGTTCAGATGCGCAGATGGTGCAGTTTGGCACTCATATGCTTGAAGAGGAAGTTGAGGACTGGTGGGGTAATACTCGCCAAAGGTTTGAAGAAGATGAGATTATGGTTACTTGGGATGTTTTTATAGAGGCATTTCTGGAGAAGTATTTTCCAGAAGATGTGCGTGGTAAGAAGGAAATTGAATTCCTTGAGATGAGGCAGGATAACTCAACTGTAGCCGAGTATGCGACAAGATTTGAGGAATTGATTAAGTTTTGTCCTCATTACAATACTGCTAATGCTGAGAGATCCAAGTGTCTCAAGTTTGTGAATGGTTTGAAGATAGTAGGGCTCGGTCTAGTCACTACAAGAGTTTAAATGATAAGAAGGGAAAAGGTCAATTTAGAGGGAAGTCGTATGTGACTCCTGCTGATAAGGGGAAACAAAAAGCTGGTTACGGCAAGAAGCTAAGTGGGGGAGGAGTTTTCACTCCAATGAGATGTTATAGATACGGTGAAGAAGGACACCGTGCTCCTGAGTGAAAAAGTGTGGAGCAGAAATGTTTCAAGTGTGGCAAGCCAGGCCACAAAGCTCTTGAGTGCAGAAGCAGTGCGAATGTGACTTGCTACAACTGTGGTGAGCAAGGACACATTAGTACCAAGTGTGACAAGCCTAAGAAGACTCAAGGGAATGGGAAAGTATTTGCTCTATCAGGATCAGAGACTGCTAGTGAATATCGATTGATCTGAGGTACGTGCTTCATTAATGGTATACCTTTGATCGCTATAATTCATACTGGAGCTACACATTCTTTTATTTCCTTTGATTGTGTTAAGAGATTAAATCTTGAGTTGTCAATTATGAGTGGTGGTATGGTTATTGATACTCCTGCTATGGGTTCGGTAATTACCCCGTATGTGTGTTTGAATTGTCTGTTGAGTATTTTTGGTAAAGACTTTGGAGTTGATTTAGTGTGTCTTCACTTAGATCAACTTGATGTTATTCTTAGGATGAATTGGTTGGAATTCAATCGTGTCTATATTAACTGTTTTGACAAAACGGTTATTTTTCCTGAACCTGAAGATGAAGGGGATCTATTTATGACTGCTAAACAAGTGAAGGAATCAATGTAAGATGGTGCGAAGGTATTTATGTTGATGGCAACTTTGAACATTGGTTAAAGTGGAACAATTGATGCTTTACCAATTGTCCGTGATTTTCCGGAAGTTTTTCCCGAGGAGATAAAGGATTTACCGCCGGAACAAGAAGTGGAGTTTGTGATCGACTTAATTCCTGGAACTAGTCCGATATCGATGGCTCCATATCGTATGTCCGCGTCAGAATTGAAAGAGTTGAATAGTCAACTTGAGGACCTACTTGAGAAGAGATTTGTTTGTCCGAGCGTGTCACCGTGGGGTGCATCAGTGTTGTTTGTTAAGAAGAAAGAGGGTTCTATGAGACTCTGTATGGACTACAGACAGTTGAACAAGGTGACTATCAAGAATAAGTATCCACTTCTGAGGATTGATGATTTGATGGATCAGTTGATTGGTGCGAGTGTGTTCAGTAAGATAGATTTGAGATCTGGGTATCATCAGATTCATGTGAAGGTTGAGGATATTCAGAAGACTGCTTTTAGAACGAGGTATGGACATTATGAGTATTCTATGATGCCATTTGGTGTGAATAATGCACCAGGTGTATTTATGGAGTACATGAATAGGATTTTCCATCCTTATTTGGACAAGTTTGTGGTGGTGTTCATTGATGATATTTTGATTTATTCGAAGAGTGAAGAAGAACGTGTCGAACATTTGAGGATTGCGTTATCTGTGTTGAAAGAGAAGCAGTTATACGCTAAACTTTCTAAGTGTGAATTTTGGTTGAAGGAAGTGAGTTTCCTTGGTCATGTGTGTTGCACCCCAAAATTTGCCCAACCTTTTCCTTCTTGTTTTTGCATTAGCATAACATCATCATATCATTGTCATAGCATTGCATTAGCATTTATGCAGGGGATCAAGTGTGATATACATCAAGAGAGGCCTATCTATAGGTTTTATTCGAGCTTGAGGAGTCATTAAAGTCACCAGGAAGTGGTTCATGCCCTTGAGAAATTCAGATGCTTGTGTGGGGTTCATCCCCTGACTTAGAGGCCAACTGAAGATTATCAATGAGTTGGGAAGTCTTGATTATAGGTGAGATATGTTGAGAAAACTTATGGAGTGCCTTGAGGATCATGGTGGAGCTCAGTCAAGTCATTTTGTTAAGTGCAAGCAGCCACAGTTGGAAGTGTTGCAACTAGGGTTTTCACCTGGTCAACCCTAAGTCAACGGTGCAATTGTGAAGTTTCATGGAAGGTACTTTGGTGAAAGTTTGTGAAATGGCCTAGATTGGAAAGTTACCAAATTTTAATCGAACAAAGTCATATTTGTGCTTATTTTGAATGGAAATCATGTTTTAAGAACAATGGCATTATTACATTTTTCATTTGAGGATTTTATCATGGCCTATTTCATGATTTCTTCATGGTTAAGGTACACTTTGAATCTAAGCCCTTAAGATTGAAACAAGGGCTAATTTTGGACTATTGATCATTCTTACAAGGCAAGATATATAAAAAAAAATGAGGCCAAGGCAAATGGGAGGATTCATGATCATTTTTCTCACATTTTTCACCACTTCCATAATCAAAAATCCAAAAATCAATTTTTTTCTCTCCCACTTTTTTGATCATTTCTCACCACAATCATCTTCCACAAGAATTATCCAATTGATTCAACATTTTTTTGGCCAAAATTGATGCATGAACATGGCCATACACCTCCATTAAAGTGAGCTTCAAGTCAAAATTGATTTTTCAATTTCACAATAATTCAAGGCTTTCTTTCCATCCAAATACCTTCATCATCAATTATAGAACGTGTCCATATAGTTTTCTCAAAGAATTGGTGGTTGAGTGAAGCTACCGGAAACCATTTTCGGAGGTATAAAGAATTCAACATAGCTCCTTATTTATGAGTCTTTCTTGCTCCATTTTTGTTGCATTGCATTGCTTTCAATGTCTACATGGATTCTGGTATAAAAAAGAGCACTTTCATGACAATTTTTGGTTCTTGACATATTCATGGATGTGCACGGTTTTGGAGTTTGAGTGGGTTTTAGTTCAAAATAATGCCATATTCTTCATCCCCACAAAATTTCACTCAAGTTTGGTCTAAGAAGCGTTGGATTTGGACAAGAAATGAGCATTTTAGAAGCTTTCAAAATTTCCGGCCACCCCCCATTATCGTCCGGCCGCCACATGCAAGCTTGCTGGATTTTCCCTCATTTTTTTCATTCAAAGGAAGAAGAAAAGTAGCCACCGTTGGATCGTTCATGAAGAGTGGACTTAGTCACCCCATCCAAGGGCCAGGCGCTATGCCACGTCACCCCTCCCTAAACACGGTCGTTTTGGGCTAGTGCAGGGGCTGGGAGAATGTGGGTTCAATCCCCCCCTGCCACTTTTGTGTATTCTCACTTATTTCTTGTTTCTTATTGTATTCATGTGCTTCCATGTGTTCTTTTATTTTTTCCTTTTTTTCATGCTCATTCAAAATATCATAAAAAATAGCAAAATTAATCTTTTTGATCCCAATTTTTTTGTGCTGAATATTTGAGATATCTAGAATTTTATAGATTTTGAATTATGATTTTATCATTTCCTGACATTTTCTTTGGAATTTTTACATTTGGTGTGTCACAAAAATGTAAATACTTGTGTCATGATTTTGTTGATTCTTTTTAACCTATTAATACATCATTTAAATGCCAAATCTTTTGCAGGGTATTCATACACACATTGAGGTACCTAGATATATTTTTACTTGATTTTTACTGTACCATTTTGAAGGGTTTTGAAGGTCTTTCTTTACCATGTGCTAGTTTGGCTTCTTTTTGGTACACTTGACATAGTTTCAATTTGTTTGACTAGTTCCTTTGGGATATTTTGACTATACTTCTCACCCCTGATTTGTGACATGTTTTAGGGCAATGGTGATTTTATCTAGATTTTTTTGATATCATTTACTATTTTTCCCATGTTTTTGTAATCGGACTTGTAATATGGACTTTCAAGCGGACATTGGTTTTCTTTCGGCTCTAACGGCCTCGAATTGTTTGTGTGATGAGCGCTATGGTTCCTATTTCTTATTGTAGACATTGTATAGGACTTGTAGATCATTGTATGGTTGTTTTTATCATACATAACTTGCCCATTAGGTACCATACTTTCATGATAGTGTGTTATGATTCCAAATCGTGGTTTATGTGCTTCATTCATAGGTTTCTATTGCCTTGTATCTATTGATATTCACTTGTGGCCAAGATTGCATGTTTAGAATAGGCAACCTTCCATTAATTATGGGCTTGAGGTTGAGATAACTTGCCTCCCTCACTTGCATTGCATGTTTACCTTTCTATATTTTGTATTTCAAATATGCACTTTTACCATTGTTTTCTTCTTTTTCTTTTGTCTTCCTTCCCTTAGGATTTCCATTCTTTCTTGTTTAAGATAGAATGTGATAGACATTAGGTATTCAACCATGCATGACAACAATAAGTAGTTCCCTCCTAAACTTTGACCATAGGATGAACTTTGCATGACAACTTTAGGATTGGACTAATTTCCCCTTAGTTGTGTTCTTTCTCTTCTCATCTTCAAACATTCTTTAAAACACCTAATAAAGGATAACACGTGTTGCACGCTACGAGCCTTAAGCACTTGAGAAAGAGTTATGGGAGGGTTTCCCTCACGTAGCTTGAATGTTTAGTGTGGCACCCTTTGGGTGACGTGCGACGTATTCACTCTTAAGTCCAAGTCTTTAGTGCAACACGAGTTACAAAAAAAACTCAAAAAACTTCTTCTTAAAAGGCACAAAAACAAACATTCAATTTATTTTTGTCCTCTTGGACCTTTAATCCTTAGAAACCATTTTTCATAAGGAGAGTTTCGTTAACCCTCGGTTCTCTCGCAAACGGTAAACGCCTAAGTCTCCAAAGGTCGAGCTGCATACACCAAAACTGCTAGAACCGTTTATTAACCCTACTCGGGTTAAAACATAATGAACCAAACTTGTGGTCTTGTTAGCCCGAACTACGTTTGCTCTGATCTTTCATGCCGTGTGAAAGTACGTAGGCACGAGATGCGATATCTCAGCGAGCAACCTTCCCCCTTTACCCGTAGTTAGGCGAACTACGTTGACTCTGATTTCTCGTTCCAGACGGGAATACGTAGGCATAGAACTGATGTAGTTCTTCCGAGTCACTTTTATTTTCTTTTGTCCTTAAGCCTTTAGCGTAGATAGTATTAACAAACCCTTCGAGATAAACATTTAAGCGTGGATCCCGTCGAGTACGACGGACGTGAGGGGTGCTAATACCTTCCCTTTGCGTAACCGACTCCCGAATCCAGGACTTGGTTGCGATGACCATTCCTTTCCCTTTTTAATTAGGTTTTCTCTGAGTGTTTCCTTTCCCTCCTTTGGGATAAATAACGCACGGTGGCGACTCTTCTGTCATTTCCATCCTCGTTTTTCACAGTAGCGACATCTAGCGACTCTGCTGGGGACTCCAACTGTTCCCTATGCGAGTCACTCCTAGCGCTTGTTTGTTTATCTTGTGGGTTTTGTACATACCTATTGTACCTTAGCTTTACTTTCCCGCTGTTGCGGTGGAAATAGGATATCAAATTATTAATTAATTTGAATCACAATTCTTGATTCACAACCGCTCTTTGATTTATCCGAAGGAAAAGGTCAAAAGAGGAAAAACCTAATTTTGCATCGTAAACACAATGCGGGGGGAGACCTAGGTAAGGGGTTGGTTAAGCTTAGGGAAGGTACTAGCACCCTAAACTTCTGTAGTACTCTACAGGAACCTTTTGTTTATTGTATGCTTTTTATTTATTTATTTATTATCTGCTTTAATATATATTGAGCTAAGGGATAGAGTGACCTAAAGACCTAAGGGTTAGTCCTAAGTTTACTCGGCAAGACGTCGCATCTTGTGCCTACGTATCCTGGATAGGGAATGGAATCAGAGTAATCGTAGTTCCCCTAATTAGGGAGGTTAGAAACTTCTTGACTGTGGTCAAGGTTTCAAGGGGAGTAAATGTATCTTAAGGACACCCTTACGTGGAGTTGTTGAACTCCTATTTTCTAGGTTGAATTTGTAAATTGCAATGAAAGGGTAAATTAGGAATTCCACAGCGGGAAACCCTAAACAGAGCACGACGGCTCTTTGACCTAAAAGCTAGGGTAAAGGGTATTTTCGTCCACGACGGGACACCTAGGTTACTAGGGTTTGAAACGGTTGAAACTATGGTATTGACTCGGCGGTCAAACTGTTACCTAATTCCTTCGGAGGGAAAATAACGGTAAAAACATGCAAGCAACGAAATTATTACATGGCAAAAATTAAAGTGCGGAAAGATAGAGAAAGCGGTAAAGAAAATATTGCGGCGATCACCCGCGTAAATTACAAATCCCCAAAAAAAATGCGAAATAAAATAAACCGCGACCATGGCCTCGCGTAAATTACATCCATGGAATCAAAACAGACAAATGGAATAAAACAAACAGATTAACGAGGGTTATACGCAAATGAACGGCTAAATCAAAATTTATTTCTTTTTGAATTTTTATTGGGAAGGGGAGATTTTATGCTTTGGTGGAGAACTTATACTAATTATTCATTAAAACACTTGTTTTAATTTTAATAAATAAGTTTGTAAATGGAAAGCTTTAATAAAATGTTTGAATTTAAAAAAAAGAAGAAAAAAAAAGGTTTTAAATGTACGTGGTTTTAATGTTCTTTTTTATTAAGAAAATTATTCTAATAACTAAAGAAACTTATTTCAACTTTATCATACTTAATTAAAGATGCTTTAGATTAAAGAGAAAAAAATTTTTAATTTTATGTTTTTATCTGCAAACTACTTTTTAAATTAATAAATAAAAAAAATGTCTTAATTAAAAAAAGTATATAAGAACCACGGTTAGTAATTAAAATAGTTTTTGTTTCATTATGAAAATTCATTTTAATATGAGTTAAAAAATGTGAAAGAAATAAAATTAATTTAATCAAACTTTTTGGTAATTATAAGGACACGTTAGTTATTAGCCTACAGCTATAGAGCCTAACTAATGCTTAATTAAAAATTGGTTTCTAATTAATTATTACATACTAGCTACATAACCTACCTAGATCAAATAAAATATAATTAATATAAATCAAATAAAATAATAAAAGACAGTAAAATGAAACAGAATGGTAAAGTGAGGAGAAAAGCAGAACATTGTATTGGCTTTTATGGTCTTTGAAACCCTTTTCTCTTTCTTGTCCATGGCTGACCTTAATCCGTCATTTCTCACAGTAGCTCCTTCTTCCTCTTGGTTGTATCTCTTTTCCTTCATATTCCTGGAAAAAAAATAACACACATAACATTTGAGAAATATCACACGGTGGCTTACACTTTAACAACTCGCCGATGGTGCTACGTTGCGATTCACGGTGAATTTTTCGGTGTTGAAACGGCCGGTGATGTGGATAGCTGAGGCCGTCGGCGGCGGTAGTGATGAACTCACGGCCACCGCGGAAGAGTCTTCGCCTCTCGTTCTGATGAAAACCCACGGTGAGATTTCTTTCTCCGGCGATGATGACGAAGAAGCTTTTGCTTTTGACTCTGAGCCTTCAGGATGATGATGAAGATCGGCGACCGATCTTCTGAGTCCCTTTTGGTTGCTGCCGTTTTTATGTCCTTTCGTTAGGGTTCTCCTGAAGCACTATTTATATTTCCACTGAATTTGATTCGTGTGCAGGTTCGGTTGCGATTTTGTAGCCAGAACTTGTGGCTATTCTGACTCGGTTCATCTTGAGACTTTTGACCGTATCGTTGTTGCTTTAGAGGTGGCTTGTTGGGCTTTCTCGAAAAGAGTATTGCTAGATTTCTCTTGACTGGATTTCTTGAACCGGTTTGAACTGGTTCGAACCTATTGGTTTCCTAAACTTATTTTTCCAGTTTTCTGGCCTGGTTTATTTGTTTTTCTGGACTGGTTTATTCATTTTTCTGGACTGGTTTATTGAATGGATGTCTGAACTGAATTCCTTATTTGATTATGAACTTGATTTTTTTGGATTGATTTCTGAAATGAAGTTCCTTATTTGCTTTACAGAATTAAAGTTTGAGTTGTTTTTCGGAGATGGTTGGCGTTACGGTCCGATTTCGGGCAAACCGCCTTTCCGAATAAGCGCTTTTCGGCCAAACAACTTATTTCGATATAACTTTCCTCTTCATCTTTCTCAGTCGCCTTTGATAAGAACGAATTGCTGCCGGATAGGCCCTTGGCCGAGAACGGACACCCGGTGATGACACCGTTCTGAGGGTGTCGAACTAACCGACTAACCTTGCTACTTGTTTTGACTTGTTTTGCAGGTTCGAAAGTATCGAAAGTTTGGAAAAAGTCGGAGCAACTCGGAAGAACTTAGGAAATTACTACCTTTTTTAGGAACTTTGTAATTATCTTACACTTTTTGGCATTTAAGTTATTTATTATATATATTTTTTATATATTTTGTAAAGAAATATCATTATAATGCAATCCTTTATTTTATTAAAATCAAATGTTCTTTTTATATCAAATGAACAGAAAAACAATATTGAAAACAAATAATAATGAAAGAATGAGACAATGAATTGAGAATAAAATTGGATTAACATGAAATGAAAGCAAAACAAGACGACACTGATCAATTAAAATGCAATTTGATGGATTTAAATATGAATTAAATTAACAATGCAACTTGATGGATTTAAATATGAATTAAATTAACAATGCAACTTAAAAATAAACATGAAATAAAAACTGAACTGAACTTGATTTAACCACGAAAATCAAATTAAATTTCCTATGAAATAAAGATTGACTTAACAATGAAATAAAATTGAAATAGAAAGGAATTCTTATAAAACTGAAACGAAACACCATTAACCTTCTATTATTATTTTTTTTAATAATAATTTCCGATTCATCCAATTCGTCCGACTAATCCTGTTTCCGATACAAATTCCGATTAAACTTCATCAATCAGATCAGATGGTACAAATTTCCTGCCCAAATTAAGTTGTACCTGATGATAGAAACAGTACCGGTCTTGAACGAAGTAAAACAGCAAAAAAAAAAAAAACAACAGAGAAATCCAATTAACAGTGAACAGAACTAAATTCCGCGCTAAAAACTCAATTTATGTTCCCGACTAATAAATCCAGTACCATGAACCAACTCGGCCAAAAATTTCAATTAAATAAATATAACAAATCCCGACTTGAGCCAATTTTGTACCACCTTCCTTTTGAGAAATTTAAGTGGCAGGTAGCAGAAGAAGCAGAAAATAATTGTCTGTTGAAACCAAATTCTACAGAGCGGACTCTTGCACCGACTTGAACTAAACCAAATGGATATCTCCACTTCAATCAACCCATATGACGAAATAAATGTCTTAGAAACCCACTGGCGACAGAGACTCGGCCCATTGACATAATTACCGTATCTCAAAGATCCTGATGCGAAAATACCGTGAATTTCTGTTTATCTTTAAAGAAAATACAAAACTCGGAGACAGAGGTTCTAATTACTCAAAAAAACCCGGCGACAGATCATCTTCAAAAATAGTCAGCAAACAACCTCAAAATGACCATTTTGCCCTTTAACAACTAAAGTGTACCGGACGCGGTTCCTGCAAAATGAAACAAGCTGCGTAACTTGTTAAGAGTCAGCTGATGCAAAAATGAGATGCATGTGACAGGAATCGACTAATCTGAGGGTAAAATTTGGGGTATTACACCCGCATTTTGTTTTCCCGCAGTTTATTTTCAGCATTATATTATATCCTTATTGTGTTGTTGTGGGAGGGGATTGATTCTGATGAGTGATAAGCCAGACCCAGGCTTGAGTGTACCTATCATTAGTTGTGGAAAGTAGTGGGCGCGTGCATGCTTTGCATGTACTAGTGTCTCACAAAATCCACGCTCAGACGAGGTTCTCCCGGTTGACTTCTTTTCCAGCCCTTTGGACTTGAGGGGTTGTTGGTTTGGAGGATTGTCGACTCTGGGGACCGATCATTTGGGATTCTGCTAAGTGAGGCCGCTTCAAGAGATGATGATGCCACACCTTCTGGGTATCGTATCATCGCTCTTGAAAGTCTGTGACGCTGATGACCGCATAGGATGCCATACCTCGTCGGCAAATTAAGTCCATACCTGTGAGGGGGATTAGGTTATGCAGGAAACCATAGCTCAAGATCACCCGGTTTTCTCTACAGTGTGAACTTTTGGTCTGATATCAGAGGTCTTCAGTATCAGTGATCTATGTTGTGTAGTGATTTATGTTATGCAAAGGCAGAGCTCTGATTATTCTCCGACAGCAGCACACCTACCTTAATCCCCTGTAGCATCCTTGCATTTCTGCATTTCTCATATGCATTGATTCCATGACATTGTGTTAACATTGCAGGTGCATATTTCCTTTGATTCTAGCTATCTCGCTTGCCGTTATTCGTACTCAGATACTTGTGCTTGCAACTGCCCGTGTGGTTTTCCATTTGTATACATGAGGAGTTTTCTACTACTGATGTCTGAGGGGTTTCCATTGGCATGCGTTTCACCCGGAACTAGAATCAAGGGAAATATTCCATATGCATATATACATTGTTAGCATTTTTGCATACTCTTCTTTGCATTTGCAGGTGCCTTCTTAAGCCTCGTTCTTATGTTCTGTTGTATTTCCAGAGAGTTGTTTCAGGATTGCTGACCAGAGAATTCACCGGTACCCTACCAGGAACAATCTCAAGAAAGCCATGGATCACGTTCAGACTGAGATGCAAGAGATGAGGGAGCGCATGACTCAACTCATGGAAGTCATGCAAGGTATGGCTCAAGGACAGGAGCAACTGAGAATAATGGTCCAGCCCCTGGTAGCTAGGGTTGATCTTAACGGAGTTCTTCACGGAGGTACTGCTGCTAATACTCCCCGCAATGATACAGAGATTCCTAACGCCACTGATGTGCCTACCGGATGCACCCCAACTGCTGCAGGGGCCGGGAACGGTAGTGATATTGGCGTCTGCCACGCTGGTCTGGGTAATGTTGCTGGTAATGCAGGTTTTGGTAATACTGTTAACTTGGGTTGTGGTAATGGTGCTCATAATGCTGGGTTTGGACCTGGTACTGCTAACCATGGTCTGGGTAACGCTGGTTATGGTTACAATGTCAATCGGAACGTCTATGGTCCGAAGGGCGCCTACGCTGGGTATGGCAATGGGGACCAACGATGGAATGAAGATCGTCAGGACAACGTATTCTCTATGAGGGATGTGGGCGTTGAGTTGCCTGCTGAAGCTGATCGAAGATTCAGGATGCTGGAAGAGCAGATGAGGAATATAACAAATCAGGACTCCATGGGGCTCGGCATGGCCAATTTAGGGTTGATCCCTGATTTACGAGTGTCGTACAAGTTCAAAGTTCCTACCTTCGATAAATACAAAGGTGTCACTTGCCCGAGGGTGCACATATGTTCATATTACAGAAAAATGTCAGCCTATTCAAATGATGAGAAGATGCTCATGCATTTTTTCCAGGATAGCCTGTCAGGGCCGTCGCTCGAGTGGTATATGGGTTTGGAACCCTCTCAAGTTCGCAGTTGGAAGGGTTTGGCTGAAGCATTCGTGAAGCATTACCAGTACAATAGTGACCTTGCTCCCAACAGGGTCCAGTTTCAGAATGTCGTCCAGAATAGCGGGGAATCTCTTAAAGAGTACGCCCAGAGGTGGCGTGAGCTTGCGGCCAGAGTGCAACCTCCAATGGTAGAGAGAGAATTGATTGACCTGTTTGTATCAACGTTATCTGGGATGTACTATGAAAAGCTCGTCAACTGTATGTCCGGGAGTTTCTCTGACCTTCTCATCACTGGTGAGCGTATAGAAAATGGCATTAAGATTGGGAAAATTCAGGCCGTAGAAGTACCTTCGTCAGGTGGAGGAAAGAAAGTGTTCGGAAATAAGAAGCGTGAAGGCGACGCTAATTCTGTATCAACCTCTCGGGGTAGAGGCAGAGGTAGATATCAAGATCAGTGTCATCATCATCAGGTTGCAAGTGTTATCATTCCGATACCACCACCGCAACAACAACAACAGCAACAACCACAACAACAGCAGAATTAACAGGGCTACAGGAAGTACCAGAATTCGAGAGGGGCAAACAGAGTATTTGATACGCCACCAATGTCGTACTCCCAGATGCTCCAGACGTTACTACAACTGCAGTTAATTCAGAAGAGAACCTTGGCCCCTCTGACAGGCCGACCACCACCTGGCTATGATGCAAATGCCCGCTGCGAATTCCACTCGGGGGCACCTGGGCACAACATTGACGATTGTAAGGCTTTTAAGCACAAGCTGCAAGATTTAATTGACAGTAAAGCCATAGACTTCTCGCATGAAGCGCCCAACATTGTGAAAAGTCCCATGCAGAATCACGGACCGGCAGGAGTTAGTGCCATTCTGGAAGAGGAAAGCTTGAATCTAGTGATGAGGGTTGAAGAGTTGAAGACTCCGCTGGGTCAGGTGAAGAAAGAATTGCTGAAAGGGGGAGTGTTCCCTGGTTGTTCTGAAACTTGTGCTAATTGTGTGGACCATCCAGAAGGGTGCGAAGATCTGAAGAGACATATTCAAGCTTTGATAGACGAAGGAACGTTACAGTTTGACCGTACTATGGAAGATAGACCTGTTGAGGAAGTGACAGAGGAGCGGGATGAAGTCGCGACAATTTCAATCCCTTACAAAACGATCACAATACCAGTGCCTCCCAAAAGGCCGACCGTCATCATAACTAAAGTCGGACCAGTCCCGTATGAGAGTACTAAAGTGATTCCATGGAATTACAGAGCAGAAGTCTATTGTAACGGGGAGAAGGTGGAGTTGAAAAGTTCTTCAGCAGACTCAGTGGATAATCTGGTGGGTACGGGTGGCATGACCCGCAGCGGCAGGATCTTTGCGTCACCAGAAGTAGAGGCTGAGAGAGCTGCAAAAGGGAAGAGTAAGGTTACGGAAGAAAGCAATCCTCAGGGGAAGGAAAATGAGTCTTTGACGAAGGACGTGGAGGAATTCATGAGATTAATCCAGAAAAGCGACTACAAGATAGTCGAGCACTTGCAGCAGACACCGTCTAAAATCTCTATATTATCATTACTACTGTGTTCTGAGGCCCACAGGAACGCCTTACTAGAAATCCTTGACACCTCATATGTACCCCAAGAGATCTCGGTCAATCAACTTTAGGGGGTGATGGCCCACGTGAATGCGGGGCACGGGCTCGGCTTTACGGATCTTGATCTGACACCTAAAGGCTATAATCATAACAGTGCACTTCATATTTCGGTTGAATGCAGGGGCACAGTCATGTCCCATGTGTTGGTTGACAATGGATCTTCCCTGAATGTTCTACCCAAGAAGGCCCTAATGAAGCTGGATACCCGAGGTATCATTTGTACGCCTAGTGACCTGGTGGTGTGCGCTTTCGATGGGACGCGTCGTTCAGTGTTTGGAGAGCTGACCTTACCCATCCAAGTGGGACCTGAAGTTTTCGATACTGTGTTCTACATAATGGATATACAGTTTTCCTACAGTTGTCTGTTGGGTCGGCCCTGGATTCATGCAGCAGGGGCCGTGACGTCTACACTCTATCAAAAGTTGAAGTATATGGTCGGTGGCAGCATTGTCACCGTATGTGGTGAAGATGACATATTGGTAAGCCATTTATCGTCATTCAAGTATATAGAAGTGGACGGTGAGATCCACGAGACTCTGTGTCAGGCCTTCGAGGAGGTTCAAGTTAAAGATAAGTCTCTAACTACGAGCAAAGCGCCGGAGGTAGCAATGTCGTCGTTCAAGGAAGCCCAAGCAGTAGTTCAGACTGGGGCAGCGCAAGGTTGGGGCCAAGTTCTGGACATTCCCAACAAGCAAGACAAGTTCGGTTTAGGGTATTGTCCTGCATCATCATCACAGAGCGCTCCGCGATTCAAAGGGCCGATTGTGTTCACTCTAGGAGGAGTTGTGTTTGAACGGATCAATGCTGTGTCCGATGTTGAAGATGGAGACAGCAACTGTGACTTGGATTCATGGATAAAGCCCAGTTCCTAGGAGCTGATAATTTTCATTTTATCATGTTATTTCTTTGTATTTGTAGTTTCTTTCCTGTCTATGTGCAATGTTCACTTGTAAAAACTTGTTGTTTCTCAATTGATATTGAAAATGAAATAAATATGCATGTTTTGAATTAATCCATTCGTGTTCACTTTATTGCTATCTTTTATTTCAAACTCTTGTTTAAGTGGAATCCGGGGAGGATGACGAAATCGAAAGACGTGTAAGCTTCCGATTGTATGCTCTTGGATAGAAGAACTTGTTGACGATATACAGACATTGTTTCAAGTCCATAAAACCGGAGATATAAGGAAGATAATCCCTTGTCAACCCCTTTGAGCCCTGTAGTAGGAGTTTCTTTCTGAAAATGAAAAACCCTCAATCTTAACCTGGGGCAGGGTAGGTGTCAGTTAATTTGACCAAGCGTTCAAATTGCAAAAGGAGCGTCCGTTCAAGGATAAATCACACCTATATAGGTCGTGCCTAAAGAACCACAATGGTTAAACCTTGCCGATAAGGAATGAAACAGTCATAATCTCTTTTAACAAGTCAGACAAGCCGGTGTCACATGATTTGTTCAAAAAAAAAACAAAAACAAAAAAAAGAGAGAAAAGAAAAAGCCCGCTAAGTCGAATCTTGGGAATAAGCGACTTAGGCAAAAATTAGGGTATCCCGCTGGACTTCAAAATCAAAAACTCAAAAGAGTTAGTCCATGCAAAAATTAGGGAGCTAAAAAGCGAAAAAAACGAAAAGGATTACAAGAGAAAAATCCTCAAACAAGAACGAAATCGTGTGACTCCAGGCACTGTAAAGACGGAAAGTGAATGACTGTCACTCCAAAAAGCAGGTGGTTTCCTGAACCATCACTCCTATCATTCCACCGTTAAGAGGTGAGCGCTTGTGTCGAATTAGCTGGACGTAGGATTGGAGAACATCAAGGAGAATGGGTGGGTTAAAGTGAATTTTGAGCCTTATATCCTTCCTTGTTAACCGTGAACCTGGCCACGTTACAACCTGAAAAAGTCCTAATTGAAACAGGTTTAGTTCGAGAGCATCCTTCGGTAAAGATCGCATCGAAACTGACTAAAAAAAGGATTCCTCTTACACCGTTGTATTAATTTTGACACTTTGATAATTGATTCGTTCATTATATGTCATAAATGTTTCTAGTGAACAGGATTGGGTTTTGAAAAAACTGGCATATGCATTGCATTTAATGTATCTTTTATGCAGAACAACTTGTTTTACTTGCGAGTAAGCGCTCGACCGCAGGAAAGTTTCCACAGTGGAAAGTTTGATCAGGATAGAATGTAGAACGCCTGAATACTCCGTAGAGCTATGGCCATCTATATCAAATAACCCCCGGTAAGGTTAGCCATCCAAGGATCGCTTAACACGGGGCAATCAGGTCAAGATTCGGCAAATCTCTCGCGGCTAGAGGTACTGCTCCACGAGTCAGTCAATCAGGGACAAAGCCATCTCAAGGCTGGGGCATGCCGCCCTATGAGGAAACAAATTGTTCCTCTCCATACCTCTAGAGCTTATCCAAAATTTTCAACCAAGGATCCTCTCACGGTCCAGATTCTGGGGCAAGTCATCTCGAGGTCGTCTCATGGCAAGCTATTTTCTTCTCAGCGTAGACCTTCCCAAAAAATCAGACTGGGGCAGGGGCATTACGCTTGGGGAAAATTCTCAGAGAGATTTGGATGAAGCTAATTTTTCCAACAATCGAAGATCATTCCCTAGCAGATGATAGTTGCATCTATACCCCCAGCAGTGAAGGAAAATTGCGATCTAAACGCAGCGGAAAACAAAAATTTTCCTTTAGTGATCCTTACGAATGAGCATGGTCAGTGATAGAATCGTTACCTCTTTGTGGCGATTCAGATCTTTGATGCAGCGATCACAAGTGTTGATGAAGTGCAACGCCTCTACTCAGTCCACACGAACAGCTTCCGGTCACAGTGCTAGCTGCTTACGAACGGAATTATTTGAGTGAGAAAAGAGAATCAAAAACGAAAAAATGCATCAAGTGAAAGCTTCATCACAAGGGTTCCTTTTATAGACTCTCTTGTGGGCTGCGGGCTAAAACCCAATTCACATGATCCATAATAATATTATATATTATTATAATAACTATTATTATAATAAATATATTTATTTTATTATTATTTTATAACCATTATAAAATAACAATAATTATTATTATATTATCCGAATTTCTATTTTTCACTTAAGTGCACCGTACCTTACGGTGTTCCTTTTTGATTTCTCTATCTCTCATCAAACTGTCCTTATGTGTGTGACCCTGTAGGATTTCGTAACGTTGGTAATTATATTAAATTATATATTTAACATAATAAACAGTAAGCGGTATCTAGCAACACATCACTGCCACCCAAGTCACGAAAATGTCATGTGATCTGACAAAACCTTTTCCGTGATAATATATGTTTGTACAATTACCCTTTTGCCCCTATGTCTATATTGAACACAAGGCATACACTGTGTCATCCTTGTCCAGTTCAATATTGGGCCCTTAGACATTTCTCCTGTTATGCAGGATTGGCAAATTCCATCTAGGACACTCATGTCCCTCAGCATGCTTCGTGGAGTGCCCATCAACTGTCTTTATGATCATCCAGTTACGGATAATGTTTGATCAGCAATAAAGCACCCGACTCTACATCTAGGGTCCATAGTGGTTTCAGGTCGAAGGGTGGTAATACACCATTATCACCATGAGAATAACTTATGACACTTTGCATAACATACTATGTAGTATTCTCATAGCGGGTCAATCCGGTATAAATATTACTCCTAATATTTATACCTATGTCAAGACTTGATAACTCTTTATCCATGATCCATGAGATGTGATCATCAGTCTATCTTCATAATAGTCTCAGTGCTTTTAATGTTATCCCACTTTGCAATAAAGCTTGACTACGGATATTTTAAGAATAATGTCTTTATGTTTAATGGGATCTCATGATTAAGTCACACTTAACATTTCATTAAACAGACTAACTATTCTAGGGACTTTATTATTCTGAAAGACAAACATAATAAAGAAATACCTTTTATTATTAAACGAATAATCCGATACAAGTACCAAAAAGTATTGGCCTCTAGGGCTTACACCAACAATCTCCCACTAGCACTAGAGCCAATTAGGCATACCCTTAATACCCATAGATCTAGTATGACCATCATGCTTCTGTTGCGCAAGAGGCTTTGTTAATGGGTCAGCGATATTGTCAAGTGTAGGTACTCTGCATATCTTCACATCTCCCCGATCGATTATCTCTCGAATGAGGTGATAACGCCTAAGTATGTGTTTTGATCGTTGGTGAGATCTAGGCTCCTTAGCTTGTGCGATAGCACCATTGTTATCACAATATAAACCAATGGGATCCACAATGCTAGGGACTATGCCAAGTTCACTAATGAACTTCTTGATCTAAACAGCTTCCTTTGCTGCATTTGAGGCAGCAATATACTCAGCCTCAGTTGTAGAATCAGCAACTGTTTCTTGCTTTGAACTTTTCCAGCTCACAGCGCCACTGTCGCTACTGCGAAAATCGGCGCCGGCTGACAGAAGAGTCGCCACCGTGCGTTATTTATCCCTCAGAGCGGGAAAGGAAACGCTCGAAGTAAACCTCGCAAAAAACGGGGAAAAGGTATGGTCATCGCAACCATAGCCTGGGTTCGGGAGTCGGTTACGCAAGGGGAAGGTATTAGCACCCCTCACGTCCGTCGTACTCGACGGGATCCACGCTTGCTTGGGTTGTCTACTGGATGCAAAACAATCTTATCTACGGCTGCTAAATCTAAAGGGAAGGGAATTGACTCGATAGAGTGTCGCACTCTATGCCTACGTATTCTCAAGAGAGAAAGTCAGAGTCAACGTAGTTCGGGACTACGGGGGAAATTGGCTCGCCAAGACCTCGCGTCTTGTGCCTACGTACTTCCACTGGATGGAAGATCAGAGCTTTACGTAGTTCAGACTAACTACGGCTAAACAAACATTCTCACACAGCAGTGAGCAAAACAACTGGTTGCACAGGGTCGGGAACCTATGGGCAGAACTATGGCTTGGTCTCAAATGCACTTGGGCAAGAGAGAAAAAAGGGTTACAATTAGTCGTCAGCGGGAAAGTCTCGATCGCACAGCCGCGAGAGAACAACAAAGTCAGTCGTTAGTGTGCTCGCTAGGATATCGCATCCTATGCCTACATATCTTCGTCTGGTACGAAGAATCAGAGCAGCTGTAGTTCGGCTACTATCGGACCACAACTCAAATCTCGTTTTATTCATCTCTGAAAAATGATTACAATGGGTGCATACTGAAATAAATCTCCTAGGAAACGCTATCCTATTTTATCTTGAAAAATCGAACGGAAAGAGCCCCCTAACAAATGGGCTTCTAAAACTATCCTAGAATCGAGAAATAATTTCTATGAAAAACCTAAAAGAAAATGCACTTAAAAATATTAAATCGACACTTTAATATTTTTTCTCTTTTTTCTCCTTTTCTTTTCAACATATTTTTTCTTCATATTTTTCTTTCTCAATATTTCTTTTTGAATATTTTCTCTATTTTTCCATATTTTTCAATAATATTCTTTTTCTTTTCTTTTTTTTCAAATATTTCTTTTCACTCTTTTTTCTATTTTTTCAAATATATATCTTCTTTTCATTTTCTATTTCTTTTCAAATCTTTAAAAGAATAATAAAAAAAATACAAGAAAATGGGGTTGGGGGTGTAACTGGTCAATAGGGGGATAACAGAAAAATAAAAAACAAATAAACTGGGCCCAGCCCAAGTCTCCCCAAAAAACGCAGAGGGGGGTGCGTGCTGTGAAATGGTGGTGTGCAAAGTAAACACTGGGCTTAGGCCCAGAACAGCCAAAAACGGGGGGTAGTGTCTCCCAAAAAAACGCCATTGGGCCTGGCCCAATCTCCTCGTAGCCATCCTCCTTCTCCCTCTCTATTCACTCTGGGTTCATGAAACCCTAATCTTCTTCCTCTCCTTCTTCATTAGCGCCGCCGCCGTCCAAGCCTCCCTCCTCCGTCCTCTCTTCTCTCAGCCTCAAACCCAACCTTCGTTCAATCTCTTCACCAACCTCAAAATTATTTCCCAATCCCTTCCATCTTTCCAATTCCAATTTCCCCAAACTTCTGAGAATGACTCAAGTAAATCTGGAGATAACGACCTCCATGAGGATTGCGACGGACGCGTTTGATGACCTAATATTGTTGCGATGATGAGTCATATGGAACCTTAATGATCGTTGAATAGAGTTTTGGCAGATGAAGATTGAGGATCTGGAAGATCTACTGATGAAATTATGGAGATCGCATGTTCTTGAAGTTCTGTTTGAACAAGGAGTTCTTAAAAACTGGATTTCTGGAGATGTCTGTTTGAAGGAGATCTTGGAGTTCATGGAGAGTTCTTCGTTGATGAGTGTTCTTGAAGGTTGTTTGTGGATTCTGAGAATGATGATGATTGGAGATGAAGATAGGAGGCGCTTTCTGGAATTTCTGGATTTCTGAGATTCTTGATGAAGCTCTATGAAGATCTGGTTGAACACATGATGATGCTTGAAGAAGTTCTTCTGGAGACGCGTTCTTGAAGCGATGAAGATCTGGGAAAACAAATTGCAGATGATGAATCTCGACCGGAGATGGAGGAAGATGAATGGTGTTCTGAGTTTTTCTGGAGAATCGGTGGTGGTTTCTGGGCGTTTAGAGGTTGAGAATGATGAAGATCAAGGGATGAAGGTGGTGGTTTCTGGATTGGTTGGTGTTTCCGGTGGGGTTACGGCGGCCGCCGGCCATGCAGGCCGGCCGGCAGAGATCTCCGGTGAATGTTACGGTGTGGACACGTGGGGACGATGGTGGAGTGGGGGCATGCATGCCCTCCACGTGTGGGAGGTGGCAGAGCGTGAAGGGGTGTGGCGCATGGCTGCCACTTGGCAGAGAGAGGGAAAAACGGAGTGGTGAGGTGGCGTCTGAAGGTGGAGAAATGTGGGACCTCCCTCTTCTCAACACGTGTCGCTATTTATAACACTGAGCTGCGCTGGAAGCTTCCAGAATGCTCTAGGAAGCGCTGGAAAGAACTGGAGAAATCTGGATTTTTCTTGGACAATTATTGGACTGAGACTGAATCCTGGACAAAAACACCAATGGGCCTTGCACTGAACTGGGCTTGGACGAAAAACATTCTGGGCCTGCGAAAATGAATTAAAAAAAACTCTAAAAAACTGCATTAACTCTAACTAATCCCTAATCAAACATTAAATCTAATTAACCCCTAATTAATAATATTCTAAAATCTATATTAAATTCTGAAAAATACTATTATTTCTATTTAAACTCTATTTATTTATTATTCCTATAAAAGAAATTCTAAAAAAACAATTAAATTCTAAAAACTATTAAAGCTATTTAAAACTATTTAAAAATTATACTAATATTCTAGAAAATCCTATATCATCCTAAAATGAAAAATGCTATTAAATTCTATTTAAAATTTCTAAAAAACTATATTACTATATTATCTAAAAATATTAAAATCTATTAAAAAATTCTACAAATGATTTAAAATCTATTAAAAAAAATCCTATTAACCCTAAAAATGATTTAAAAATCTATTATAAAATGCTAAAAATTGATTTAAAAAGAATTAAAAATATCAAAAATTCTATTAAATCCTAAAAAATGATTTAAAAGCTATTTAAACCCTAAAAAAACGCTAATAAAATCCAGAAAAGTCACAATAATTCCCAGAGGGACAAAATAAGCACCGAGCTGATAAAAAACACCCGAAACACGAGACGAGAGCTGTGATCCCTGATAAAATCAAAACGAATGAACAATGCAATGTATGCAATATGCAGATGCGAATGCGGTTATGCGTCGAAACATAGGACCAAATACGAGACCCGGTTGGTCAAATTTTAGGGTGCAACAGCTGCCCCTATTCAAGCGGCTTCGACCTGAATGGGTGAAGAGCGCTCAGCCTTCGAACATTCAAGGTAGATGACGGTTGAATACAAATGGAACCCTGAAATTTGCCAACCGCAAGAATATACATCAAAGCTGCTTGAGGAATAGCTTCCAATAAACTGAAGTTTGGTTGTCACGGCAACAGCTGGTCAATTTTCTGATAAATTTTCTTCTCCTTTTCAACACCTGTGTGACGCCACAAGTATTGAAATAACGCTTCGTAAAGCAAACACCTTGATTCCCATCTCTGTTATGGGATCCTTCTGGTCAACTCACAGTTCACTGCGAACTTGAGGACAATTATCCTGGGGAATTCTGAATGGAACTGCCTGGCACCTATTTTGACGAAGGGGGCAGCTTCAGAAGTCTAATATATGTCAATCTTTGTTGTTGTTGTTGTTGTTTTTTCCGATGCTGACGTAACAACCAAATGAAGAATCACTCCGCTGGGGAAGACGAGAAACTGAACCACACAACTCTGCAGGTGAACAAATTTGAAATCCAATAGGTAACCATCTTGGTCTATGTTTCGACATGCGTATGCTTGAAATGATGCGATGTCCTATACGACATGTAAATGCTATGCGTTTTGTTTGAAAATGCGAGGCCCAGACGGCATGGATATGCTATATGCTTGTATAAATGCTATGACTATATATGCAAATGTTAATGCAGGCTCGAGCTGCCAGAGAACACCAGGTCTGAAAACCACTTGGCAAAATAAATGCCGAAGGAAACGTCAACTCTACTGGGGGTGACCTGAAGTCACAGAACCATCTCAGCAAAATAAATGCTGGAAACGAGAAATCAAATCCGCTGGGGATAACCGTCCTGCTGGCGAAATGGAAAGCAACCCTGCTTGACGACTTCACTGGGGAAAGAAAACAACTCTGCTCGGGGATGCTTTCTTCAAACCATTGGCAACTGATTGCGCTCTGCGGGGATTGACCCAAACTGAGGTTGATTACGTGCAGCACACTGCTAGAAATGCTCCTACTATCAAGGATATCGATCTTAATCTGCTGAAGATACTCCTGATCCTACTCTGATACGGGGTAAAAGACAATCTCGACTCTTCCGGGGATAATAAGCAACTTTCATCTGCTGAAGAGTGGCAATTCTGATTTAACAACATCCACAAGGAATTCAAACATTACTCGAAGCGCTGGCATCCGTCGAGCTTCGTATCGGGGAACATGACAACATGCGAGTCATTGGGAAATATTGTGTCAGATCTCTTTTAGGTTTTTTTTTGTTTTTCTGGTTTAGAATAAACATGGACTATGTACACAGTGAAAGATGTGGAAAATACTAGACGAGAACTAGCATTCAAAGGTAGACTACCAGGCGAGAACTGATATAACACATAGGTTAAAACACACGATGACCAGGCGAGAACTGGTTACGCAACGACATGTACCAGGCGAGAACTGATACAACACTTGAAGAAACGGTGACCAAACGAGAATTGGTTACCAATAAACTGCACCAGGACGGGAACTGCTGCTTACAATAAACTGCACCAGGACGGGAACTGCTGCTTACAAAAGGTGGGCCAGACGAGAACTGGTTACCGATTTGCCAGGCGAGAACTGGACTTTGGAAACGACTGGTTACTGACACGTAACAGGTTTAACTTGCAGGATAATGATCCAACGACAACAAGATCTTCTTATTTGAAAGGTTTTCGATAAGGGTATTGACATGATTCCCCGATACTCAACTCTGGCTGGGGATAAACAAGCGGGTTTGAATGACTTGCCCCTGGTACACTCAGCTGGGGGATAAAAGACTGGCTTGCACAACTTGCCCCAGTACAATGCACCTTGCCCCAATCTAACTCTTGGGAATACCTGCTCCGAACAACTTGCTACGAGAAGACTTCGAGAATACTTGCCCCGACATCTGCATGACAAAAGAATTCAATCTCCAATCAAACACCTAACAGCCCAGTTGATTTCAACATTCTCTGCGATGACTTGCCCCTGAATGAGCGTTCTAGCGACTCAACCCGATCTGATTATCCATTGGAAGTATCTGCTTTCAAATCTCCGCATTCTGAATAATTGCCCCTGATTGGGTCTTGAGAAGACTCCTTCTGATCAACTGCTTCTCGAACAAACTGCCCCTGCTCAACTGGAACTTCGGGACTTGTCCTCAGACTGACTGATACTGAACTTACTGGAAGATAATGCCCCTGATTCACAAGGCTTCACAACATACACCATTCTGGTTCAGACTGCTGGATTACTCAGTCCTGTTTGATTATTCCTTGGTGGAATTTATTTCATGCCAACTACTAACCTGCAATTAGAATCGTCTGTTCACGAATGGTAATCTTAATGTAATGGTTATGCAGATTTTGAAAAAATTTTGAGCTGTCACTCATTTACATGCAATGATAATTGTGAGTGACGAGTGAACCAAAGTTCAAACGTAGTGCTTACATGGTCAGTGAAAATACAACAAGGATGTGACTAGCAAGTCAAGAAGGAATCAGATTACTCGACCTTATCGTAATGCGCTTCAGAATAACCCTACCTCAATTAGGTCTTTTGAGGGTTGTATCGTGGTCGGGCTCACGGTTCGTGAAACAAAGGATATTTGGCTCAAATTTTGATTTGTACCCACCCCTTCTACGTGATGATCTCCGATCCTAAGGTTCAGTTAACCTGGCACAAGCGCTCGCCTCTTCGAGAAGTATGTTGAATGGTAAGAACCATAGTTAAGGAATTCACAAGCTTTTCTTCTAGAGTGATAGTTACTCCTTCTTCGCTTTCGGTGTCTGTGTACACGACTTTGTGACTTGCTGGGGAAAATTTTCTTTTGATCCCTCTTTTTCATTCTTTTGGTTCCCTAACTTTTGCCTGGACTGACTCATTTTGAGTTCTTTTCGATTTTTCCGATTTCTTTTGAAGTCCAGCGGGATGCCCTGATTTTTGCCTAAGTATTTAGCTTTCCAGCTTTTTCTTTCTTTTTACTTAGCGGGCTTTCTTCCTTTCTTTCTTTTGGAACAAAGTCGTGTGACACTGGTTGTCTTGATTGCTCCGAAAGGATTGTAACTGTCTCACTCCTGATTGGTGAGGTTTGGCCTCTTGAAAGGTATAAACTGATTGGTCCTTGAAAGACAACACTCCTCTGCAAGACTTGAATGCTCGGTCAAGCTAACTGTCAACTACCCTGCCCCGGGTTAAGATGTGAGGGTTTATAAGTCCGAAAAAACTTCTACTTCCTGGCTCGAAGTGGTTAACAAGGGACTAACTCCTTATATCTCCAGTGTTTGGGGAATTTGAAACAATGCCTTGTACGTCATCGGTACGGTCTTATCTGAAAGCATACAATCATTGGTTATGAGTTTCAGTTTCATCATCCTCCCTCCTAACTTTGCTAGTCACAGCGAAAAAATGGAGTGAATAAAATGCAAGTGTCAGTGCAATGCCATAAATGAGCGACAGCGACATGATTAATTCAGAAAAATGCATAGTCACTTTATTATCATCACCATTCAAAACATACAATGCTTAAAAGCAGGTAGTAACTAACAGAAAAGAAACTACAAATGCAAAATGATGTAAAAGCTTGAGAACTGCCACTGCTGAGGCGCCTGCCTGTCTGAACCACTGGCTTTTGCTGGGGAACACCTTCCGAGTCACGAGCTTAGACAGCTGAGCGGTTAGGGATGAACAAACAGAAATCCTTCTCGAAAGGAAATGCGATCCTGATCAATCAACTGCTGTACCTTCGCCTGAAATGCTTTACAATCTTCGGTTGAATGCCCTGGTGAGCCACCATGATAACCACACTGAACGTGGGGATTGTACCCAGGAGGGTAAGGTTCTGGAACTGGCTTAAGAGCTTTAGGTTCCACCAAAGAACTCTGGATCAAAGACGGTAGCAGCTGGCTATACGGCATAGGCACTGGGTGAAAAGGAGCTTTCCTTCGTTCCAAGTTGTTACGAGGTCGATTCCGATTCTGACGCTGATTCTGGTAACCTCGGCCACGAGTTCGCTGATTTGCAATGGAAGCGACATAAGATTCCTGATAGAGTGCCCCAGGCACGGCTGTCTGTTCAGTATAACAAGCCACGGGAGGTACTGATCTCTGATAAGATGATGAACCAACAAAATTCACTGATTCGCTTCGAGGATATTCAACCTTTGGCATGACTGAGTTGATCACAACTTCTTCTTCACTCTGATAGTCACAAGGGTATTCAGTTTCACCAGCTTGATCATATGAAGTAATCTGAATTTTCCCCATTCTTATGGAGTACTCAAGGCGTTCTCCTAATGCTACCACGTCAGAGAAACTTGCCGGAATTCCGAGCAATCTTTTGAAGTACGGATATTGTAGGGAATCCACAAACATGCTTGCCAGCTCTTGGTCTAACAGCGGGGGACGCACTCTAGCAGCAAATTCTCTCCATCTCTGAGCATACTTCCTGATCGGTTCATTGATCTCTTGAGACAACTCTTGCAAATGCATGCGATAAGGAGCAATGTCTAGGTTGTAATCATACTGCTTCAGAAAAGCTCTGGCTAAATCCATCCATGACTGAATCTGATTCCTCTCTAACTGCATATACCACCTCAAAGATGCCCCAGTCAGACTATCTTGAAAGCAATGGATCATCAACTCATCATCTCGCGCAAACGCAGTCATTCTTCGACAGAACATCATCAAATGCAGCTTTGGACAGCTATCTCCCGTGTACTTCTCAAATCTCGGCACTTTGAACTTGTAAGGCAACACCAGGTCAGGAACCAAACACATGCCTACAGCATCCAGGTTGACAACATCTTTGGCTTTCAAAGCTTTCATTTGCTCTTCCAACACTCGGAGTCTTCTACCATCGTCAAGGGCTCTTGGATCTACCATCCCAGCTGCTGGAATATCTCTTCGGTAATTCATCACAGGGAAAGCAACACCTTGATTGTTGACAGGAGGAGGACGCTCATTCTGGGCAACAAACTGCTCATGTCGATCTCGGTTCTCAACAGAAGGCTGTACAACTTGGTCTGCAGCAACGTTGTTCACTTGCGGGGAATCTTCCATGGAATCATACAGAGGGTTGGACGCCATAGTGAACCCTGCCAAGGTGTTAGGAGACTGGAAATTGCCTTCAGACATGGCTACCAATAATTTTCAGCTGGCTTCGACACTTGATTCTGCTCAAATCTACTCAACCCCTAGGTAGGTCTTCTGACAATCAACAGCTGCTCAATCCAAACTCCGGGTAATCACCTTCAGGAAACAAAGGCTGGATCAGAACTCTGGCTAGCTGGAGGATGATATGCAATGCAACACTGATATGCATATGATATGCAAAATGCAGCAAACAATGGGACCACAGCCCCCACACAAAATCTGAATACTGCTGCGCTGCTGACGGAGACGCTCTCTGAAAAGAAGACCAGAATAACGGGTAGGTTGGAAGTCAAGTTTCCTGCACAAAAAACCCCCCACTCACAGGTATGGACCTATATCTGACAAGGTACGGCATCCTATGCGGTCGTCAGCGTCACAGACTTTCAGAACTGACGATACGATTCCCAGAAGGAGTGGCATCATCGAGTCCTGAAGAGGCCTCACTTAGCTAACTTCCAAATGATCGGTTCCCGGAGTCGACAATCCAACTGACCAAACAACCCCCTCGACCCAAAGGGTAGAAAAAGAAGTCAACCAGAAGAACCTCGTCCGAGTGTAGATTTCGCGGGACACTAGTACAAGCAAAGCCGGTACGCACCCACTAATCTCTACTCTAAGTCTAAGGTGCACTCCAAGCCCAGGTCCGGCTTCTCACTCAATCATAGAACACCCGTAACACCCCAACAGATACTATTAATAAATAAGCCCCAATAGCCAAGCAAACAAGCGCTAGGATTGACTCTCTCTTAGGGGACGTTGGATCCCCAAAATTGACTCGCTTTCGGGACGTTGGATCCCTAGGAAACTATCGTAGTCCCCAGCAGAGTCGCCAGCTGTCGCTACTGCGAAAATCGGCGCCGGCTGACAGAAGAGTCGCCACCGTGCGTTATTTATCCCTCAGAGCGGGAAAGGAAACGCTCGAAGTAAACCTCGCAAAAAACAGGGAAAAGGTATGGTCATCGCAACCATAGCCTGGGTTCGGGAGTCGGTTACGCAAGGGGAAGGTATTAGCACCCCTCACGTCCGTCGTACTCGACGGGATCCACGCTTGCTTGGGTTGTCTACTGGATGCAAAACAATCTTATCTACGGCTGCTAAATCTAAAGGGAAGGGAATTGACTCGATAGAGTGTCGCACTCTATGCCTACGTATTCTCAAGAGAGAAAGTCAGAGTCAACGTAGTTCGGGACTACGGGGGAAATTGGCTCGCCAAGACCTCGCGTCTTGTGCCTACGTACTTCCACTGGATGGAAGATCAGAGCTTTACGTAGTTCAGACTAACTACGGCTAAACAAACATTCTCACACAGCAGTGAGCAAAACAACTGGTTGCACAGGGTCGGGAACCTATGGGCAGAACTATGGCTTGGTCTCAAATGCACTTGGGCAAGAGAGAAAAAAGGGTTACAATTAGTCGTCAGCGGGAAAGTCTCGATCGCACAGCCGCGAGAGAACAACAAAGTCAGTCGTTAGTGTGCTCGCTAGGATATCGCATCCTATGCCTACATATCTTCGTCTGGTACGAAGAATCAGAGCAGCTGTAGTTCGGCTACTATCGGACCATAGCTCAAATCTCGTTTTATTCATCTCTGAAAAATGATTACAATGGGTGCATACTGAAATAAATCTCCTAGGAAACGCTATCCTATTTTATCTTGAAAAATCGAACGGAAAGAGCCCCCTAACAAATGGGCTTCTAAAACTATCCTAGAATCGAGAAATAATTTCTATGAAAAACCTAAAAGAAAATGCACTTAAAAATATTAAATCGACACTTTAATATTTTTTCTCTTTTTTCTCCTTTTCTTTTCAACATATTTTTTCTTCATATTTTTCTTTCTCAATATTTTTTTTTGAATATTTTCTCTATTTTTCCATATTTTTCAATAATATTCTTTTTCTTTTCTTTTTTTTCAAATATTTCTTTTCACTCTTTTTTCTATTTTTTCAAATATATATCTTCTTTTCATTTTCTATTTCTTTTCAAATCTTTAAAAGAATAATAAAAAAAATACAAGAAAATGGGGCTGGGGGTGTAACTGGTCAATAGGGGGATAACAGAAAAATAAAAAACAAATAAACTGGGCCCAGCCCAAGTCTCCCCAAAAAACGCAGAGGGGGGTGCGTGCTGTGAAATGGTGGTGTGCAAAGTAAACACTGGGCTTAGGCCCAGAACAGCCAAAAACGGGGGGTAGTGTCTCCCAAAAAAACGCCATTGGGCCTGGCCCAATCTCCTCGTAGCCATCCTCATTCTCCCTCTCTATTCACTCTGGGTTCATGAAACCCTAATCTTCTTCCTCTCCTTCTTCATTAGCGCCGCCGCCGTCCAAGCCTCCCTCCTCCGTCCTCTCTTCTCTCAGCCTCAAACCCAACCTTCGTTCAATCTCTTCACCAACCTCAAAATTATTTCCCAATCCCTTCCATCTTTCCAATTCCAATTTCCCCAAACTTCTGAGAATGACTCAAGTAAATCTGGAGATAACGAACTCCATGAGGATTGCGACGGACGCGTTTGATGACCTAATATTGTTGCGATGATGAGTCATATGGAACCTTAATGATCGTTGAATAGAGTTTTGGCAGATGAAGATTGAGGATCTGGAAGATCTACTGATGAAATTATGGAGATCGCATGTTCTTGAAGTTCTGTTTGAACAAGGAGTTCTTAAAAACTGGATTTCTGGAGATGTCTGTTTGAAGGAGATCTTGGAGTTCATGGAGAGTTCTTCGTTGATGAGTGTTCTTGAAGGTTGTTTGTGGATTCTGAGAATGATGATGATTGGAGATGAAGATAGGAGGCGCTTTCTGGAATTTCTGGATTTCTGAGATTCTTGATGAAGCTCTATGAAGATCTGGTTGAACACATGATGATGCTTGAAGAAGTTCTTCTGGAGACGCGTTCTTGAAGCGATGAAGATCTGGGAAAACAAATTGCAGATGATGAATCTCGACCGGAGATGGAGGAAGATGAATGGTGTTCTGAGTTTTTCTGGAGAATCGGTGGTGGTTTCTGGGCGTTTAGAGGTTGAGAATGATGAAGATCAAGGGATGAAGGTGGTGGTTTCTGGATTGGTTGGTGTTTCCGGTGGGGTTACGGCGGCCGCCGGCCATGCAGGCCGGCCGGCAGAGATCTCCGGTGAATGTTACGGTGTGGACACGTGGGGACGATGGTGGAGTGGGGGCATGCATGCCCTCCACGTGTGGGAGGTGGCAGAGCGTGAAGGGGTGTGGCGCATGGCTGCCACTTGGCAGAGAGAGGGAAAAACGGAGTGGTGAGGTGGCGTCTGAAGGTGGAGAAATGTGGGACCTCCCTCTTCTCAACACGTGTCGCTATTTATAACACTGAGTTGCGCTGGAAGCTTCCAGAATGCTCTAGGAAGCGCTGGAAAGAACTGGAGAAATCTGGATTTTTCTTGGACAATTATTGGACTGAGACTGAATCCTGGACAAAAACACCAATGGGCCTTGCACTGAACTGGGCTTGGACGAAAAACATTTTGGGCCTGCGAAAATGAATTAAAAAAAACTCTAAAAAACTGCATTAACTCTAACTAATCCCTAATCAAACATTAAATCTAATTAACCCCTAATTAATAATATTCTAAAATCTATATTAAATTCTGAAAAATACTATTATTTCTATTTAAACTCTATTTATTTATTATTCCTATAAAAGAAATTCTAAAAAAACAATTAAATTCTAAAAACTATTAAAGCTATTTAAAACTATTTAAAAATTATACTAATATTCTAGAAAATCCTATATCATCCTAAAATGAAAAATGCTATTAAATTCTATTTAAAATTTCTAAAAAACTATATTACTATATTATCTAAAAATATTAAAATCTATTAAAAAATTCTACAAATGATTTAAAATCTATTAAAAAAAATCCTATTAACCCTAAAAATGATTTAAAAATCTATTATAAAATGCTAAAAATTGATTTAAAAAGAATTAAAAATATCAAAAATTCTATTAAATCCTAAAAAATGATTTAAAAGCTATTTAAACCCTAAAAAAACGCTAATAAAATCCAGAAAAGTCACAATAATTCCCAGAGGGACAAAATAAGCACCGAGCTGATAAAAAACACCCGAAACACGAGACGAGAGCTGTGATCCCTGATAAAATCAAAACGAATGAACAATGCAATGTATGCAATATGCAGATGTGAATGCGGTTATGCGTCGAAACATAGGACCAAATACGAGACCCGGTTGGTCAAATTTTAGGGTGCAACAGCCACCATTGAGACAGAACACATAACCAGATTGTGATCTAAAATCATCCTTATCTGTCTGGAAGCTAGCATCAGTGTAACCAATTACATCAAGCTCTTCCTGACCTCCATATATCAAGAATGAATCCTTAGTCCTTCTCAAGTACTTAAGGATATTCTTGACAGCTACCCAGTGAGCATCACCGGGATCAGATTGGTACCTACTCGTTGCACTTAATGCATACGAGACATCTGGTCGAGTACATAACATGGCATACATGATAGATCCTATTGCAGATGCATATGGAATCTTATTCATGTGATCCCTTTCTTCCTTAGTTGAAGGGGATTGTGTTTTTGATAAACACAGACCATGTTGCATAGGTATGAATCCTTTCTTGGAATCATGCATATTAAAGCGTCTCAACACTTTATCTATGTATGTACTCTGACTTAGGCCAAGCAGTTTTTGTGATCTATCTCTATAGATCCTAATTCCTAATATATAGGCTGCTTCACCTAGGTCTTTCATAGAAAAACAATTCCCTAACCAAGTCTTCACTTGTTGCAAGGTAGGGACATCGTTTCCAATGAGTAATATGTCATCTACATATAATACCAGAAACACGATCATGCTCCCACTAACCTTCTTGTAGACACAAGGTTCATCTTCATTTTTGATGAATCCATATTGTCTTACGGTTTCATCAAAACGAAGATTCCAGCTTCTGGAAGCTTGCTTCAATCCATATATTGATCGCTGTAACTTGCATATCTTTTGGGCATCTTGTGGTATGTCAAATCCTTCAGGTTGTGTCATGTACACATCCTCAAGAAGATTCCCATTAAGGAAAGCAGTTTTGACATCCATCTGCCATATTTCATAATCATGATATGCAGCGATGGCAAGTAAAATCCGAACAGATTTAAGCATTGCAACTGGTGAAAAGGTTTCATCATAGTCAACCCCATGAATTTGTTTATAGCCTTTTGCAACCAGTCTTGCTTTATAGGTATGTACCTTACCATCCATGTCAGTCTTCTTCTTGAAGACCCACTTGCATCCTATAGGGTTAACTCCTATAGGAGGTTCTACCAAGGTCCAAACCTGGTTTGTGTACATGGAATCCATTTCAGATTTCATGGCTTCTAGCCACTTCTCAGACTCAGGACCAGTTATGGCCTCTTTGTAGGTCACAGGCTCATCTTGATCCATGAGTAATACATCACCCTGATCACTTATGAGATATCCATATCTCTCAGGTTGGTGACGTATCCTGCTTGACCTACGCTGGTCTTGTTCTTCTTGAGCAGGTTGCTCTTCCACAACTACTTGTGTTTCCCGCTCTAGTTCCTCCATAGGTGTTTCAATGTTTTGTGATTCTTGAATTTCTTCAAGCTCTATTTTCCTCCCACTGTTTCCTTTGGAAATAAAATCCCTTTCCAGAAAGACTCCAGTTCGAGCGACAAACACTTTGCCCTCAGAAGGATTGTAGAAGTAATATCCTCTTGTTTCTTTAGGATACCCCACAAATAAGCATTTGTCAGATTTGGGCTCAAGCTTGGTTGAAATTTGTCGTTTGACGTAAACCTCGCAACCCCAAATCTTCATGTAAGACATATGTGGTTTCTAACCACTCCATATCTCATATGGTGTCTTATCAACCTTTTTGGATGGAACACGGTTAAGTGTGTAAGCTGCTGTTAATAATGCATGTCCCCAAAAGGAGTTTGGAAGATTGACGTGACTCATCATGGATCGGACCATGTCTAACAAGGTTCGATTTCTTCTCTCAGATACACCATTCCATTGTGGTGTTCCAGGAGGAGTAAGTTGGGATAGAATCCCATACTCTTTTAGATGGTCATCAAATTCTAGGCTTAAATATTCACCGCCTCGATCTGATCGAAGAACTTTAATATTCTTACCTAGTTGGTTTTGTACTTCATTCTTGAATTCCTTGAACTTTTCAAAGGACTCAGATTTGTGTTTCATTAAATACACATATCCGTATCTACTGAAGTCATCAGTAAAAGTGATGAAGTACTGAAAACCTCCTCTGGCTGGTATGTTCAGTGGTCCACATACATCAGTATGTATGAGTGCCAAAAGATCATTAGCCCTTTCACCTTTTCCTGTGAGTGGGGACTTTGTCATCTTTCCAGTTAAACAAGACCTGCATGTCTCATATGATTCATAATCAAAAGAGTCCAAGAGTCCATCTTTATGGAGTTTGGAAATGCGTTTCTCATTTATGTGGCCTAATCGACAGTGCCAAAGGTAAGTTGGATTCAACTCATTAGGTTTCAACCTTTTAGTATTAATGTTATAAATTGGCATTTCAAGATCAAGGACATATAGTCCATTATTCATTTTTGCAGTAGCATAGAATATATCATTCAAATAAATGGAGCAACAATTGTTCCTTATTATGAATGAAAAACCAAACTTGTCCAAACAAGAAACGGAAATAATATTCCTGCTAATTGCAGGTACATAATAACAGTTCTCTAACTGAATTATTAAACCACTAGGTAAAGTTAAAACATAAGTTCCTACAGCTAAAGCAGCAACCTTTGCTCCATTGCCAACTCGTAGGTCAACTTCACCTTTTGCCAAATTTCTACTCCTTTTTAGCCCCTGCACATTAGTACAAATGTGAGAACCGCATCCAGTATCTAATACCCATGATGCAGAAGTAGATAAATTAATTTCAATAACAAAAATACCTGAATTTGAAGTCTCTACTCCATTATTCTTATCTTCCAGGTACTTTGGGCAATTTCTCTTCCAATGTCCGGTCTTACCGCAATGGAAGCAAGTGCCCTCCTTTGCTATTCCTCCACTAGGCTTCAAAACAGGAGGAGTGGGTTTGGGTTTGGCAACTTCCTTGCCTTTCCCTCTACCACCCTGTTTGATGGGCCTCTTGTTCTGTTTCTTTCCATTACTGACCATCAGAATGGATTTCCCTTTTGTCTTCATATTCTGCTCAGCAGTTCTCAACATGCCTAGCAGTTCTGGAAGACTTTTGTCCAAGTCATTCATATTGAAATTCAGGACAAACTGACTGAAGCTCTCTGGCAACGATTGCAAGATCAGATCAATCGCAAGTTCCTTTCCAAGGGGAAACCCTAATCTGTCAAGGTTCTCCACATACCCAATCATCTTGAGTACATGGGGACTTACAGGGGCTCCCTCAGCTAACTTGCTGTTAAAAAGGGACTTTGAAACCTGGAACCTCTCATTTCTTGCTTGCTCTTGATAAAGCGTTTTCAGATGTCCGATCATATCGAACGCAGACATGTTCTCGTGTTGCTTTTGCAACTCAGAGTTCATGGTAGCAAGCATGAGGCAAGCAGTTTCATTGGCATCATCGAAATGCTTCTTATAAGCATCTCTTTCTGCCTTTGGTGCAGAACTAGGAGGTTCCTCCTCAGGAACTGGTGTCTCCAAGACATACAGCTTCTTATCGTGCTTGAGGACAATCCTCAGATTACGGTGCCAATCCAGGAAATTTGTCCCAGACAATTTTTCCTTATCTAGGATGGATCGCAAAATATTGTTCGATGTGTTTGTTGTCATGGTAATCTACAAGAGAAATATGAAAATTTAAGTATCATTAAAACAACATATTTAATTAGGCCTTTAATCAAATATGCTCCCACTATTTTATTCAAAACAAATGACCCTCATCATTTGATTCGGAAAATCCCGTTGGAAGATTTTCTAGTGGGTCGAGATCCATGTTTCACTTTGTTTTAAGTCAGCGTTAGGCTGATTACACAAAACTAAGTTATTTAGGTAGGAACTCCTTCCAATTGTATCTCATACAACTCTCAAATATTTTCAATTGGGTGAATAACTCCTTATTCTGATCCATCACATGAATCATTCCCAATTCTTGCTTCTAAACATATATAATCTTATTATGATTTGTTTAGTTAAGTTTGACCCATTGTTTTAGCAATTGGATATTACAATTATCCCATCACACCTTACTAATATAGAACATGCACCTCGCGTAGGCGAAACCTACAATGCTCGATACTAGTCTTGATGAGTGCTAAAAATTGGAAAGCATAAACTTAATATTTAAATTTGAGGGAATTTGTTATTAGTTTGATCTCACCGGCTTCACATGCAAAACGTCTCTCACATGCATCAACATACAATTACATGCATCAACATACATATAAAAAGATACAATTATGGCCCCTAACGCAATTGTTCTCTCAAGCCAATGAGAGAACCTAAGCTAACCTAATAACGATCTAAGCTTCTCCAAGCATGATCTCCAAGGTTATCCTCCTTTAATATTGAATACTTCCTTTTTTTTTTCATAACATAATATTACATTACATATAAGAAAACTCGTTTTACATACGAGGGAGTGAGATGAGAAAAGAAGTTACATAAAGAGATTGAGAGAGAGGCACGACACGCAGGCCGTATTCAAAAATCCCAAAACAATAATAAAGGAAAAACTAAGGCCATAACTGATCACCACAAATAAATAATAATAAACACACTTTTATTATTAGTTTAAAATTCCGATAATTAAATAAACTAAATTAAATTTCGACTGATTGATCACACTTTGCAGACTTAGCCGGGGGTTCCGCTGCCCGGTCAGCGGACGGGGGTTAAGGGGGCAGCGCCCCCTTGCGGGGTTGTTAGGGGCAGCGCCCCAGCGAAAATTTTTATGAACACTTCATTGTATTTCACGTCGTTTCCTGCACAACTTTTGTGCATTTACAACCCCAACCGGAAAAGTCTGCGGCAATACAACACTTGTACTGCCATTAATCCTAATGCAACAATTTCATGCCGTCAAACACAACTCGATTGATAACTCAATATGATAGATCAACATGTCATTGCTTCACCATACTAACGTCGGATTCCGATGCGAATGAAAATGATGATCTTTCAAAAAGAATTACAATCCTTATGTGATTGAATGGATGAAATCAAAACAGTATATCCCATATACTATCTTTGCATCAGAATTTCTTATATCTTATATAAAAGTGATCGATCTAATTGTGTAACCTATGGATGATCAATGTATCGCACAACTTCACCATACTAATGTCGGTTTCTGAAGCATAATCAACATCAATCATCCAAATCGTACACAACAGATGCCAAATTTAATTAATCGTTTATTGTTAAATTCATTCTGTGTTTTAATCGAATCAAATACAGAAAAGACGGAAATTTAACAGCTATCAGATCCATGGTTTCGTAAGTGGCTCTGATACCACTGAAGGAAAATTGCGATCTAAACGCAGCGGAAAACAAAAATTTTCCTTTAGTGATCCTTACGAATGAGCATGGTCAGTGATAGAATCGTTACCTCTTTGTGGCGATTCAGATCTTTGATGCAGCGATCACAAGTGTTGATGAAGTGCAACGCCTCTACTCAGTCCACACGAACAGCTTCCGATCACAGTGCTAGCTGCTTACGAACGGAATTATTTGAGTGAGAAAAGAGAATCAAAAACGAAAAAATGCATCAAGTGAAAGCTTCATCACAAGGGTTCCTTTTATAGACTCTCTTGTGGGCTGCGGGCTAAAACCCAATTCACATGATCCATAATAATATTATATATTATTATAATAACTATTATTATAATAAATATATTTATTTTATTATTATTTTATAACCATTATAAAATAACAATAATTATTATTATATTATCCGAATTTCTATTTTTCACTTAAGTGCACCGTACCTTACGGTGTTCCTTTTTGATTTCTCTATCTCTCATCAAACTGTCCTTATGTGTGTGACCCTGTAGGATTTCGTAACGTTGGTAATTATATTAAATTATATATTTAACATAATAAACAGTAAGCGGTATCTAGCAACACATCACTGCCACCCAAGTCACGAAAATGTCATGTGATCTGACAAAACCTTTTCCGTGATAATATATGTTTGTACAATTACCCTTTTGCCCCTATGTCTATATTGAACACAAGGCATACACTGTGTCATCCTTGTCCAGTTCAATATTGGGCCCTTAGACATTTCTCCTGTTATGCAGGATTGGCAAATTCCATCTAGGACACTCATGTCCCTCAGCATGCTTCGTGGAGTGCCCATCAACTGTCTTTATGATCATCCAGTTACGGATAATGTTTGATCAGCAATAAAGCACCCGACTCTACATCTAGGGTCCATAGTGGTTTCAGGTCGAAGGGTGGTAATACACCATTATCACCATGAGAATAACTTATGACACTTTGCATAACATACTATGTAGTATTCTCATAGCGGGTCAATCCGGTATAAATATTACTCCTAATATTTATACCTATGTCAAGACTTGATAACTCTTTATCCATGATCCATGAGATGTGATCATCAGTCTATCTTCATAATAGTCTCAGTGCTTTTAATGTTATCCCACTTTGCAATAAAGCTTGACTACGGATATTTTAAGAATAATGTCTTTATGTTTAATGGGATCTCATGATTAAGTCACACTTAACATTTCATTAAACAGACTAACTATTCTAGGGACTTTATTATTCTGAAAGACAAACATAATACGATTATGGGTTTGTTCCCCAGCGAGTCGAGATCAGATTTCTCTCCACCAGGCATATGTGGAACATCCTCCAGCAGGTCGCTCGTGACCCCAACAATGTAAGATGTGTTCTAGAGAGGTCATGCAGGACCTTTACCCCGTCCCTCAGCAAGAGTTGTTCATCTCCAGTCAAATTTGTAACTCCAGGTTTGTTAGTATGCCCCTCAGTAAAGTTGGGATCGTATCTTCCAAAGTTGTTCAGAGTTCTTCTCCCCAGCACGAAGTTGTAGTACTCAGACACCAGTTTTCGTCGAGCATCTAGGCTCCGATTTATCGCTTCGTTGAGTGTTCAGACTACGGTGTTTTCTCGTCGAGCATCCAGGCTCCGGTTTATCGCTTCGTTGAGTGTTCAGACTCCGGTGTGTTTTCGTCGAGTATCCAGGCTCCGGTTTGTCGCTTCGTTGAGTGTTCAGACTGTGGTGCGTTTTCGTCGAGTATCCAGGCTCCGGTTATCACTTTGTTGAGTGTTCAAACTCCGGTGTATTTTCATTGAGTATCCAAGATCCGGTTTATCGCTTCGTCGAGTGTTCAGACTCTGGTGTATTTTCGTCGAGTATCAAGGCTCCGGTTTATCACTTCGTCGAGTGTTCAGACTCCGGTGTGTTTTCGTCGAGTATCCAGACTCCGGTTTATCGCTTCGTCAAGTGTTCAGACTCCGGTGTGTTTTCGTCGAGTATCCAGGCTCCAGTTTATCGCTTCGTCGAGTGTTCAGACTCCGGTGTGTTTTCGTCGAGTATCCAGGCTCCGTTTTATCGCTTCATTGAGTGTTCAGACTCCGGTGTGTTTTCGTTGAGTATCCAGGCTCCGGTTTGTTGCTTCGTTGAGCATCCAGGCTCTGGTGCGTCTTCGTCTGTCGAGTACCTAGGCTCTGGTTTGTTAGCTTCATTGAGTATCCAGGCTCCGATGTGTTTTCGTCCGTCAAGTATCCAGGCTCCGGTTTGTTACGTTGAGTGTTCAGACTTCAATTTGTTGCTTCGTTGAGTATCCAGGCTCCGATTTGTAGTTTCGTCAAGTTTTCAGACTCCGGTTTGTTGCGTTGAGTGTTTAGGCTCCGGTGTGTTTTCGTTCAGTTGTCAGACTCCGGTTTTTTTGCGTTGAGTGTTCAGACTCCGATGTGTTACATTGAGCGTTCAAGCCCCGGCTCCTCCGTTGAATATTCAGATTCTGGTGAAATTTCCAGTTTGTAATGTTTTGCTTTGTCCGTTGAGTGTTCGGACTCCGATAAAGGCAGTTGGGTATACAAATCCTAGTAAGTGTTGCGATAGTACTCTCTCTCCGTTGAATGTCCAGATTTCGGTGAATGTTCGGTTTGTGATGTATTGCTTCGTCCGTCGAGTATCCAGGCTCCGGCAAATCCCCAGTGAAATCACTAGTTACGTTGAGCATCCAGGCTCCGGTCAGTGCGTTGAGTATCCAGATTCTGACAGATTTTGATGTGGCCCTATCGTGCGTTGAGTATTCAGATTCCGACAATTCGAAAGATTGTTCTTTGGCCCATGTGGTGTTCAAACCATGGCCAGTTACTGTCGCTACTGCGAAAATCGGCGCCGGCTGAACAGAAGAGTCGCCACCATGTGTTATTTATCCCAAAGGAGGGAAAGGAAACGCTCGAAGTAAACCTACCGCAAAGACGGGAAAGGAATGGTCATCGCAACCAAATCCTGGATTCGGGAGTCGGTTACGCAAGGGAAAGGTATTAGCACCCCTCACGTCCGTCATACTCGACGGGATCCACGCTTGTTTTCTAGTACGGATTGTTATTCTATCTATTCTACAGGTCTGGGGTTAAAAGAAAATAAAATGACTCGGCAAAGTATCGCACTTTATGACTACGTATTCCCGTCTGGAACGAGAAATCAGAGTCAACGTAGTTCGCCTACCTATGGGAAAGGAGGGGAAGGTTGCTCGCTAGGATATCGCATCCTATGCCTACGTACTTTCATACAACATGAAAGATCAGAGCAAACGTAGTTCGGGCCACGTACGACACAAGTCTGTCTTGATTGCTTTTATCCTTCTGAAAAAGGTTTTCTCCTGATTACACGTCCAAGCGGACAAAAATGACTCTTTGATTGGTTTACAGTCTTTTACGCAAGAACTGTTTTTTTATTGATGTTTATCCTTTTATTGTATTTTTCTGATTGTTTTGAGATAGAAGAGGAACAACAACTCTATAACCTATGGTTGAAAAGGGAATCAAAATCTACCCTAATGTTGTCATGCATGGATGAGAACCTAAGGTCTGTCATATTCCTCTCTTGCACAGAGAGAAACAGAGATCCTAAGGGGATGAACGGAAAAGCAACAACACATACAGTAAAGCAGTAAAATGCATGAATGCAACAGGAAACAACAGGCAAAATGAAACAGCTTCACTTCAAACCTCAGGGGGGAGATTAACAAACAGTACAGCAAAGAAAATAAAACCCCAAAATCAACCCTGACAGCTCAACAGCTCCTACAGCAACAGTCCAAACATCACTAGCTCTGACAGCTGCAGCATAAGCAATAGCTCTGACAGCAACAATCCAAACAACACCAGCTCTGGCAGCTACAATTGATACACAGCAAAAGGTTAACAACTACCACTTGAGGCAAGATCCTATGATATCCAAGCTCCAGCTAAGCTCTTATCCTTCAATAATCTTCAGCTTCAACAAGCACTGAGTTCCAACCAGCAAAACTTTAGCCTTCAACAGATATCTAGCTTTACCAGGTACCAGCTCCCTCTTCTAAAATCATCAATAAATTCCATCCTCAATAGGCTTTTAATCCTCAATGCAGACATTAACTTCAACAAGCTCCCAGCTTAAGCAAGCTCTAACCCTAACCAGTAACCACTTTCAACAAGCTTCTGACTTCAACTTCAACAAGTAGTAAAACCCTAGCTTCAACAAGCAACCAGCTTCAACAAGCTCAAACTCATACTTCAATAAGCTTCAATTTTCTCTTTACCAAGCTTCCACAAGCACTTCCAAGGGAGAATCATTCAACAAGATCAGGTTATAATGTTAAGAAACTCAATGACAACCAAAGGAAATCACTAAGACTTTAACATTGCAAATGAAAGGTATCCTCAAAGTTCTACTCACTTGGGCATACCACTCATCCCTCCTAAGGAGAGATGGAGCTTCCCAAGGAGGACTTTATGTCATTGGATAGGATAGAGGCAAACAATGCACTCTATGTTTGACAGAAGAATTTGTCTATTCTAAGCTCTTCCTATTTTTATCCTATTTCTCCTAAGTCTTCAATCAACATCTTCAACCTCCAAGCAATCTTCATACATCAACCTTAATCTTTGTATCCAATCTCCTTCATCGCTTCTTCATGCTTCCACAAGCCCAAAACAAGCCCACACCCCAAAATGAAAACCCAGAAACCCAAGCAGACAAACATAAACCCCAAGTGGGAACACCAAACAATCATTCTATCTGCAAAATACACTAAAAATAGCAAAATAGCATTTAAAATCCTAAGATTTATTCTAAGTGGATTTCTATATCTACCCTACATACCCTATATGTCCCATAACCTAATTCATGCTAAAAACCCCAAAAGAAAATATTAGAATGCACCTATGTTGAGTTTAGACCCTAAAACTATCACCCTAATGTTCTCTAATCAAACTATTCAAGATCTAATCACAAAAACATGAAATAAATCTCTAAGGGAACTTAATACTCTAATCTAGATAGTACAAAAAGAACGGGATCAAAATACGTATTCAAATGACTAAACGAAATTCATCAAAATGTATGTACAAACAAACATGAAAATAAAAGCAATTAAGTTTGAAAAATCACCAAAAATAGGAAAATGCTTAGAATAATATTTTTATTTTTATTATAATTTTCTTCACACAATTATCAAAATATGGGAAAAAGTCCCATGTCAAAATGATCATTTTCTGATTTTATATGAATTATTTGTAACCAATATGCAAATGAAAAGAAGATAAGAAATTCAATTAAATGGAAACAAAGGGGGGTGGTAACAGCAATTTTAATATAGTTTAGAATATAACTGGGCCCAGGAGGGGGGTGCGCTCAGCAATGCGCTGGGCCCAGTCCACCGGTTCAGAAAAACCACAAAAAAAACTAACCCAGGGGGGGCGAATAGCATCCAAATGCTTGCATCCAGGTTTGGGCCTCTAAACGGGGGTGCTAATAGCTAGGGGTGTTCATGGGTGCGGGTCGACCCGCAAACCCGCCTACCCAAACCGAACCAACCCACTAATTACCCGGACCCATTCATTTACGGGTATACTCGACCCAACCCGTAACAACCCGTATAGATTTGGTTCGGGTATTGGGTTTTAGTTTCTAAACCCATGAACCCGTTGACCCAACCCGTTGACGTGGCATAATTAATTATTATTATTATTATTATGTTATTATTTATAAATTTTAAAGTTGCTATAACTTTGTAAATTGTAACGTACACAAAGATCTTTTGCACTTTCCTTCCAGTTTCCAATCACACATTAAATTATTATTATTATTATAATTAAACATTATTATTAATATTAATCATGCTTGCTTGACTTATGCACTTCTAGTTTACACTTTACTGCCTTTTTATTTTTTTAATGAATCTTTATTAACTAATAATAATTAAGTATATATTAGAAACTTACTAAACTAAAGACAATACCACTTAACCTAACCCTATTTTTTTACTACGGCAAATCTCAAACGTCACCACTCCTCTTTCTCTCACGATTTTTTTTTTCATTTTACTCTCTCACATTCCAATTCCATCTTGCTTTCGAAAATCCACAGTCTATACTTTGACTCTCTCATAGTTTCGTCTCCATATTGAATAAGGTTTTATACTTTTTATAGTTCTACAATATATTTATTTCAATGCAATATATTGTTTTTACAGTATGTACTTCAATAGTTTTATATCAATGCAAAATATGATGATAGGTTCAATGTAATGTACTATTTTGTTTCATATGATGCAAAGTACTATTTTGTTTCATATGATGAAAATATATTTTGATGCAAAGTCGGAAGTCCTGTTCTGTTTCATATTATTAATTTAAACTTTTAACTGTTGTTGCTGGATTTTATGTTGTTGCTAAACGTTTCATTGTTGTTGCTGGAATCTTTTACAGCTACTGTTGCTGGATTTTCTGTTGTTGCTAAACCTTTCACTGCTGGTGTTGGAATCTTTTATAGTTGCTGTTAGATTTTGGTGCTATTAGACCAATATTGGACCAATACATCTATGTCATTTTAAGACTAAGTGATGTTTATTTGCTTTTGAATTATTTAGAATTTATGAATTTTATGGAAATGATATTTTATGGAATTTTATATATTATTAAGTGTTAATATATATGATAGTTTACGTACCTACGTTTAAGCATGTGCTAGAAAAGGTAACATTTGAGTATCAAAACAACTAATATATACTGTATATTATTATATATTTGTTTTACATATGTTGATATATATTTGTAATGGATAACATTTGAGTATCAAAATAACTAATAAATTTTTATAAATTAAGGTATATTAATGAAAATATATAAATAATTAATGGTGTATATGTATCTTAATATTTTTTATGACAAAGAAAATACATTTCAAAATTTTAATTGTTATATTTTTAATTATTCTATTTTATATGTAGGATTTGTCTCCACTACGTAAATAATTTAATTGTTTGAAATATGCAAAATTATATTGAATTGTGTTATAGATTTTTTAAATTGAAAATAATAATTATTATATACACAACCCGTGGACCCAACCCTACCCAACCCGTAAATATCCGGGTTGATTCGGGTCGGTTTTTAAAGTAGAATTACGGGTTTGATGATAAACCCAACCCATTGAAAGTTGAACGGGTTGGGTAACGGGTTAAGGCGAACCCGGTCCAACCCAACCCGCGTACACCCCTACTAATAGCAGTCTATAGGGCCCATATGAAATTCATGCTAAGGGGAAGGGGGTGATTATGGAAACAAGGGAGTATGGTTCAGTAAAATGCAAATGGGCTTAGAGGCCCAACGCCCAAACACTCAGCCTCTTCTCTCTTTCACATTCTGAAAAAAAAAACAAACCCTAATCAATTCACTGTTCACCTTCCTCCGCCGTTCCACTCTCTTCTCCAAGCTCTCTCTCGTTCAACCTCTCTCATCATCACACGCTCCTCTCTCTTTCAATTTCTCAACCACATTAAACTTCACGGCGAAGATTCGGAGGGGATTCTTGTTTGCCCGTTGACGGTTTGCTTGAAGAAATTTTTTGTATGTTGGATGTCGATTCTTGATGGAAGATGAAGGGCGTTGCATGCGAAGATCCATGGAGTTTGAGATCTTTCTGAACAGACTTATGAAGACGATGGTGAACCAAGTAAATCTGGTGAAGAACTCACAAGAAGATTGCTGGAAGTTTGAGGATCGTAGAAGATTCGTGGAGTTCTAGGGAAAACGTTCTAAGAAGATGAACATTCTAGAAACGCTCTGATGAACGACGTTGAATGTTCTATGAAGATCAATGAAGATCTTCAAGTTTCTGGAGATCTGATGAGCGATGATGAAGATCGCAAACTTTGTTGATGAGATCTAGAATGTTGATGAAGTTGCTGGGAACGACGTTGAAGATCCGCGAAGGTTCTTGAAGTTTCTTGAGAAAACGGTTGAAGATCTTGAGGAACGATCGATGAAGGTGTTCTTGAACGAATCTTGAAGATAGGATGAAGATGATGATGAACTCGGTTGAAGGTTGATGAAGAATTGCATGTTCCTGAAGAACGATGGAGATCTTGGCGTTTTCTGGAAAACTGTGGATGAGAGTTGAACGTTTGAAGATCTGATGATGTTTACTGGAAAATCTGGATGAACGATGAATGATGTTGCTTGCAAAATCTGGAAAGTCAATGAGATCTATGAAGATCGGTGATGAACACATGAAGATCGCTTGAAGATCTGGAAATTTGATAATGATGAAGTTCTTGATCAATTGAGTTTTCCGACGAAGTATGCAGTTTCCGGCGAGGTTTGGCCGTGAAAACTGTCGTGGGAACCGCCATATGATTTCTCCGTTTCACCTTTCCGGCGTTTGCATGCCGGTCGTAGGAGGGAGAGGGTGAGGTGGCGGACGCCGGTGAGAGCAGACCGCGTGGCATGCATGCAGGCAAGGAGTCAGTGTGAGTGGGCATGCAGAGAGAGAGTGTGACAAGTGGCGTGGAGAGAGGGTGAATGGAAAGATGAAGTGGCGCTCTCTGGGTTTGCAACGTGGAATGGAGAGAGTCTGAAATGCACACGTGGGGACCTTATATGGATGACATGTGGCCGGAACTGGACTGGGCCCCCATAAAGACACATGGCCCACGAATTAATTCTGAATTAGCCACTAATGAACATGATTAAACCCAATTAAACTCATGATTAACCCTAATTAAAACTAAAAACAGCAATTAAAGATAAAGACCTAATTAAAATCTAATAAAATCTAAAAAAAACTATTAATTAATCTAAAAAAACTCTTTTTTAAAATTCTAATTAATTCTGAAAAATAAAAAATCAAAAAACTCTAAAAACATTTAATCTCTATTTTCTCTTTTATTCTATTAAATCTTTTAAAAACAAATAAAGCTCTAATGAAAATCTAAAAAACAATACTCTCTATTTATTATTTTTTTTCTATTAATTCTTTTTTTAACACAATAAAACTCTAATTTAAAAAAAAAATACTATCTATTATTATTATTATTATTATTATTTTCTACTCTTTTTAAAAGAAAAATAGCTATTTATCTATTAAAACTATTAAAAGAAACTTAATCCCTAAAATTTATTAAAAAACTATAATATCTAAAAATCTTTAAAAAATCTATTAATTTCTAAAAAATGAAAAGAAAATTTATTTAAACTCTAAAAAATATTAAAAAACTCTATTAAATCCAGAAAAATCCATTAAATGCACTAAAAAATCCAGAAAAATGAAAGAAAAATCCTAAAAATGCCAGGAAGCCGATTAAACCGATTAAAACCCAATTACGCAACCGTAGCGAAACCCGGACACCGAGATGGTCTGAAAACACGGGAGATGAGCACCAATTCTCCACAGACTTTTATTCTGACTGGCATGTACTGCCTGAAACACCAGGGGCTCTAATCCTGATAAAAATCAATCTCGATTAATAAAAATGCAATGCATGCCGTATGCGAATGCGAATGCAAAATGTATTGAAACATAAACCAGATAGGGGAACCGGTTGGTCAAATTTTAGGGTGCAACAACTACGTGTTTCCTGAAGCAGAGTTACTTGATTAAGTTTCTCTTTCCCTTGGTGGGATGTTCAAGATGTTCATTATGTTCGGTTTCTTCGGAGATTCTATCCCAATCAGAGTTTGCAGTTTATTTCTGCAGTTGGCAAATTTCCAGGTTCTTTCGATATTCAACCGTCTTTTACCTTGATTGATTGAAAGTCGTTCGCTTTTCACTCATTCAGGTCCAAGTCGCTTGAATAGGGGCAGCTGTTGCACCCTAAAATTTGCCCAACCTTTTCCTTCTTGTTTTTGCATTAGCATAACATCATCATAGCATTGTCATAGCACTGCATTAGCGTTTATGCAGGGGATCAAGTGTGATATACATCAAGAGAGGCCTATCTAGAGGTTTTATTCGAGCTTGAGGAGTCACTAAAGTCACTAGGAAGTGGTTCGTGCCCTTGAGAAGTTCAGATGCTTGTGTGGGGTTCATCCCCTGACTTAGAGGTCAACTGAAGATTATCAATGAGTTGGGAAGTCTTGATTATGGGTGAGATATGTTGAGAAAACTTATGGAGTGCCTTGAGGATCATGGTGGAGCTCAGTCAAGTCATTTTGTTAAGTGCAAGCAGCCACAGTTTGGAAGTGTTGCAGCTAGGGTTTTCACCTAGTCAACCCTAAGTCAACGGTGCAATTGTGAAGTTTCATGGAAGGTACTTTGGTGAAAGTTTGTGAAATGGCCTAGATTGGAAAGTTACCAAATTTTAATCGAACAAAGTCATATTTGTGCTTATTTTGAATGGAAATCATGTTTTAAGAACAATGGCATTATTACATTTTTCATTTGAGGATTTTATCATGGCCTATTTCAAGATTCCTTCATGTTTAAGGTACACTTTGAATCTAAGCCCTTAAGATTGAAACAAGGGCGGACCATTGATCATTTTTACAAGGCAAGATATATAAACAAATGAGGCCAAGGCAAATGGGAGGATTCATGATCATTTCTCTCACATTTTTCACCACTTCCATAATCAAAAATTCAAAAATCAAATTCTTTTCTCTCCCACTTTTTTGATCATTTCTCATCACAATCATCTTCCATAAGAATTATCCAATTGATTCAACATTTTTTTGGCCAAAATTGATGCATGAACATGGCCACACACCTCCATTAAAGTGAGCTTCAAGTCAGAATTGATTTTTCAATTTCACAATAATTCAAGGCTTTCTTTCCATCCAAATACCTTCATCATCAATTATAGAACGTGTCCATATAGTTTTCTCAAAGAATTGGTGGTTGAGTGAAGCTACCGGAAGCCATTTTCGGAGGTATAAAGAATTCAACATAGCTCCTTATTTATGAGTCTTTCTTGCTCCATTTTTGTTGCATTGCATTGCTTTCAATATCTACATGGATTCTGGTACAAAAAAGAGCACTTTCATGACAATTTTTGGTTCTTGACATATTCATGGATGTGCACGGTTTTGGAGTTTAATTGAGTTTTAGTTCAAAATAATGCCATATTCTTCATCCCCACGAAATTTCACTCAAGTTTAGTCTAAGAAGCGTTGGATTTGGACAAGAAATGAGCATTTTAGAAGCTTTCAAAATTTCCGGCCACCCCCCATTGCCGTCCGGCCGCCACATGCAAGCTTGCTGGATTTTTCCCTCATTTTTTTCATTCAAAGGAAGAAGAAAAGCAGCCACCGTTGGATCGTTCATGAAGAGTGGACTTAGTCACCCCATCCAAGGGCCAGGCGCTATGCCACGTCACCCCTCCCTAAACACGATCGTTTTGGGCTAGTGCAGGGGCTGGGAGAACGTGGGTTCGATCCCCCCCTGCCACTTTTGTGTATTCTCACTTATTTCTTGTTTCTTATTGTATTCATGTGCTTCCATGTGTTCTTTTATTTTTTCCTTTTTTTCATGCTCATTCAAAATATCATAAAAAATAGCAAAATTAATCTTTTTGATCCCAATTTTTATGTGCTGAATATTTGAGATGTCTAGAATTTTATAGAATTGGAATTATGATTTTATCGTTTCCTGACATTTTCTTTGGAATTTTTACATTTGGTGTGTCACAAAAATGTAAATACTTGTGTCATGATTGTGTTGTTTCTCTTTAACCTATCAATACATCATTTAAATGCCAAATCTTTTGCAGGGTATTCATGCACACATTGAGGTACCGAGATATATTTTTACTTGATTTTTACTGTACCATTTTGAAGGGTTTTGAAGGTCTTTCTTTACCATGTGCTATTTTGGCTTCTTTTTGGTACACTTGACATAGTTTCAATTTGTTTGACTAGTTCCTTTGGGATATTTTGACTATACCTCTCAACCCTGGTTTGTGACATGTTTTAGGGCATTGGAGATTTTATCTAGATTTTTTTGATATCATTTACTATTTTTCCCATGTTTTTGTAATCGGACTTGTAATATGGACTTTCAAGCGGACATTGGTTTTCTTTCGGCTCCAACGGCCTCGAATTGTTTGTGTGATGAGCATTATGGTTTCTATTTCTTATTGTAGACATTGTATAGGACTTGTAGATCATTGGATGGCTGTTTTTATCATACATAACTTGCCCATTAGGTACCATACTTTCATGATAGTGCGTTATGATTCCAAATCGTGGTTTATGTGCTTCATTCATAGGTTTTTATTGCCTTGTATCTCTTGATATTCACTTGTGGCCAAGATTGCATGTTTAGAATAGGCCACCTTCCATTCATTATGGGCTTTAGGTTGAGATGACTTGCCTCCCTCACTTGCATTGCATGTTTACCTTTCTATATTTTGTATTTCAAATATGCACTTTCACCATTGTTTTCTTCTTTTTATTTTGTCTTCCTTCCCTTAGGATTTCCATTCTTTCTTGTTTAAGATAGAATGTGATAGACATTAGGTATTCAACCATGCATGACAACAATAAGTAGTTCCCTCCTAAAATTTGACCATAGGATGAACTTTGCATGACAACTTTAGGATTGGACTAATTTCCCCTTAGTTGTGTTCTTTCTCTTCTCATCTTCAAACATTCTTTAAAACACCTAATAAAGGATAACACATGTTGCACGCTACGAGCCTTAAGCAGTTGAGAAAGAGTTATGGGAGGGTTTCCCTCACGTAGCTTGAATGTTTAGTGTGGCACCCTTTGGGTGACGTGCGACGCATTCACTCTTAAGTCCAAGTCTTTAGTGCAACACGAGTTACAAACAAAACTCAAAACACTTCTTCTTAAAAGGCACAAAAATAAACATTCAATTTCTTTTTGTCCTATTGGACCTTTAATCCTTAGAAACCATTTTTCATAAGGAGAGTTTCGTTAACCCTCGGTTCTCTCGCAAACGGTAAACGCCTAAGTCTCCAAAGGTCGAGCTGCATACACCAAAACTGCTAGAACCGTTTGTTAACCCTACTCGGGTTAAAACATAATGAACCAAACCTGTGGTCTTGTTAGCCCGAACTACGTTTGCTCTGATCTTTCATGCCGTGTGAAAGTACGTAGGCACGAGATGCGATATCTCGGCGAGCAACCTTCCCCTTTTTACCCGTAGTTAGGCGAACTACGTTGACTTTGATTTCTCGTTCCAGACGGGAATACGTAGGCATAGAACTGATGTAGTTCTGCCGAGTCACTTTTCTTTTCTTTTGTCCTTAAGCCTTTAGCGTAGATAGTATTAACAAACCCTTTGAGATAAACATTTAAGCGTGGATCCCGTCGAGTACGACGGACGTGAGGGGTGCTAATACCTTCTCCTTGCGTAACCGACTCCCGAATCCAGGACTTGGTTGCGATGACCATTCCTTTCCCTTTTTCGTTAGGTTTTCTCTGAGCGTTTCCTTTCCCTCCTTTGGGATAAATAACGCATGGTGGCAACTCTTCTGTCATTGACGGCCTCGTTTTTCGCAGTAGCGACAGTTGGCGACTCTGCTGGCGACTCCAACGGTTCCCTATGCGAATCATTCCCAACGCTTGTTTGTTTATCTTGTGGGTTTTGTACATACCTGTTGTACCTTAGCTTTAATTTCCCGCATTTTGTTTTCCCGCAGTTTATTTTCAGCATTATATTATATCCTTATTGTGCTATTGTGGGAGGGGATTGATTCTGATGAGTGATAAGCCAGACCCAGGCTTGAGTGTACCTAGCATTAGTTGTGGAAAGTAATGGGCGCGTGCATGCTTTGCATGTACTAGTGTCTCACAAAATCCACGCTCAGACGAGGTTCTCCCGGTTGACTTCTTCTCCAGCCCTTTGGACTTTAGGGGTTGTTGGTTTGGAGGATTGTCGACTCTGGGGAACGATCATTTGGGATTCTACTAAGTGAGGCTGCTTCAAGAGATGATGATGCCACACCTTCTGGGTATCGTATCATTGCTCTTGAAAGTCTGTGACGCTGATGACCGCATAGGATGCCATACCTCGTCGGCGAATTAAGTCCATACCTGTGAGGGGGATTGGGTTATGCAGGAAACCATAGCTCAAGATCACCCGGTTTTCTCTACAGTGTGAATTTTTGGTCTGATATCAGAGGTCTTCAGTATCAGTGGTCTATGTTGTGCAGTGATTTATGTTATGCAAAGGCAGAGCTCTGATTATTCTCCGACAGCAGCACACCTACCTTAATCCCCTGTAGCATCCTTGCATTTCTGCATTTCTCATATGCATTGATTCCATGACATTGCGTTAACATTGTAGGTGCATATTTCCTTTGATTCTAGCTATCTCGCTTGCCGTTATTCGTACTCAGATACTTGTGCTTGCAACTGCCCGTGTGGTTTTCCATTTGTATACATGAGGAGTTTTCTACTACTGATGTCTGAGGGGTTTCCATTGTCATGCGTTTCACCCGGAACTAGAATCAAGGGAAATATTCCATATGCATATATACATTGTTAGCATTTTTGCATACTCTTCTTTGCATTTGCAGGTGCCTTCTTAAGCCTCGTTCTTATGTTCTGTTGTATTTCCAGAGAGTTGTTTCAGGATTGTTGACCAGAGAATTCACCGGTACCCTACCAGGAACAATCTCAAGAAAGCCATGGATCACGTTCAGACTGAGATGCAAGAGATGAGGGAGCGCATGACTCAGCTCATGGAAGTCATGCAAGGTATGACTCAAGGACAGGAGCAACTGAGAATAATGGTTCAGCCCCTGGTAGCTAGGGTTGATCTTAATGGAGTTCTTCACGGAGGTACTGCTGCTAATACTCCCCGCAACGATACAGAGATTCCTAACACCACTGTTGTGCCTACCGGATGCACCCCAACTGCTGCAGGGGCCGGGAATGGTAGTGATATTGGCGTCTTCCACGCTAGTCTGGGTAATGTTGCTGGTAATGCAGGTTTTGGTAATGCTGGTAATGCAGGTTTTGGTAATATTGTTAACTTGGGTTGTGGTAATGGTGCTCACAATGCTGGGTTTGGACCTGGTACTGCTAACCATGGTCTGGGTAACGCTGGTTATGGTTACAATGTCAATCGGAACGTCTATGGTCCGGAGGGCGCCTACGCTGGGTATGGCAATGGGGACCAACGATGGAATGAAGATCGTCAGGACGACGTGTTCTCTATGAGGGATGTGGGCGCTGAGTTGCCTGCTGAAGCTGATCGAAGATTCAGGATGCTGGAAAAGCAGATGAGGAATATAACAAATCAGGACTCCATGGGGCTCGGCATGCCCAATTTAGGGCTGATCCCTGATTTATGAGTGTCGTACAAGTTCAAAGTTCCTACCTTCGATAAATACAAAGGTGTCACTTGCCCGAGGGTGCACATATGTTCATATTACAGAAAAATGTCAGCCTATTCAAATGATGAGAAGATGCTCATGCATTTTTTCCAGGATAGCCTGTCAGGGCCGTCGCTCGAGTGGTATATGGGTTTGGAACCCTCTCAAGTTCGCAGTTAGAAGGGTTTGGCTGAAGCATTCGTGAAGCATTACCAGTACAATAGTGACCTTGCTCCCAACAGGGTCCAGCTTCAGAATGTCGTCCAGAATAGCCGAGAATCTTTTAAAGAGTACGCCTAGAGGTGGCGTGAGCTTGCGGCCAGAGTGCATATTCCAATGGTAGAGAGAGAATTGATTGACCTATTTGTATCAATGTTATCTGGGATGTACTATGAAAAGCTCGTCAACTGTATGTCCGGGAGTTTCTCTGACCTTCTCATCACTGGTGAGCGTATAGAAAATGGCATTAAGATTGGGAAAATTCAGGCCGTAGAAGTACCTTCGTCAGGTGGAGGAAAGAAAGTGTTCGGAAATAAGAAGCGTGAAGGCGACATTAATTCTGTATCAAGCTCTCGGGGTAGAGGCAGAGGTAGATATCAAGATCAGTGTCATCATCATCAGGCTGCAAGTGTTATCATTCCGATACCACCACCGCAATAACAATAACAACCACAACAACAGCAGAATCAACAGGGCTACAGGAAGTACCAGAATTCGAGAGGGGAAAATAGAGTATTTGATATGCCACCAATGTCGTACTCCCAGATGCTCCAGACGTTACTACAACTACAGTTAATTCAGAAGAGAACCTTGGCCCCTCTGACATGCCGACCACCACCTAGCTATGATGCAAATGCCCGCTGCGAATTCCACTCGGGGGCACCTGGGCACAACATTGACGATTGTAAGGCTTTTAAGCACAAGCTGCAAGATTTAATTGACAGTAAAGCCATAGACTTCTCGCATGAAGCGCCCAACATTATGAAAAATCCCATGCCGAATCACGGACCGGCAGGAGTTAGTGCCATTCTGGAAGAGAAAAGCTTGAATCTAGTGACGAGGGTTGAAGAGTTGAAGACTCCGCTGGGTCAGGTGAAGAAAGAATTGCTGAAAGGGGGAGTGTTCCCTGGTTGTTCTGAAACTTATGCTAATTGTGTGGACACCCCAGAAGGGTGCGAAGATCTGAAGAGACATATTCAGGCTTTGATAGACGAAGGAACGTTACAGTTTGACCGTACTATGGAAGATAGACCTGTTGAGGAAGTGACAGAGGAGCGAGATGAAGTCGCGACAATTTCAATCCCTTACAAAACGATCACAATACTAGTGCCTCCCAAAAGGCCGACCGTCATCATAACTAAAGCCGGACCAGTCCCGTATGAGAGTACTAAAGCAATTCCGTGGAATTACGGAGCAGAAGTCTATTGTAACAGGGAGAAGGTGGAGTTGAAAATTTCTTCAGCAGACTCAGTGGATAATCTGGTGGGTATGGGTGACATGACCCGCAGCGGCAGGATCTTTGCGTCACCAGAAGTAGAGGCTGAGAGAGCTGCAAAAGGGAAGAGTAAGGTTACGGAAGAAAGCAATCCTCAGGGGAAGGAAAATGAGTCTTTGACGAAGGACATGGAGGAATTCATGAGATTAATCCGGAAAAGCGACTACAAGATAGTCGAGCACTTGTAGCAGACGTCGTCTAAAATCTCTATATTGTCATTACTACTGTGTTCTGAGGCCCACAGGAACGCCTTACTGAAAATCCTTGACACCTCATATGTACCCCAAGAGATCTTGGTCAATCAACTTGAGGGGGTGATGGCCCAAGTGAATGCGGGGCTCGGGATCGGCTTTACGGATCTTAATCTGACACCTAAAGGTCGTAATCATACAGTGCACTTCATATTTCGGTTGAATGCAGGGGCACACTCATGTCCCATGTGTTGGTTGACACTGGATCTTCCCTGAATGTTCTACCCAAGAAGGTCCTAATGAAGCTGGATACCCGAGGTATCATTTGTACGCCTAGTGACCTGGTGGTGCGCGCTTTCGATGGGACGCTCCGTTCAGTGTTCGGAGAGCTGACCTTACCCATCCTAGTGGGACCTGAAGTTTTCGATACGGTGTTCTACATAATGGATATACAGCCTGCCTACAGTTGTCTGTTGGGTCGGCCCTGGATTCATGCAGCGGGGGCCGTGACGTCTACACTCCATCAAAAGTTGAAGTATATGGTCGGTGGCAGCATTGTCACCGTATACGGTGAAGATGACATATTGGTAAGCCACTTATCGTCATTCAAGTATATAGAAGTGGACGGTGAGATTCACGAGACTCTGTGTCAGGCCTTCGAGGAGGTTCAATTTAAAGATAAGTCTCCAACTACGAGCAAAGCGCCGGAGGTAGCAATGTCGTCGTTCAAGGAAGCCCAAGCAGTGGTTCAGACTAGGGCAGCACAAGGTTGGGGCCAAGTTCTGGACATCCCCAACAAGCAATACAAGTTCGGTTTAGGGTACTGTCCTGCATCGTCATCACAGAGCGCTCCTCGATTTAAAGGGTCGATTGTGTTCACTCCAGGAGGAGTCGTGTTTGAACGGATCAATGCTATGTATGATGTTGAAGATGGAGACAGTGACCGTGACTCGGATTCATGGATAAAGCCCAGTTCCTAGGAGCTGGCAATTTTCATTTTATCATGTTATTTCTTTGTATTTGTAGTTTCTTTCCGGTCTATGTGCAATGCTCACTTGTAAAAACTTGTTGTTTCTCAATTGATATTGAAAATGAAATAAATATGCATGTTTTGAATTAATCCATTCGTGTTCACTTTATTGCTATCTTTTATTTCAAACGCTTGTTTAAGTGGAATCCGGGGAGGATGATGAAATCGAAAGACGTGTAAGCTTCCGATTGTATGCTCTTGGATAGAAGAACTTGTTGACGATATATAGGCATTGTTTCAAATCCATAAACACCGGAGATATAAGGAAGATAATCCATTGTCAACCCCTTTGAGCCCTGTAGTAGGAGTTTCTTTCTGAAAATGAAAAACCTTCAATCTTAACCTAGGGCAGGGTAGGTGTCAGTTAATTTGACCAAGCGTTCAAATTGCAAAAGGAGCGTCCGTTCAAGGATAAATCACACCTATATAGGTCGTGCCTAAAGAACCACAATGGTTAAACCTTGTCGATAAGGAGTGAAACAGTCATAATCTCTTTTAACAAGTCAGACAAGCCGGTGTCACATGATTTGTTCAAAAAAAACAAAAAAAAGAGAGAAAAGAAAAAGCCTGCTAAGTTGAATCTTGGGAATAAGCGACTTAGGCAAAAATTAGGGTATCCCGCTAGACTTCAAAATCAGAAACTCAAAAGAGTTAGTCCAGGCAAAAATTAAGGAGCGAAAAAGAGAAAAGGATTACAAGAGAAAAATCCTCAAACAAGAACGAAATCGTGTGACTCCAGGCACTGTAAAGACGGAAAGTGAATGATTGTCACTCCAAAAAGCAGGTGGTTTCCTAAACCATCACTCCTATCATTCCACCGTTAAGAGGTGAGCGCTTGTGTCGAATTAGCTGGACGTAGAATTGGAGAACATCAAGGAGAATGGGTGGGTTAAAATGAATTTTGAGCCTTATATCCTTCCTTGTTAACCGTAAACTTGGCCATGTTACAACTTGAAAAAGTCCTAATTGAAACATGTTTAGTTCGAGAGCATACTTCGGTAAAGATCGCATCAAAACTGACTCAAAAAAAAAAAAGGATTCCTCTTACAGCATTGTATTAATTTTGACACTTTGATAATTGATTCATTCATTATATGTCATAAATGTTTCCAGTGAACAGGATTGGGTTTTGAAAAAACTGGCATATGCATTGCATTTAATGTATCTTTTATGCAGAACAACTTTTTTTACTTGCGAGTAAGTGCTCGACCGCAGGAAAGTTTCCACAGTGGAAAGTTTGATCAGGATAGAATGTAGAACGCCTGAATACTCCGTAGAGCTGTGGCCAGCTATATCAAATAACCCCCGGTAAGGTCAGCCATCCAAGGATCGGTTAACACGGGGCAATCAGGTCGAGATTCGACAAATCTCTCGCGGCTAGAGGTACTGCTCCACGAATCAGTCAATCAGGGACAAAGCCATTTCAAGGTTGGGGCATGCCGCCCTATGAGGAAACGAATTATTCCTCTCCATACCTCTAGAGCTTATCCGAACTTTTCAACCAAGGATCCTCTCATGGTCCAGATTCTAGGGCAAGCCATCTCGAGGTCGTCTCATGGCAAGCTATTTTCTTCTCAGCGTAGACCTTCCCAAAAAATCAGACTGGGGCAGGGGAATTACGCTTGGGGGAAATTCTCAGAGAGATTTGGATGAAGCTCATTTTTCCAACAATCGAAGATCATTCCCTAGCAGATGGAAGTTGCGTCTTTACCCCCAGCAGTTGGTCAGGCGTACCCCTAATCCTCACAGAGTACGAGTATGGGTTTGTTCCCCAGCGAGTCGAGATCATATTTCTCTCCACCAGGCATATGTGGAACATCCTCCAGCAGGTCGCTCGTGACCCCAACAGTGTAAGATGTGTTCCAGGGAGGTCATGCAGGACCTTTACCCCGTCCCTCAGTAAGAGTTGTTCATCACCAGCAGAGACTTGTTCATCTCCAGTCAAATTTGTAACTACAGGTTTATTAGTATGCCCCTCAGTAGAGTTGGGATCGTATCTTCCAAAGTTGTTCAGAGTTCTTCTCCCCAGCACGAAGTTGTAGTACTCAGACACCAGTTTTCGTCGAGCATCCAGGCTCCGATTTATTGCTTCGTTGAGTGTTCAGACTCCGGTGTTTTCTCGTCGAGCATCCAGGCTCCGGTTTATCGCTTCGTTGAGTGTTCAGACTCTAGTGTGTTTTCGTCGAGTATCCAGGCTCCAGTTTGTCGCTTCGTTGAGTGTTCAGACTCCGGTACGTTCTCGTCGAGTATCCAGGCTCCGGTTATCGCTTTGTTGAGTGTTCAGACTCCAGTGTGTTCTTGTTGAGTATCCAGGCTCCGATTTATCGCTTCGTCGAGTGTTCAGACTATGGTGTGTTTTCATCGAGTATCCAGGCTCCGATTTATCGCTTCGTCGAGTGTTCAGACTCCGGTGTGTTTTCGTCGAGTATCCAGGCTCCGGTTTATTGCTTCGTCGAGTGTTCAGACTCCGGTGTGTTTTCGTCGAGTATCCAGGCTCCGGTTTATCGCTTTGTTGAGTGTTTAGACTCCGGTGTGTTTTCGTTGAGTATCCAGGATCCAGTTTATCGCTTCGTCGAGTGTTCAGACTCCTGTGTGTTTTCGTCGAGTATCCAGGCTCCGGTTTATCGCTTCGTCGAGTGTTCAGACTCCGGTGTGTTTTCGTCGAGTATCCAGGCTCCAGTTTATCGCTTCGTCGAGTGTTCAGACTTCGGTGTGTTTTCGTCGAGTATCCAGGCTCTGGTTTATCGCTTCGTTGAGTGTTCAGACTCCGGTGTGTTTTTGTTGAGTATCCAGGCTCCGGTTTGTTGCTTTGTTGAGCATCCAGGCTCCGGTGCGTCTTTGTCCGTCGAGTACCTAGGCTCCGGTTTGTTAGCTTCGTTGAGTATCCAGGCTCCGGTGCGTTTTTGTCCGTCGAGTATCCAGGCTCGGGTTTATTGCGTTGAGTGTTCAGAATCCAATTTGTTGCTTCGTTGAGTATCCAAGCTCAGATTTGTAGTTTCATCGAGTTTTCAGACTCCGGTTTATTGCGTTGAGTGTTTAGGATCCGGTGTGTTTTCGTTCAGTTGTCAGACTCCGGTTTTTTTGCATTGAGTGTTCAGACTCCGATGTGTTACATTGAGCGTTCAAGCCCCGGCTCCTCCGTTGAATATCCAAATTCCAGTGAAATTTCCAGTTTGTAATGTTTTGCTTTGTCCGTTGAGTGTTCGGACTCCGATAAAGGCAGTTGGGTATACAAATCCTAGTAAGTGTTGCGATAGTACTCTCTCTCCGTTGAATGTCCAGATTCCGGTGAATGTTCGGTTTGTGATGTATTGCTTCGTCCGTCGAGTATCCAGGCTCCGGTAAATCTCCAGTGAAATCACTAGTTACGTCGAGCATCTAGGCTCCGGTCAGTGCGTTGAGTATCCAGATTCCGACAGATTTTGATGTGGCCCTATCGTGCGTTGAGTATTCAGATTCCGACAATTTGAAAGATTGTTCTTTGGCCCATGTGGTGTTCAGACCATGGCCAGTTACGTGTTTCCTGAAGCAGAGTTACTTGATTAAGTTTCTCTTTCCCTTGGTGGGATGTTCAAGATGTTCATTATGTTCGGTTTCTTCGGAGATTCTATCCCAATCAGAGTTTGCAGTTTATTTCTGCGGTTGGCAAATTTCCAGGTTCTTTCGGTATTCAACCGTCTTTTACCTTGATTGATTGAAATTCGTTCGCTTTTCACTCATTCAGGTCCATGTCGCTTGAATAGGGGCAGCTGTTGCACCCCAAAATTTGCCCAACCTTTTCCTTTTTGTTTTTGCATTAGCATAACATCATCATAGCATTGTCATAGCATTGCATTAGCATTTATGCAGGGGATCAAGTGTGATATACATCAAGAGAGGCCTATCTAGAGGTTTTATTCGAGCTTGAGGAGTCACTAAAGTCACTAGGAAGTGGTTCATGCCCTTGAGAAGTTCAAATGCTTGTGTGGGGTTCATCCCCTGACTTAGAGGTCAACTGAAGATTATCAATGAGTTGGGAAGTCTTGATTTTGGGTGAGATATGTTGAGAAAACTTATGGAGTGCCTTGAGGATCATGGTGGAGCTCAGTCAAGTCATTTTGTTAAGTGCAAGCAGCCACAGTTGGAAGTGTTGCAGCTAGGGTTTTCACCTAGTCAACCCTAAGTCAACGGTGCAATTGTGAAGTTTCATGGAAGGTACTTTGGTGAAAGTTTGTGAAATGGCCTAGATTGGAAAGTTACCAAATTTTAATCGAACAAAGTCATATTTGTGCTTATTTTGAATGGAAATCATGTTTTAAGAACAATGGCATTATTACATTTTTCATTTGAGGATTTTATCATGGCCTATTTTAAGATTTCTTCATGGTTAAGGTACACTTTGAATCTAAGCCCTTAAGATTGAAACAAGGGCTAATTTTGGACCATTGATCATTCTTACAAGGCAAGATATATAAAAAAATGAGGCCAAGGCAAATGGGAGGATTCATGATCATTTTTCTCACATTTTTCACCACTTCCATAATCAAAAATCCAAAAATCAAATTTTTTTCTCTCCCACTTTTTTGATCATTTCTCACCATAATTATCTTCCACAAGAATTATCCAATTGATTCAACATTGTTTTGGCCAAAATTGATGCATGAACATGGCCATACACCTCCATTAAAGTGAGCTTCAAGTCAAAATTGATTTTTCAATTTCACAATAATTCAAGGCTTTCTTTCCATCCAAATACCTTCATCATCAATTATAGAACGTGTCCATATAGTTTTCTCAAAGAATTGGTGGTTGAGTGAAGCTACCGGAAGCCATTTTCGGAGGTATAAAGAATTCAACATAGCTCCTTATTTATGAGTCTTTCTTGCTCCATTTTTGTTGCATTGCATTGCTTTCAATGTCTACATGGATTCTGGTATAAAAAAGAGCACTTTCATGACAATTTTTGGTTCTTGACATATTCATGGATGTGCACGGTTTTGGAGTTTGAGTAGGTTTTAGTTTAAAATAATGCCATATTCTTCATCCCCACGAAATTTCACTCAAGTTTGGTCTAAGAAGCGTTGGATTTGGACAAGAAATGAGCATTTTAGAAGCTTTCAAAATTTCCGGCCACCCCCCATTGCCGTCCGGCTGCCACATGCAAGCTTGCTGGATTTTTCCCTCATTTTTTTCATTCAAAGGAAGAAGAAAAGCAGCCGCCGTTGGATCGTTCATGAAGAGTGGACTTAGTCACCCCATCCAAGGGCCAGGCGCTATGCCACGTCACCCCTCCCTAAACACGGTCGTTTTGGGCTAGTGCAGAGGCTGGGAGAACGTGGGTTCGATCCCTCCCCCTGCCACTTTTGTCTTTTCTCACTTATTTCTTGTTTCTTATTGTATTCATGTGCTTCCATGTGTTCTTTTATTTTTTCCTTTTTTTCATGCTCATTCAAAATATCATAAAAAATAGCAAAATTAATCTTTTAGATCCCAATCTTTTTATGCTGAATATTTAAGATGTCTAGAATTTTATAGAATTGGAATTATGATTTTATCATTTCCTGACATTTTCTTTGGAATTTTTACATTTGGTGTGTCACAAAAATGTAAATACTTGTGTCATGATTTTGTTGATTCTCTTTAACCTATCAATACATCATTTAAATGCCAAATCTTTTGCAGGGTATTCATACACACATTGAGGTACCTAGATATATTTTTACTTGATTTTTACTGTACCATTTGAAGGGTTTTGAAGGTCTTTCTTTACCATGTGCTAGTTTGGCTTCTTTTTGGTACACTTGACATAGTTTCAATTTGTTTGACTAGTTCCTTTGGGATATTTTGACTATACTTCTCACACCTGGTTTTTGACATGTTGTAGGGAATTGGAGATTTTATCTATATTTTTTTGATATCATTTACTATTTTTCCCATGTTTTTGTAATCGGACTTGTAATATGGACTTTCAAGCGGACATTGGTTTTCTTTCGGCTCCAACGGCCTCGAATTGTTTGTGTGATGAGCGTTATGGTTCCTATTTCTTATTGTAGACATTGTATAGGACTTGTAGATCATTAGATGGTGTTTTTATCATACATAACTTTCCCATTAGGTACCATACTTTCATGATAGTGCGTTATGATTCCAAATCGTGGTTTATGTGCTTCATTCATAGGTTTCTATTGCCTTGTATCTCTTGATATTCACTTGTGGCCAAGATTGCATGTTTAGAATAGGCCACCTTTCATTAATTATGGGCTTGAGGTTGATATGACTTACCTCCCTCACTTGCATTGCATGTTTACCTTTCTATATTTTGTATTTCAAATATGCACCTTTACCATTGTTTTCTTCTTTTTCTTTTGTCTTCCTTCCCTTAGGATTTCCATTCTTTCTTGTTTAAGATAGAATGTGTTAGACATTAGGTATTCAACCATGCATGACAACAATAAGTAGTTCCCTCCTAAACTTTGACCATAGGATGAACTTTGCATGACAACTTTAGGATTGGACTAGTTTCCCCTTAGTTGTGTTCTTTCTCTTCTCATCTTCAAACATTCTTTCAAACACCTAATAAAGGATAACACGTGTTGCACGCTAAGGGCCTTAAGCACTTGAGAAAGAGTTATGGAAGGGTTTCCCTCACGTAGCTTGAATGTTTAGTGTGGCACCCTTTGGGTGACGTGCGACGCATTCACTCTTAAGTCCAAGTCTTTAGTGCAACACGAGTTACAAACAAAACTCAAAACACTTCTTCTTAAAAGGCACAAAAACAAACATTCAATTTATTTTTGTCCTCTTGGACCTTTAATCCTTAGAAACCATTTTTCATAAGGAGAGTTTCGTTAACCCTTGGTTCTCTCACAAACGGTAAACGCCTAAGTCTCCAAAGGTCGAGCTGCATACACCAAAACTGCTAGAACCGTTTATTAACCCTACTCGGGTTAAAATATAATGAACCAAACCTGTGGTCTTGTTAGCCCGAACTACGTTTGCTCTGATCTTTCATGCCGTGTGAAAGTACGTAGGCACGAGATGCGATATCTCGGCGATCAACCTTCCCCCTTTTACCCGTAGTTAGGCGAACTACGTTGACTCTAATTTCTCGTTCCAGACGGGAATACGTAGGCATAGAACTGATGTAGTTCTGCCGAGTCACTTTTCTTTTCTTTTGTCCTTAAGCCTTTAGCGTAGATAGTATTAACAAACCCTTCGAGATAAACATTTAAGAGTGGATCCCGTCGAGTACGACGGACGTGAGGGGTGCTAATACCTTCCCCTTGCGTAACCGACTCCCGAATCCAGGACTTGGTTGCGATGACCATTCCTTTCCCTTTTTTGTTAGGTTTTCTCTGAGCGTTTCCTTTCCCTCCTTTGGGATAAATAACGCACGGTGGCGAATCTTCTGTCATTACCAGTCTCGTTTTTCGCAGTAACGACAATGTGATTTCGAGTAGAGGTATTGCAGTTGATCCGTCGAAGGTTGAAGCGGTATCACAATGGGAGACTCCAAAATTAGTTTTTGAGATTAAAAGTTTTCTTGGTTTGGTGGGATATTACCGGAAATTCATTGAAGGATTTGTCAAGTTATCTTTACCGTTGAAGTAGTTGACTAGGAAAGGTCAAGCTTTTGTTTGGGATATAAGTGTGAAGGAAGTTTTCAAGAGCTTAAGAGGAGATTGACGACAGCCTCTGTTTTGATTTTGCCTAATCCGGCAGAACCGTTTGTTGTGTATTGTGATGCTTCTTTGATGGGTTTAGGAGGTGTGTTGATGCAAGATAAACAAGTTGTAGCTTATGCTTCGAGGCAACTCAAAGTGCATGAGAAGAATTATCCGACACATGATCTAGAGTTGGTCGCCGTTGTATTTGTGCTGAAGCTTTGGAGGCATTATTTGTTTGGTTCGAGATTTGAGGTATTTAGTGATCATAAGAGTTTGAAATATCTCTTTGATCAGAAAGAATTGAATGCAAGACAAAGGAGAAGGTTGAAACTTCTGAAGGATTATGATTTTGATCCGCGCGCGACAGCGGATCAAATTGGCGCCGTTGCCAGGGATTCTTGTTGATTTAGCCAATAGTCTAGTTTTAGGTTTTGTTTGTTTTAATTTTCTGTATTTTTGTGTATTTTCTTGCATTTTTGCGTCCAGCCGTTCCGTTTCGCCCGTTTCTCGTCAGACCTAGTAAAAAAACCAGGTTTTGGGAAAATCGTCTTCTTTTTTATATCAGTTTCGTGAACTTGAAGCGGAAAAATCGTGCGATCAAAAGTCCTTAACTCTAAAAGAGTTAAAGGAGTTGGCCCCTCGAATAGCCAAATTCATCATTTTTCTATTTTTAATGATTTTTTTACTGTTTTCATAGAGTCGAAAAAAATCAAAAAAATTCTCAAAATTATATTTTTAAGTCATTAGATTAATTTCGGTGTCATTTTATTTTTCTGATTTTTTTTGATCGATTCCTTTCTTTGTGTTTGTTTTTGACTATCTGAGTCTAACTATCTGCATAACTTGTTTGCTTCGTACACTGAACTTGATTTTGAAATGGTTGATAATAGAACCTTAAGGCAATTAGCTGCTCCTGATATGAATTATAATACTTTATGTATGGAATATCTTGTTGTTAATGTACCTTTCAAATTGGAATCTGGTTTAATAAACTTGTTGTCAAGATTTAATGGTCTTACAGGTGAGGATCCGAATAAGCATATGAAGGAATTCCAAATTATGTGCTTTAAACCTTTCGAACCTTCACTAGAGGACCTTGTCAAGCAAATGGCTATAAATGATCTTCAGTTTCAGCAACAAACAGATTCAAGTCTTCAGGCTTTGTAGACACAGATTGAACAGCTTGCCACTATAGTGAATGCCATGCAGCAAGCTCAAGAATCAAACCAACCACCTGCCCAAACAGTAGTGAATCCAAAAGAGTTTCCTTCTATTTTACTTGATGATACTTATTCTGAATTGTGTTTTGATTTTCCATCATTAGCAGATTTTGATGATACTTACTCTTGTGATTCATGTACTGACACTAACATTTGCTCTGTTTGTGCTGAGATTAATGTTGCCGTACAGGGTGATATTTTTCATGCAGATGAAGTTGTTTATGTAGCTAAAACTCTTAACATCACGGCTGCCCCAACCTCACCATCCATTGAACAACCTCCCCCCTTGGAGCTTAAACCACTTCATAACAATCTGAATTATGCTTATTTAGATACGGATAAAAAGCTTCCAGTTATAATTTCTTGTAACCCTGATTCTTATAAAGAAAATAAGCATTTTCAGGTTTTGAAGAAACATAAGAAGAGACTTGGATGGACCTCGATTAAAGAGAGAAGAAAAGGATATCACATTTACGTGCCTATTCGACACTTTTATTTATCGAAGATTCTTATTTGATCTTGGAATAAAAGGTGAAGGCACTAATACAAATTTCAAGGGCGATGGATGCTATTCAAAGTTACTCCCCACTTTAAAAGAGGAGACTGCAGGAAATCTATCTTTGGGAAAGAATGCATATGTGATCACTTATCCACCTTGACTCCTCGGGTGTGTTCTTTCCTTTCTCTCACTCTTATTTTATTTTTATGTCCTTTCATTGAGAACAATGCTTGTTTTAAGTCTGGGGGAGGGAAACCTTTGTTTTATTTGCTTGTTTTACTATTTTGTTTTGTTTTCAGTTATAATAATAAAAATTAAAAAAAAAAATTGCATCTTTTTGAAAGTTCTAGGCTAAAGACTAATTTGAGATTAGTTTACGGAGACTTGGGAAAAATTCACAAGATCGGTATCGTCTTAACACCGTAAGTCTCCTGCATGTGGAAATTGATTTGAATATTCTTTATGTTCTAGCCTTAAATTTTCATTCTCTGACAACTCTTGAGTAGTTTATTTCAGTAGTCAGCACCATCTCATACACACTCTATGCAGGGAAGCCGATGAATATAAGTGAGTGATCAAATTTTTAACTTGAAAAAGAAAAGAAAAGAAATGGAATACACCTTAATGGATGTAGAGCTTTAAAAAAAAGTTTAAAAAAATTACTCGTTGTTAGTTGGTTCAGCGGTTTCTGGTACTGAACTTGGTAGGGCGGATTATGGTCCGATCCCCCGCAACTACAACTGAGTAAGCAAAGGGTTATGCCACGTAAGTACCAGAACCCCAAACAAAAAGGATCAGAGTCACTAATCGGTCGCCTTGCTATGAGTGTGTGGAGATAACAGACTTAATGTGATTGCGCCTGAATGAAAAAGAGTAAAAAGGAGGAAGAGTAAGTTAGGTTTCAGCATAATAACATGATTCGAGTTGATTTGTATATTCAGTAGATTTATGACTGCACAATTGTGGATTAGTGTTTCTACAATATCCTTAGTGTGTAAGATTAGTACCAATCGATGCAAACTTAACCGAAGAAGACTTGTAGCCTAGAATGATTAATTGTTGATGTGTTTGTGCTTTTTTTGTTTTATTTTATTTTAATTTTGCTCGGAGTACAAAAGTTCAAGTGTGTGGGAATTTGATCAGTGCATCTTTATGCACATTCTCCTATATTTTTACTTAGGCATTTATTTACTTTATTTTGATTGTTCTTATTTTTATTATGTTTTTATATTTTATTTTATTTTTGGTTTAATTTGATTTTCGCACTTTATTTTTCAGCTTTAGCAGTCTGCGCGGAAACGATCATAACTGGAGTTCCGGGAATCCGTTTGAGGCGTTATAAAAATCACTGGAAAGCTAAGAGAGAGAGAGATACGACTTTCGTGTTGGAGTCGAAGTCAGATTCGGAGCACATTTTCCCAGAATATTTTTTGAAGTTACAGCATTAGAAATTTGTTTTAGTTTTGGGTCATGTTTTGGGCCTGGGTTATATTTTCGACCCAGATGGATTTTGAACCAGATCCATTGTTTTTATTTTTAGGGGAAACCTTGTTTTACTGTTAATTATATACTATTCACGGAAAAAATGGAGAGAGAGGTTTGAGAAGAACTCATGGAAAACTAATACCTCCGGGCAAATACTGTTGTGTACGGTTTCAACACTTTGAGGTTATTATAATATCAATTTAAATCTGATTCCTTTCAATCCTTTTCTATGAAGTCATTTACTTAATTTGATTGCAATTGTTTGCTTAATTCAATTGTTGTTATAGGATAGAATTGATTAAATTCGATTGTATGCATGTTCCTAAATTTAATTGTGTGTTATCGTTCGCTTAATTCGTTAATTCGTCATATTCTTAACCGTTTGCTTAATTCGGTAAACAGGAACATAATTCATTTGATGTTGGTAAGCGCTTGTCTGATTAATATCATAATCGAATAGAATTAGAGTCGTTTAGGGATTGATGTTATAATAGCCGATGATAAGTCGGAACCCGAATCAGTAGGATTAGCCGTTTTAGCTTACTTTAATAATCACTTTTTTTATAGTCACTTATTTTAAGTATTTTTTCTCTTAATCAAAATTCAAACCCCCATAAACTGTTACTTTATTGGTCAATCACTACAAGAATCCTTGAGAACGATATTCTGAGTTACTGTCGCTGTACTATAATTTTTACAAAAAGACTCGTTTTTTATCCGCGCGCGACAACAGATCAAAGAGTATTCTTGAAGAAGGACATCGTAGTGGATTGAGTATTCATCCGGGTGCTACTAAGATGTATCAAGATTTGAGGGAAGTATTTTGGTGGCCTCGTATGAAGAAGGATATTGTCGAGTTTGTGTATTCTTGTTTGACTTGTCAGAAGTCAAAGATTGAGCATCAGAAATCGTCGGGCTTGATGAAACCGTTGTTTATTCCTGAGTGGAAATGGGATAGCATTTCTATGGATTTTGTGTCTAGTTTACCTAGGACGCCGAGTAACTTTGAATCCATTTAGGTTATTGTGGATAGATTGACCAAATCTGCTCACTTTTTTCCTATGCGAATGGATTACCCGTTGGAGAGATTGGCAAAGCTGTACATTGAAAGGATTGTCAGTTTGCATGGTATTCCGTCTAGCATTGTGTCAGATAGAGATCCGAGGTTTACTTCGAGATTTTGGGAAAGTTTGCAGAGTGCTTTGGGTACGAAGTTGCGTTTGAGTTCAGCTTATCATCCGCAGACCGATGGTCAGACTGAGAGAACGATTCAGCCACTTGAGGATCTTTTGAGAGCTTGTGTGTTGGAGAAGGGAGGAGCTTGGGATAGATACTTACCTTTGATTGAATTTACTTACAACAACAGTTTTCATTCGAGTATTGGTATGGCACTGTTTGAAGCATTGTACGGTAGACGGTGTAGGACGCCATTGTGTTGGTATGAGTCGGGAGAGAGTTTTGTGGTTGGACCCGAGATAGTCCAGCAGACTACCGATAAGATTAAGATGATTAAAGAGAAGATGAAGATTTCTCAGAGTCGTCAGAAGAGTTATCATGACAAGAAGAGGAAAACACTTAAATTTCAGGAGGGAGATCACGTGTTTCTTCGAGTCACTCCGATGACTGGTGTTGGCAGGGCATTGAAGTCGCGTAAATTGATGTTGCGTTTCATTGGTCCTTATCAGATTTTGCAGAAGATATGAGAGGAAGCCTATCGTGTTGCTTTACCACCATCGCTTGCTAATCTCCATGACGTGTTCCATGTATCTCAGTTGAGGAAATACATTGCGGATCCGTCTCACGTAGTCAAAGTAGATGATGTGTAGGTGAGAGATAACCTGACTGTGGAGACATCACCTATGCAGATAGAGGATCGGGAGTTGAAGCAACTTCGAGGTAAAGAGATTGCTTTGGTGAAGGTCGCTTAAGGAGGACCGGCTGGTGGAAATGTGACTTGGGAACTTGAGAGTCAGATGAGGGAGTCTTATCTAGAGTTGTTTGAATCAGGTAACATTTTCAAGGACGAAAGTTCCTAAAGTGGGGAAGGGTTGTAACAACCCAATTTT